>OX578143.1:11285126-11885126 GCA_951213105.1 Amaurobius ferox
AAGTCAGTGCTGATATGGATGTTATAGGTTGTTTAGACATTAGGCATCCAAGTAGTCTTGCTATTGGT
Organism: Amaurobius ferox; assembly: GCA_951213105.1. NCBI lineage: Eukaryota > Metazoa > Arthropoda > Arachnida > Araneae > Amaurobiidae > Amaurobius > Amaurobius ferox. The sequence goes on from OX578143.1 coordinate 11,285,195, forward strand.
ATCGTTTCATGTTGGTAATCTGGGTTTTCAAGTGCGTTTTTCAATGGATTGAATTTGGCTTTTTCAATGGATTGGATTTGCTTTTTCAGTGGATTGGATTTTGCTTTTCCAGCGTTGGTATATGGAGGACTGCTTCAGGCGAGTCTGGTTCCGGGAACGTTTCCTGGGATTAAAAGCGTGCTTCAACCGGGAACAAGGGGTCGTAATCCCCCTTGGCCGTTCGACTTCCTTGTAAGCATCCCCATCCGTTTTTACTTCTTTCATTTCTTATTCATTTGAATCCATATTCGTGCTTATATTGTATGTGCTGCAATGCGCCTTATGATAGTATGGGCATATCCCGTTTTAATATTTCTAGTAAAAGTTATATTTTACTTAACATTTGTATTGTATATATATATACATATATATATACATATATATATATATATATATATATATATATATATACATATATATATATATATACATATATATATATGTATATCTATATATATATATATATATATATATATATGTATATATATATGTATATATATGTATATATATATATATATATATATATATATATATATATATATATATATATATATATATATATATATATATATACATATATATATATATATATATATATATATATACATATATATATATACATATATATAAATATAAATTATTAAATCCAAAGTTAGAATGTATGTAGTAACTCATAATACACTATTCCAAAATTTTTCTACAAATACAAAGACATAAAAGAAATTAAGACAAAAAGAGGAAATAATAAAGCATAATGCAAGTCATAAGGACAAAGACAATCAACAAATTTCAAAAATGAGGAATGCAAATAAGAAAACAAGAAAATCAAGCAAAAAAGCTTGCACATGGAGGAGATTTAGGCTTACGAGATTAGGCTTACGAAAAGTTCATTTCGAAAAAATTCTCGTCGGGTCCATATATCCTTTCGAAATGAACACAAAAATGCTTGTTTCTGAAACACAAGATAGATTTTATCTATAAACTTGTGTTATATGGACGACAAGCATATAGATTGGAACAATATATATATATACATATATATATATATATATATACATATATATATATACATACATATATATATATACATATATATATATACATATATACATATATATATATACATATATATATATACATATATATATATATATATATATATATATATATATATATATATATGTATATATATATATATATATATATATATATATATATATATATATATATATATATATATATATATATATATATAATAAATAAGATAAAATTAAAAATAAAATTAAAATAGTTATACTAATTTAAAACATGATCAGTGTCATACCCTGGTTCAAAAACAATACGGAGGAAAATTAATTAAATATGATATGATAGGAAATATCAGACAAAAGGAAAACAATGCTACCATAAAAGACAAAATGATCTTAATTTTAAATATGAGTAATACACATGAATTTATCAACATTCAAGAGCGAAGCATACTAATCAAGTTCAAACAACAAAGGATTATCAAAATCTGGAGGCTCAAAATATTAAAATGACAAAATTAGAGAAAAGATACAATCCGAAAATATGAAATAGGATAGAAGCTCTGTGAATCCAGCTTATCAAGGATCTTTGCATCCACAGAGGTTCCAAATGTGTTTCGCTCAACGATACAGCCACATGGCCGAAATAACGTCAAAAGATCCGACACATTTCCAGACTATAACATAAACGAAAATAACAAAAAATAAGCAGAAGGAAATTGGATGGAATATAATGAAAGTGCATTAAGCAAACATATAAGCAATCTAACCAACAATCCACAATGATTCGGATAGAATTAAAGTCATACCTTTCTTCACCATTATACAAGACACATTTTCGTTGCACTAAATAAAGTATTAGGAAAGAGTACAAGAGAGCGCCATCTGATGTGAATTATAGGAAATACTTCTGCATGTTTAACCAAAGGACTATACAAATATATAAGTTTCAAACCCAATAATTAGAGATATAAAGATAAAATAAAATAAAAAAAAAATTAAAATAATAATAAAAAAAATATACATAAATAAATAAATAATAAAAAAAAAAAAATACGCAATTAACTCAGTAATAATTAATAATTAACGATTATATAATATGTATCCAAAACTTATTACTAAGACAATAAAATCTCAAAGAATATTTTAATGTTCAAAATATACAATAGCAATTTCAAATTAGACTAAAACAATAAATAATATATTATAGATAGTATTCAAAATTTCTAAAGTGATATTTAACAAAATTAACTGGATATGATTCAGTCTTACAGTGTCGAAATAAATCTGCAAGATGGTTACTGTATTGTGTATTTTCACATAACCTAAAAATCCTATGAAATTGATTTATTAAAATATTTTTATATACCTGTTTACTCATACATGAGTTAAAATTGATTATCTTGTGAATTTTAAAAGGAAAACTTTTTCTTTTATCATAAATGTTTGACAAAAATGAATATTCATTATCAAGAGATAGAGTTAAATCTAAGAAATTAACGCTAGTCGAGAAGTTGCTTTCGTTTGGTAAAAGGGATAAATTTGGAGGATAAAAATCAAAATCTATATCATTAGATGAGGGAGCTATTTTAATGAGAATAACATCGTCAATATATCTATAGAATGTATATGCAGAGTTTATAAAATTTGACTCGTAGAAGTGTAGATAAAGATTTGCGAGAGCTGAACTGGCAGAGCCACCCTGTGGAACACCCTTAATTTGCATATAAATTTTATTGCCTTGCATCAAGTAATTATTAAAAATTACACACTTGAGAAGGTGGTGCACGAAAGAATGATCTATATCTAAATTTTGTCTATTATAGAAAGATTTAATAATATCCCAAGTTACTTTATATAGATCTTTTATGTCAATATTGTTGAAAAGGTCCTTAAAGTCATACGTTTTAAAACCCAAAATATTAATCGTATCCAACTTTTGAATTAATTGATAACTGTTATTAATAATATGAGAAGTTGAATTATCATTTATATTAGAGATGATTTTATTAAAAATAACCAAAAGAGATTTACTAGCGACAGTTGCATATGATTTATGTCCTATAGTTACAGATCTAAAAGAGATAGGATTTTTATGAAATTTTGGGATCATGACAATATAAGGGAATCTTAGATTGTTATATATATATATATATACATATATATATATATATATATATACATATATATATATATATACATATATATATATACATATATATATATATATATATACATATATATATATATACATATATATATATATATATATATATATAAAATATAAATATACAGAAATGGAAAAATCGGAAATAAAAATGTTTTAGTAACTTTTGCGCAAGGCAGCATGAGGGTACCAAACACTATATATATAGAAAAATAATTTTCACTTTTGATCTTTCAATTTTTCTATATATATATATATATATATATATATATACATGTATATATATATATATATATATATATATATAGATATATATATATATATATATATATATATATATATATATATATATATATATATATATATATATATATATATATATATATATATATATATATATATATATATATACATAAAAATTTATAGATACTATAGCTTACTAAAATATGAAGGATACTATGCAAATATTATTAAATAAAGAATTTAAAGTTATTAAGTAAATGGATTGATAATGCAAAATACATTAAATTTATTGCGCAAATGCAGCTAATAAATAAAATGATTTCAATAATAATAGAAGTTTGAAAATCCAATGAACGAAAAGTAAGAAGATGTAACACGATAAACCTAACTTTTTTAAAAACACCCACAGAATAAAATATAATACAGCAAATCATCAATCAAATGGATAAAAAATACAAAACACAAGCTATCAAGTTACAGAAAATCAACCAAATTAAAAGGTATGGAAACAAAAAAAGAAAAACTTAAGCTAAATTCAACTATCTAACAGGCTTACAAAACAAAAGTAAAAATCAACTAATCCTCAAGCAAATGGGAAAAAAATAAATAAAATAGATATCGAATCAACAAGTCAATGAAAAATATAAAGGTATGGAATCGAAATAAGTATAACAAATGAAATCAAGCAGTAGAAATAGTTTATAGATTTAATCTATCTATTTCTTCAGAAACATACATTTTTGTGTTTGCTTCTACAAAAAACTTGGACATGATTAGATTTTTGTAGAGGTTAACAATTCATGATTTAGGCTTAGAGCCTCGTCCACGTGTAATGCGTTTGTGCTTGATTGTATAATTTCCCATATACATATATACATATATATATATACATATATATATATATAGATATATATATATACATATATATATATATACATATATACATATATATATATATATATACATATATATATATATATATATATATATATACATATATATATATATATATATATATATATATATATATATATATATATATATATATATATATATATATATATATATATATATATATATATATATATATATATATTGTAAGGGATATGTATCAGGCAGACATTTTTTTAATGAGTAACATCCTAGCAGAAATTAATAAAGGTTTATTAAATACATCGTAATCATTGCATTGTAATAAACCAAACATATAGCGTAACATCGAGTGCGGACATCAAGCGTCGAATATAACATCAAGTGATTCACCGAGTGCTGCTAGAGCAAGGTTACAATAATAAAATGAATATAAAAGAAAATGGTTCTCGGTTGGCGCTTGCATTCGGCTATCCTGCAAAATAGCCGTTCTTCGTCTATGGTGCATCTGTGGTAGTCTCGCCATATTTAAGAACCAAAATTTTTCTTGAATTAGCTGTCTAACTTTATCGACTACAAAGTGTCCAGCAAAATCGTGATATCGGACAACTAAATACTTCCGCATGGGTCGAGGCATAACAAACAGTTTCTTGGTTGCATCGCGATCTGTCATTACTCTATAAAGAATTCCATTTTCTAGACTATATTGATTGGTAAGTTGACGTTCTGCTGGGTTTCGGTTAATTGAGGATTTAGTTATTGCTTGCAAAATTCTTTGTACTTCCTTATCCTGAGATTGAAGTAAAGCTACCTGATAGTTTTCAGTAGCAATATACAATATTGTAGGTGAATCTGTTAGTTCAACAGGACTTGTTAGATCGAATTCATCATTTGGTGTTAATTTTCGTTCTTCTACTGGTGCTCGGCTAAGGGCATCAACATGGAACATTTTATCTACTGCGCGATGTTTTACTTCATAGTCGAATTCGCTCAAGAGTTCTGTCCATCGGACTATCTGAGGCTTGAGATTCCTTTGAGTAGCAAGAAATGTTATCGCTGAACCGTCCGTTACTAGAGTAAAATGTTTAGCAATAAGAAATGGTCGCAAGCGTGTTATTGACCAAACAGCAGCAATCAATTCTAAACGACTGGAGTGGTACACTGCTGCATCGGGACTCGTTCGACGGCTTAAGCAGTATACTAGACGTAACCTTTTATCTTTATCGTACTGCAGGAGCATTCCAGATAATCCTACTGAACTTGCATCTGTGTGGAGTTCAATTTCATCACGGTTGTCATAAAGTTTTAGTACTGGTTTAGAAGTTAGACGTAACTTTAATCCATCGAACACTTTCTGATGATCAGCAGTCCATTCAAAGCTATCAGCAATCTTGCTGATGCTAAAATGTCCTCCCGTGGGGCTATCATGAATCTGTTTTGGTATACGTTGAACACTATGGACCGTTTACGGCATACTATCTCGTTCCTCAAGTGCAGGGAATCACATAATGCCCAGTTTCGTTTTGTTTCGTGTGAGAATCAGAAAATTTCTTGCCAAGTTGGTTTCGCATTAGCTAGTTTTTTGAGGATCATGATTGGCTAGATATCCCTGTCCTGTTTTGGGCTCGAGAAAGTTCATCACTCCAGAGATTTGGTGGTGAATTTGAATTATGATCGGTGATAACTTTTGTCGGATGGTCGCTGAAATCTAGCAACTCTTCTTCGAACTGGGAAAATTATGGTAACACTTGGCTTACGCCATGCTTCCGTCATACTCACGTAATGTGAATTTTTTCACTGTCTGGACTTTGAGATGCGATTGTCGTATCGATTTTTGGAACACCTGCTCAGACATTCCTATTTTCGAGCCATTTTGCGGAAATAATTATTGTTTTTCATTAGGTTACATATAAATCCCAGAGTTTGTTTCGGAGCCCGTTATAAGCTGGCACCAGTGTTGTCTGGAGATGACGTGCATTGCAGAGTTTAATTAAGATACGTCACGTTTTCAGATGTTGCTTAGCCAATGAGGGCTCGATTAATGTGTGTATTCAGAGCTATCAAAAAGACGCTCCGGGATTTTCGATCTTAACCTTCGAGGAGTGTGATCGGGCGGAAAGCACGATGTGTGGAAAATGGAAATTTTTAATTCGAAACATTGATATTTTAATAGACCTGGGTAAGATTTCGAAATAGAAATAATTTGGAAAAGCGTAGAATATCTTATGCCTTATTTGCCTCCATCTAAATTGTTTAGATCGAAATAAGGTATCGATGAGTTGAAATTACGCCGATCGAGTGATGTTACTTATTCCGAAACCGACGTTGTTTTGGTTTAAAGAATTCCTCCCTTGACTGCCTTCTCGACTGAGCGATGGAAATTTATTTGTGCCGAAATATTGATTGCCAGTCTACTTGCCATTGGCCATCCAGGACCCATCGTCCGGTGTTCGACTGTTTTTGCGTGTTATCATTGAATCTCCACTCTCCTTGGTCCTGTATGATTTATAGCGGATGTGTTTGTTCCTCATTGATTTGTAAGTACAATTTCCTATTCTTGTGAGCTGATTATGTTCTTAATTTCGATCAATGATCTTCATCAATGGACATAGAATATTTGTATTATCAAAGGATATTTAATTTTAATGAACTACTAATAAACATGTTTATATTTAAGTAACTTGACTTGTATTGCTTTCCACTAGTTATATACTTTAATGAATGCTCTTCCCTTTCGAGTTATGGCTGAACAACCGGTTCTTGGAATCGACTGTGAAAATAAAACCTAGTCACAACGCTTATACGATCACTTACTTCTTTACCATTAATATGGTACTCTAAAATCGTAACTAAAACTCTGTTTCAGAATTTGATACCGCTAGGCACTTCTTAATTTGTACGTCATGATTAAGTCATATTCAAGTCGTGGACTGTTGTTGTTGTTGAGGCCCAGACCGGTCGACCTATCAGAAAGGTGTAAGGTAACTGCTTGGACGGCCGGGAAGTGCCACCCAGTTTAGACAGGAACCCAGTGGGACGTCGTAGACTGCGTATTTTTTTCACTGTCGGGTTGGTCCTCAAGACGCAACGAAAGAAAAGGCGTCTGCGGGAGAAAATTAAGCGTTCCCAACAATATTGCTATATTGCTTTTGCAGGGAATTTCGCGTTAAAGAGCTAATAAATCACAAAATTCGTTTGTAACTGCTGGTATATGTACTATACACGTGTTTCTGCATTTTAATACATTTATTAACTAACAATATTGAAAAAATAATTTAAAGTTCTGATAAACTATTTTCTGAGTATTATCCTGTATTTTATGCAAACTTTTAAAACAATAAAAAATTTAATTATTTTTTCTATAATATTCGTCATAAATATTTATTGTTATATATATATATTTTTGTGTAAGTTATCGATGTCTTGAATGAGACTGTTTCAAAATCGATATATATGTTATGTTTATTAAAGATTTACGGTCCTTTGACATAAACTTAAACATCCATTTTAAGAAGCCATTTAAATATTTAATTTCAGCAGCATTATTGTGTAAAATATGCCCATAAACACGTTTCAGCATCCTTTGCAGTGTAATATCTACTACACGGTTCATTCCCTTCAACTACGCCATAAAATTGATTCAGCACTTTCCTCGCATAAAAATTTTCTTAATTTTTGTAGAGTACTCATGTTTTATTAAAGCAGTTGTTGGCGACATTTAATATCGAGACGCTTACATTAAAATTTCATTTCAGTTGAGTTTTTTTTCTATTAAAATCGATGGTTTCATTTTACTGTCATAATTTTGTAAGATTAAATCCTTTAATGTAAGAGAAAAAATCTCATGTGGGCAGCACATGATTTTCCTTATATAATGCAATGTATTTACTACATTTACAGTAAAAACAAAATAGGTTATTCTTAAAGTAGACACTTATATTTTCAAGATATTGAATTTTCGTCAAATAGTCGTTATTGTCATGGATTTAGCGTCATTTTTATCCATTTGGTGAGATTTTCTTTGATTAGGTAACTTTTAAAAATGTCGCCAAGTTGGCGACATTCTGCCAAATTCGTCGCCAAAATCTCGCCAAGCGTTTACGGATGGAGAAATACTTTATTCTTATAACAGATAAATGACTATTGGCGTTCAAATACAAAAGTACAATGTAACACAATAATTGTATTACATGTTTCCACCCCAATTACAAATGCCAACCTAAATAATGAACTATCTAAATGCTGCAGAGGGAGCCAATCACAACAAATGCATATATAAACAGTGGTCATCCCCGTCTGCAGCAACAGCGAATGGTAGATGTGGTAGGGAATGAATGGGGGAAAGAAAAAAGCGCCCCAAAGCCATATTCAAAAAACTTCAGTCGACTTAAAACTTTCGAACGAGTCAACATCATGTTTTTGGTTTTTGTGAAAAGTGTCTGTAGAATATGAGCAATAGAATGGTAGCGTGCGCAAGTACGAGAGGTGCAACGGTTTTCCTACATCATTGAGATGGCACGAACATGCACGTAACACAAAGAGTAGAGGTAACCAACTTTCAATTGTCACTATTAGCACGGAAGGCACACCTTTAACGATTATTAAAATAATTGACTTCCAGTTCGTATGAGTAGAACATATGAACGAGTTCGTAAATATTGAACTATAAGAACTATTCTTTATCGATTGTTTAAAGGAAACTGTTTTTAAGAAATTTAAGTCAAAGTTATTATGTGTGTAAATATATATATTAATGTAATATTGTCAGTATTATGTGTCTTTTAATAATTGATTTAATTATAGCATAGTTACTCCAGATACAATGGATATCTATTAAGCAAAATATTAAAATAAATTGAGCAATTAAGCATGTGTATTTCTTTATGTTTGTGTGTTCGTATCCCGAGCTTGAGAACCGGGAGCTTACATGCTCCACCCTTAGTGGCGGCATCATAGGTAAGTCCTATACTGGTAAGTTTGATAAGGACAATTTTACCTTATGACATACTACTCAAAGTATCTTTTTTCGTGAATGGGACGAGCTGGGATCCACGAGAATGATATCACCAAATTTATCGCATGATAATACATTTGAAAAGTGAACATGTTTCTCAATAAAAAATATTTTTCTTTTTATTTTATATAATTTTTTGATAATTTTTTTGAAAAATGTGCAATATCTCGAGAACGGTTCATGTTAGCGTTCTAAAATTTATGTCAATCGTTTTCTAATGAAAAATTACATACGATATGTCTGTTTGCGTAACTTTATTAGCGGTTTTGATTTTTAATGATTTTTTCAAAATTTCACTCGAAAATTTAGGGGATTCTGAACACTCGATTCCGCTTAAAAACAACAAGTTTCCAGGATTTACGGACTGTGATTTTTGCACCAAATTTCATTCGAATCGCTCCATTCGTTCGTGAGATATTGTTTCCACAGTCTCACTGACACATACACCCACACAACCACACACATACTTTCACACACACACACAGACACACATCCGACCTCCCAAATAGTTGCTCAAATCCTCCAGATGAGTCGGACGGTCTGGGTCTTTAACACACACACACACACACACACACACAGACATCACCTCAAAAATGTTTGATTCGTGATCAGGGATGCTTGAAACATGTTCTCCCGTCGAAAACTCGAATTCGAATTTTCGACCCCGTCACAATACTGTTCTTAAACATTATGCATATAAGGAAAGTAAACACCACTAGCCAGCCCGTGCCATCCAGTAAAGTAACGTCTTTTATATTTTGGTAAAATAAAATAAGAAGAATTTGTTAAGGAAAACTTAAGCAACGTATATAAGTACAAACAACAAATTAAGGAGCATACATCTGTTTTGAGAATACGCTGGGACACCTTAATCAATGCAAGAAAATCAGCAAACCCGATGTCAAAAGAGGAATATGCGCATTCCCCTTTTGGAGTTAAGGTTTATTGGTTCTCTTGCTCTAACGAAGGGGATCCAGCATATCCTTGAAACAGCTGTGTTATTGTGTTATTGTTGTTGTTGAGACCCAGACCGTCCGACCTACCAGAAAGATGTAGAAGACCCAGGTCGTCCGACTCATCCTGAGGACTTGAGTATCTAATTGGACGGCCAGGAAAAGAGTTAGCGGAAGCCAACTCCCGGGGCGGCCAACGTCCGACGGTCTGGGGCAAAGTTTATTTAAGTTTCAAAAAATATACATTGAGGTTACAAGGAGTTGTACAAAGAGGTGAAGATGAGTTAACATTTTGATGATTAGATGACATGATTAAATATAGATGACATGATATTTAGCAAGATGACATGATATAAAACATGTTGTTTGATGACAGTTGTAGATGATTAGATGACAGGATTGAAGAATGATGACATGTTTAAGAATTGATGACAAGTTATTTTGCGTGAAGACAAAAATGAAAATGAAGACATGATTAAAATTGAGGATGACAATATATAAAATTGAAAAGAAGAAAAATTATACGATATTTTGTTGATGAAAAAAATGGTGGTAAGAAAATGACTAGGGTAAATTACAAAAATATCATTCTACTACTAATGATATATATGAAACCAGTATAAAGTAATACTATGTAATACGAAACATGGTATAATTATTGCTTATCAAGGTTGGTAAACAAAACACAAACAACCAACAGCTCAAACAAGGGACAAAACGCACAAGTACTACAACAAAACGAGCAAAGAACAAGCAGCCTAAAAAAAGACAAAAACACTAACAAACGACAACACCACCGGGAAAGTAAGAGGGAGGAGTCACCGGCCAGAGATAAAAATTGAAAGCAGAAAAACCCCAGGAACCTACCAGAAAGGTGTAAGGTAATCGTTTGGACAGCCGGGAAGTGCCATCCAATTTATACCGGAACCCAGTGCGGCAGGCATCCACAGGGACCGTACCCTCCTTCCCCTACCACCAACCTCTCCGAAGGACTTACGGAAGCACATGTTTAACGTGATCGTACGCCGCATGAACACGGCGGCAGTTGTGGCAGCGTGCAAATCCAGCGCGCAAACCTCCGGGCTACCGCACTCGGAATGTGCCAACAGCATGCGGTGTTCTCAGGTGGTCACCCACCCAAGTTCTAACCGCGCCCGATGCTGCTTGACTTCGGTGATCTAACGAGAACCGGTGTTTTCAGCTTGGTAGGGCCGTTGGCTCTATTGTGCTATTGTGTTATATGTGCTTATATTTAATTATTATATATAGCTGGGAATTGAAACATTCCATTATTCGCCTAAACATCGGCCAGAATCGTGAACCATTCTGTTGTCACATGACGTTACCCCGACGCACCAACACACTGCGCCTAACAATACAACATCCATTCCCACAGTTGGGATTCCAACCCACAACCCGGCTGCCTAGCCAGCACCTAGAAACTTTGCCACTGCGTTGGTTCTGTGCTTATATACGTTGCTCACGTTTTCCTTATCCTTTGCGCAATGTGTATTTTGTTTATTAATTCAGAAAACTTTGATTGTCTTAAGATTTGACCTCTTAAAAGCAAATGGTCTTCATGCAATTGCGAATTTAAATTATAGATACAATTTACATTCTAATAAAGCCAATCAATTTGAGATATAGTTTGGTTGGTTAATGTGAAAGCATTTTCGCATAACCAGTAATGAAGATCACAACGTAAAATGCTGCGCAAATAAGATTAAATGTGCAGACGTACGTTTCAGAATCTTTGAACTTCCTTCTTCAGTGCAAATAAAAGTTTAACGGAGTGACGCAAAATTGTTGAGATATCGCGTGCACACGGACATAAAAACGAAAAAATGTGTTAGATCTTAAAACACAAATTTATGTTAAAATCGTATTTCTAAAATTTTCTGTTAAAACTTACTTCCAATCTATAATTAGAAAATAAAGAAATAAGTTATGTTATGAGTTAAAAATGTATCAAGATTAGTTTTACTGATATTTAGAAAATCTTACGTAATACTTACGGATCTTATCATACTTTTAAAAATTTTTGTTAAAATTAACAGAATATGTTTCTATGATTTATTTGGCAGTGGTGGCAAAACTGAAAAGTGCAGTGAAGAATTTTTGTTATACTCTAAATAAATTTCTCCGCTGGTTCATATTATTTTTCAAATGTTTAAAATTTCATGGAGAACACTGATTTATAGCTCCTGTTTTTATTTAAAAGAACTACATCACGAAGTTCCCAAAGGTAATATTCGAAAAAAATAATTTTGCAAATGTATCAAGTAGGTCTAACATGGGTGTAAGTAGCGGAATTCTAAAGTTTTATAACATACGAAAAAAATATCTAAAAGGTTGATGTTAAAAATAAAAAAAAACAATTTTAGCTTTTAAAACACGTAATAATACATTTTCTTAATGCTGTTATAAAGAACGGTTACATTATTTTATTAGATTAAAACATAACCATTTCTTAGAGTGGCGCACTTTATTCTAATATTCAAAATTTAATTCAGCAAAAGTTTGCACAGTATTTGCACAGTATTGCAAAGCATAGAGTGCTTTCTTTACGAGTTTTATGAATTTGTCTGTTGAAAAAATAATCATTTGGATCAGTTTTAAAATCAGTTATGGGAGAGGAAAAATATCGCAGTTTTTGTTGAAAGATATTTGTAGTTTTTCATTATTACCTAAGATAATTGTTTCAATTGGAACTTGGGTTTCTAATGATATTGCGTCGCCATTTTTACTTTCTTTATATACATAATGAATAAGAAAAGTATTGTGACGTGGTCGAAAATTCGAATTCGAGTTTTCAACGGGAGAGAACGTTTCAAGCATCACTGATCACGTATAGAACATTTTTGAAGTGATGTCTCTCTGTGTGTGTGTGTGTGTTGCAGTGAGACTGTGGAGACGATATCTCACGACCGAATAGAGCGATTCGAATGAAATTTGGTACAAAAATCACAATCCGTGAGTTCTGGAAGCCTATTGCTTTCAAACACAATCGAATGTTCAGAACCCTCCTAAATTTTCCAGTGAAATTTTGAAAAAATCATCAAAAAATCAAAAACTTTAATAAAGTTACGCAAATAGATATTTCTTATGTAATATTTCTTTAGAAACGATTGACATAAACTTTAGAACGCTAGCATGAGCCGTTCTCGACATATTGCACATTTTTCAAATAAATTTATCAAAACATCCCATAAATTAAAAAAATATTAACTGTTGAGAAACATGGTCTTTCATATGTAATGTCAGGCGATAAATTTGGTGAAATCATTCTCGTGGATCTGGCTCGTTCCATTCATGAGAAAAGATACTTTGAGTAATACTTTTGTATATGAACGCCAATAGTCATTTATTTGCTATAAGAATAATTTAGTTTTCTGTCCAAAACGCTTGGCGAGATTTTGGCGACGAATTTGGCGGAATGTTGCCAACTTGGGGACTTTTTTAAATGTTGCCAAATTAACGAAAATCTCGCCAAATGGATAAAAATGGCGCTAAATCAATGAAAATGACGACCAAGTTTACAAACTGGACAAGGATGGTTTATTTCTCAGCACTGCCTGTGAAGATAATTTTGTCTATCGAGCCCAGAGATTCTTATATGTACATATTTTAGAAGAATTAAATTAAGTATTTTAATGGAAAATTTTGGATAACAAAGTCATTTAGAATACTGTAGGAATTTACACATAATTGTGATTGTTAAGTTTCTTTATGTTTGCCTCATCATCACTGGATAACGGCTGCACCTTATTGGATTACATTTTTGGGGTAGACTTGAAATAGCTCCATTTAAAATTTAGTCCATGCGTCGAGTTTCTAGGACCAGGTATTGTCCAGATATTCATTTAAAACGTACAATTAAAAATTCTATAGAGATAGCTTTAAGCAGACGATATTTTTGTCACCTCTTTATTTGAAGAAATCGATATGTCGCTTAGCAACCGATTTAAATCCAATGTGTTTATGCGGCAGTCGATTTTTATTAAATCATTTCTGATTTAAGTAATAAAGATATGTATATAAAATAAATTTCATGGATATTGCATTTTTGACTAGATAATACCAATTACTGTCTTCAGGTTTAAACACTATTATTATTGATATTTTCCAGTTTTTATGCCATTGTTTTATTTTGGCAATAATTGCTGAAACTCATATATTGTACGTAGTACGGGTAATCTTCCACAAATGCACGGGTATATCTTCTAATTTACGAGAATAAAATTAGTACATGTACATTGGCATATATTTTGGCATATATAATGACATATATTGGAATCAATTACGGCCTTCTGGTATAAAGATTATGGGGATTATTAATATTTGCAATTTATTAAGTCATCTCTTTTATTTTGGCAAAGATTATTGAAACTCATATTGTAATACGGATAAACTTCTACTAACACACGGGCATATATTCTAATCTATGATAATATAAGTAGTACCGGTATATCATCACATATAATTTTAGCCCTTTCGTTTTGGCATATATTGGAATTAACTACTGCCTTCAGGTTTAAAGATTACGGGTTTATTAATATTTTCAATGTATACGTAAAATCTACTAATTCAAGTTATATCTTCTAATATTCGCGGATATAAGTAGTACTGGTCCATACAATTTTAACGCTTTTATTTTGCATATATTGATTTAATTTCATAGTTTTTGTAAATTTCTTTACAAACGGGGCCAGAATGTTTTATTCTTTAGATCTATCCGTGAAGATAATTTTGTATAGCGAGAACAGATATTCTTAAACTTCATTTTTGGAGAATTAAATTAAATATTTTAACAGAACAATTTGTTTAACAATGCCATTTAGTATACTATAGGAAATTGCACATGATTTTGAATTTTAAGTTTCTTTATATTATATACTCCGTACGAAGAACGGGTATGCTACTAGTTATTACATAAATGTTGTGGCACTGGATACATATTTTAATCTTTCAGAGTGATCAATACTTGAATTTACATAAAGGACGACTTGCACAAATTTGTCTAAAATAACTCCTATAGATCAATCTCAGATTTAAAAGGATAAAATGTTAACAAAATAGATAAACTGATAAGAATAAAGGGAGAAAATCTTAATGACGGCATTTTGACACGCCATAAATATGTTTCTACTTTAGAACCCAGACTCCATTTTTTACCTAATTTGAAGCGGGGTTTTGTATTCTAGCTTAAAGAATAAAAGGAATATATATTTCTGAAGATGATTTTCTTTTACCCCTGTTATTTCTTTCCTTCTATTGAAATTACGTATATCTTCAACAATAACGCAATGGGAGCACTGTCAAAACTTTGGGTATGATTCTGACAGGCTGGTTTTGTGAGTATTAAGATCTCATCAATGTTGCTACTAGTCAAGAACTGGCTAGGACATTTTGTGCGTTGGTGCGTTAAATGTAATACTAAGACTATATATAATTTTTAATTCACATGCTTAGGAAAAAAGTTACACATTTGAGGTGTTCATTGCATTACTTTCTATAGAGTATCAACGATAATTCTCAAAACAATAGTGATATTAATTTTGCCTGAAAGTAAAAGTTTAAACTCCGCCCTGGAAGCAAATTGTGTTAACATATCCTTTATTAACATATTCCTATACATTTAAAAGTAACTAAAATATTTTTCAATTTCAATATTGTTTAGTTGCTTGTAATTCGAGATGAAAACATACTTCATATTCTACTGACCAGGGAAAATCTACGTGATTGTCTTCTATTTGCGTCAATTAATATTTATTGTAAAGAACAGCTCTATTTTTATCATCATATACTGAAGCCTGCATGGATGAGGGACTATTTAATGTACAGTCATCTGTTGATCAGAGAGACAGCTAGTGACCGGTGACATTCGTGCTTGTGTTCAGTTCAACGCTTTAGATATTAAACTGTAAGAAAGGAAAGATCGATTACTACTTTATTACACATGATTAGATTGATAAGAAGTTGAGTGCACATCAATATGACTTTGACTACGGGGAAGTTGAAACTATATGATTAGAAAATGTTTTATTGTTTCAGTTCAATCACTGCTAGAGAATCTGGCATTTGTTTAAATATGCTATTTTGTTGTTGTTCTGTCTGGATTAATGTGACAGCCCTTAGATATATTTATTTCTTTACCTTTTGTCCCTGGTTTCGGCTTTGAATTGTTGATCTAAAAAAGTCGTTTGTTTTATTTTATCCATTGTTCCTTCCAAGAAGATGCTTTAAACAAGAAACTCATGTTTTTAAATCCGATAAAATATCTAAAGCATACATGTAAATAAATGTATTTTTCGGAAAATATTATAAATACAGGTATAAGAAATGACGGTTATAAGACTGTTATAAGAAAAATACGGATTGTAATTTTTGTGATTACGGATTGTGTTTTTTTCCCATGGGCAAGCACCATTCATGTCTTAACAAAAAAGACGGCGGATTTCGAGTATGGGGAGACTACAAAAAGCTAAATGCAGTAACAATTCCATTCCAGATAGATATCCCATAGCTCACATACACGATTTTGCACAGAACCTCGAAAATAAAAAGATATTTTCTACGCTCGATTTGGTACGAGTATACTATCAGGTTCCTGTGGAACATGATGATGTTCCACAGCGGCCATAATGCCGTTCGGACTATTTGAATTTCACTTCATGCCATTTGGTTTATGCAACGCAGTTCAAACCTTTCAAAGATTCATGCACAAAGTCTTACATGATTTAGATTTTGATTTGCATATATCGACGACTGCTGAATCGAATCAGAAAACGAAAGCGTCAAGTAAGACACCTGGAATATATTAGTTAATATACGACTAATATCCAATACATTCCCGGTTAAACAAATGTAATTACTGACACACTTTCTAGCATAGAAGAGATTCATGCACCAAAAGTGCTTGATTACAAAGCAATTGCTGAAACACAAACTGATGACGAACTAAAAGGTCTCACAAATATTTTCCTTTGTACTAAAAAGTATTGCTATTGATCCATCATCAGGTCCCATACTTCAATGTGACACCTCAACACCCGAAATTCGGCCGTACATAGCGCAGAGTATTCGAAAGTAAGTTTTTCACAACATCCAGACCTTTCTCATCCAGGAATTCGAGTAACAGTGAACATGGTTCGAAAAATATTCATTTCGCATTCACTCCGAAAGGACTGTGCTGAATATAGTCGAACGTGTATCGCATGCCAAAAAGCAAAAATACACCAATACATAAAATCCCTTTTAGGAAATTTTAATGCACCTAATGGCAGATTTTATCATGTCCACATCGACATCGTCGGACCTTTACCGGTATCGAAGGGATTTCGATATTTACTCACTTTTGTCAACCGATTTACGCGATGGCCATAAGCCATTCCATTAGAGAATTAAACTGCAGCCACAGTATTAGAAGTATTTTATTCAGGTTGGATCTCTCGATTCGGCGTGCCCGATGTCATAAGTACTGACCAGGGCCGACAATTCGGAAGTGATTTATTTCATCACCTAATGAGATTTTAAGGAAGTGGCAAAACCAGAACGACACATATCATCCTGCTTCCAATTCCATGGTGGAACGTTTTCACTGCCAATTGAAATCGACAATGCGCTGTCCAGACGCAGATCGCTAAATAGATGTACTACCAAGTGTACTTTTAGGAATCCGATTCTCAATCAAAGAAGAGTCAAAAGCGTCCAATGCAGAATTAACCTACGACACAGCCTTACGATTGCTATGTGAATTCCTACGTGACACATCACTCAGGGACATTCCAAAACATGCACACGAATTCGTTTTACAATTAAGAAGATAAATGCAACAACTAAGACCAGTTTCCGCTTCACATCATTCAAAAAATGATGTTTTTATCCGAAAAGAACTTCTCAAGTCAACTTATGCTTTTATACTAAACGACTTCGTACGGCGATCGTTGCAGACCTAATACGATGGATCTTTCCAGTATGCGCACGAACAGACAAATTTTACACAGTGAATTTCCGTGGACGAAAAAGCAACATCTGCATTAATCGTTTAAAACCCGCATTTCTACTAAAACCCTTAGACGACGATAAAGGGACATCTACACCAGTTTCTGACCCATCAACTCTTTCCACCTCTACCTCTACAGTAACCAGGTATGGAAGACATGTTTGTTTCAGATTCCCAGTTCTTTCACGATGAGGGGGGTGTACTATGGCAGCACTCCTCCAGCGATTTGCATAAAGCCTCCAGAGCAAGTGATAAGCATAAAACTTTCCACAGCTTCTTGATCTCCAGAGACTCTCTGCTTTGCATGTGACGCATGCGCAAAGCCTTTGCACTGGCTCATAAAAGTCATCCCCAGAACATTCTCATCAGAGATATGGATATTCGTATTCCGATGACTACATTCACTCGTGCTATGATGTAGCGCCATGCTATGTAAATATCATGTAAATATATAAAGTTAAGCTCATTTAAATAAATTTCTCTTTTATAAATGCTTCTGTAATAATTAAGACACGACATCGCACCTTTGCCATGTATCCATTTAAAACTAACAATTCGTTCATAAATTCAAGTTTCTTTAAAAAGGTGAAAGATATAAAAATATTCTGTTACGAGCATATAGTCCTCTGAATCAACTAAACGTGTTTTAGTAATTTATTTTTCTCTCTAGCCCAAAAGTTTGTTTTCAAGGAAGGCACTCAATAAAAATTTAGTCAGCACTTTTTCTTCCGTCGCATATATTTATCTAGTAATCATAAATTATTCAAAGAAATATTTGTCTGCATTAAAAAGTTTCTCTGAAAATGTTTTTGTGCATCAAATTTTACGATACATTTTATTATTTTCACAGGATATTTAGAATAACGGAGTTCTTGACTTGTCCATTTAATACATAGAAAGAAATATAATTCCGTGTGATAATCTTAGTGGTTTGATGAAAGATAATCTCAATAGATTAATGGAACATAATCGCAATAGTTAAAAAAAATGAGAGGTGTAGGTTAGTGAAAGTACAGCTTACCGAAAGATATAGCTTAGTCAAAATAGGGAATAAAGGTAGGTTTAATGAAATATAATCTCACTCTATTAAATGAATGGTAATTACAGCAGTTTAATGAAAGATAATCGTAAAGTCACTGTATTACTTTCGGTATCAGACATAATATGCAGAATCAGGCTCATAGTTTTACAATATACAAATCTATTATTATAACCTATATATATATAAAGAAGGAAAGTGTGTCTGTATGTATGTATGATCGACCATAACTGGAGAACGGCTGAACCGAATTTCATGAAATTTATCTTGGTAGTCTTGAAATCGCCCCATAAAACATAAGCCATATTTCGAGTTTCTACGACCAGTAGTTCTCGAGATATTAGTGAAAAACGACACTGTTTCCTTTTGAAAATCGCAGGTTTGAGATATGAGTTCTACTCTGTAACTCCATGATTCACAACGGAAAAGGTTGGACATTGTTGGTTTAAAACGTGAAAGTCAATTAAATCTCTGAGTTTTGTGGGAGTTTGTTGAACGTATTAGACACTTTTGAAAATCGAAGGTTTGAGATATGAATTTAAATTTAAACTATCACCACGGTTTATTTCTCCCAGACTTACACAACAACGAAAAGTATTAAGAAATCACAAGATCAATCATGCATAAAGCATTGATTACGAAACACTTTCCAACTTTAATTGTATTTAAACATCTCTAAAATGCGATACATTCAGCGGTAATATATCACAATCGGCCCTATATGTTCCAGTGTACTTTTTATCATAGTTTTGCATGGTAAATCCTGAGCAACGCCGTGTAATCGCTGCTAGTTTATACTAAGTATATTTCTGCCCGTTCATCCGTCTATATGTCCGTCTGTCTGTCCGTCACGTTTTTTAATCACTTCCCAAATAGATAGAGACTCGCAATTTGTTGCATGGGTCGATCGTTTGATGAAACCTCCTGGAAAAATATAATTTTTCAAAAGTGTTCTGCTGAAGGGGTGCCCCACACCAAAATTTTTGGAAAGTGAAATGATAGTAAAGCATACTTTGCGATGAGATATATACTTCAAATTTAGTATATGGGTAAACCGTTCCGAAGGAAGTAAGTGTGCCCTTTCAGATTTCTAATATTTGCTATTCTAGGGAATGGCCTCGCATCGAAATGATCGATTTGCCGAACAAATGAAAAACGTCTGCTTCAAAATTTTCTAGAGGCCTGAAATTTGGTATATGGGCTAATCATTTAATAAAAATACTCGTATACAAGTCAAAAGAGTTTTTCAAGTATGTTCGTTCAAGAGGGTGCTCTAGAGAAAAACGTTCGAAAGGTGAAATAACGAAAAACCATGCTTCGAGATACGATAGAGACTTCAAATTTGATGCACGGGTAGGTAGTTCGAAAGGAAGAGCATGTGCAATTTCAGTTTTCCGATATTTTCTAGTTTAGGAGGTGTAGCAAACAAAAATGTTCGATTTGCGAATAAATGTCCAACGAGAGTTATTAAAAAATTTACGTTATTTAGGAGAGTTATTGTGAAGCGGTTGATATTGAACGGCCATTTAGCTAGTATATACTTTTTGCCATGTGTCCGTCTGTCTGTTTGTCACGCTTTTTTAGGCACTTTCCCAATATATAGAGACGTGCAATTTAGTACACGGGTCGATCATTTGATAAACCCCTTGGAATAATCGAATTTTTTCAAAAATGTTCTATAGAGCGGTGCTCCACACCAAAACGTTCGAAAAGTTAAATGATAGTAAATAGCATTTTCCGATGAGATAGAGACTTCAAATGTAGTGCACGGGTAAACTGTTCGAAGGGAAAAAAGTATGCAATTTCTGATTTTCAATATTTGCTATTCTAGGGGGTGCCGCGCATTGAAATGTTCGATTTGCTGAACCAATGAGAAACACTTGTTTAAAATTTGATAGATGCCTGCAATTTGGTATATGGGCTAATCATTTGATGAAAATATCCAAGAAAAAATAGATTTTTAAAAGTGTTCGTTTATGGAAGAAAAAACGTTTGCCAGAAAAAAACGCTCGAAAGTTGAAATGACGACAAACATGCTTCGATATTCGATAGACTTCAAATGTTGTGCGCGAGTAGATAGTTCGAAAGAAAGAGCATGTGTAATTTCAGTTTTCCGATATTTTCCTCTTTAGGGGGTGCCGCAAACACAAATGTTCGATTAGCCGAATAAATGTGAAACATGCGTTATTCAAAAATGCACGTTATTTGAGAGTTGATTATTGTGAAACCGTTGATTTTCAACAGGCATTCAGCTAGTATAAACTAATTGCCAAGCGTCCGTCTGTCTGTCACGCCTTTATTAGGCACTTCCGGAATAAATAGAGACTTGTAATTTGGTCTAAGGGTCTATCAATCAATAAAACCCCTTAGGGTAATCGTATTTTCCGAAAATGACCTGTGAGGTGGTCACACGCACCAAAACATTCGAAAAGTGAAATGATAAAAAAGCATGCTTTGAGATAAGATAGATGCATCAAAATTGGTGTAAGGATAAATCGTTCGAAAATAAGTTTAAAGTGTGCCCCAGAGGAAAACGTTCGAAAGATGAAACGTTAAAAAACATACTTCGGGGGGATCAGATGGAGATTTTAAATTTTGTGTACGGGTAGATAGTACGAAAGGAAGAGAGCGTGCAATTTCAGTTTCCAAAATTTTCTACAGGAGGAGTCATACATCAAAATGCTCGATTTTCCAGTTAAATGAGTAACTCTGCCTGTAAAATGTAATACAGGCTTGATATTTGTTATATGAGTGAATTTTCTGATAAAAAATCCATGAAGCATAGAGTTTTGCAAAAATGTTCATTTAAAGTGGTGGTGCTCCACAGGAAAACGTCGGAAAGGTGAAATAATAGAAGAATCATGTTTTGTAATGGGATAGAGACTTCAAATTTGGTGTATAGTTAGACAATTAGAAAGTGCAGAATTTTAGTTTTCTAATTTTTTATACTTCAGGGGCTATTGTAGGGGGTACCTCACATCAAAATTTTCGATTTTCTGAACAAATGAGAAACGTCTGCTTCAAAATTTAATAGAGGGTGAACAGTTGGTATATGGGCTAATTATTTGATAAAAAAATCTCAAGACCAATAGAGTGTTTCAAAAACGATCATTTAAGGTGGTGCTCCACAGACAAACGTTCGAAAGAAGTCAAAATAATAACACACCATGCTTTGGAATGAGAGACACTTCAAATTTGGTGTACTGATAGATAATTTGAAAGGAATAAAGTGTTCAAGTTCAGTTTATCAATATTTTGTACTTTAAGGGGTACTGCACACTAAAATGTTCGATTTCGTGAACAATTCATACAGTCCTGATTTAAAAGTTGACAGAGGCTTGAAATTTGGTATATGGGCTAATCATTTAATAAAAATACTCGTATACAAGTCAAAAGAGTTTTTCAAGAATGTTCGTTTAAGAGGGTGCTCTAGAGAAAAAAAACTTTCGAAAGGTGAAATAACGAAAAACCATGCTTCGAGATACGATAGAGACTTCAAATTTGATGCACGGGTAGGTAGTTCGAAAGGAAGAGCATGTGCAATTTCAGTTTTCCGATATTTTCTAGTTTAGGAGGTGTCGCAAACAAAAATGTTCGATTTGCGAATAAATGTAAAACGAGAGTTATTAAAAAATTTACGTTATTTAGGGGAGTTATTGTGAAACGGTTTATATTCAACGGACATTCAGCTAGCATATACTTTTTGCCAAATTTCCGTCTGTCTGCTTGACACGCTTTTTTAGGCACTTCCCCAATAGATAGAGACTTGCAATTTAGTACACGGATCGATCGTTTGATAAAAACTCCTGGAATAATCGAATTTTTTCAAAAATGTTCTATGGAGCGGTACTCCATACCAAAACGTTCGAAAAGTGAAATAATAGTAAATAGCATTTTCCGATGAGATAGAGACTTCAAATGTAGTGTATGGGTAAACTGTTCGAAAGGAAGAATGTGTGCAATTTCTAATTTACTTCAAATACTTCAAATTACTTCAAATTTAGTGTATTGGTAGATAATTTGAAAGAAATAAAGTGTTCAAGTTCAGTTTATCCATATTTTGTCCTTTAAGGGGTATTGCACTCCAAAATGTTCGATTTTGAGAACAAATCATAAAGGCCTGATTTAAAAGTTGATAGAGTCTTGAAATTTGGTATATGGGATAATCATGTGATCAAAACCTCCAAGACGAATTGAGTTCTTCAAAAATGTCCATTTTAGGGGTGCTCCACAGAAAAACGCTCGAAAGTTGAAATAATAAAACCCCATGAACAATTCACGAGTGAACAATTTGAAAAGGACCTCTGGAAAAATCAATATATTCAAAAATTCACGTTATTCGGCGTGGGGGGAAGTCTTAATGTGAGATCGTTGATTTCCAACGGATATTCAGCTACTACGAACCTGATTCTGTAGCCTCGTTTTATTTGAGTACAATCTAATGTGTAAATGCGACATTCAAAAAGACCATGCTCAGTGAAATATATCATAAATCAATCGTTTCCAAAGACCCTTCAATGAGTCTGATTTCTGAACAGTCCAATCTAGACTCGCATGTAAAGCTTGTAATGCCTTAAGTAAAAACATGTAAGCCTTTTGTAACAAATTAGTGCTACCTAAGAAGTAGCCCAATATGCCCTTCCAAGTACTCGTATAGATAGTTTACCAATTCTTTATATCCTGCTAAACAAGAAATTTCGCTGGTAACTGAGAGGCAACAATCGCAAACAACTCTGGCAATTCTCTCTCCTACACTGTAAAACATTCTGCGATCAGCTACTTTGTTGTTAATTTCGGATAACTGATAAAAAAGTCACAATTGCTGGCGTTCATAAAAATTCCAGCTTCGTTTCTGATATAATATCCAGCTTATTATTCTCTGCCGAAGAGTTATTTTTGTATAATATATATATATATATATATATATATATATATATATATATATATGGCATAAGAAAATGCTCCAGATATAGGCTGATTTTATGCAAAATACTTTCAACTAGCCGTCATGGTTTCCAAATAATATATTTGTTGTCTCTTTCTTCCCGAAAGTAAGTGGAAAGAAAAAGTACTCGATAAAGTCATTACCATTTACGGCTATGAAATAGTTAGAAGTGCTTGGTATCTTTAAATATAACACACTTGGTATTGACCGGCCACGCATTTAGCTACAGTGAGCCTTAGGGTCTGTTGTGTGGTCTGGGTTTTCTACACTTGGTATTGGTTCCTGTCGCCCAAATTGCTGCTCTATGTCTACGGATGAGCAGGACGGTCTGGGTTTTCGCCACTTGGTATTGGTGCACATGCATAAATGCATACGTTCAATTGGAATATAAGTTAAGCATTTTGTAATAGTGTTGCTTAACGTTAGGAACAATAAAATCATATTCTGACACGAAATTGGAACGACGTTAATAATATTTTTCTATAAATCTTAAGCGCGATATGTATACTGTTGAAAAAAATGTTCAGTATGGCTAAGTTATGTGCTTCCCAGAATTACAATTTTCACACTCAAATTCGCAAACGTAGTCTCTGAAGTACTTATACATTCATAGCTCAAATATTCATATTTTCGGAATAAAACGTTAAAACCTGGCAACTTGTTTATGAATAATTTATGACTGCTAGACAAGAACTACGTATGAAATTTTACGAAAGTTGTGACTCACTTTTATTGCGTATTTTCGATGAATATAAACTTAATAATAGATATGGCACCGTGAAAAAGATGAAACGTGTTTATGATTATGTTTCACGAATATACTTTTTGGAAACAAAGTGTTTAGGATTACATATAAAGAACCTCTAGTCATCAAACAATGAAACATAGTATTTTTTTAAACCTTCCTTACTATAATTATTAAATGAGAAACTACTGGAATGAAATCGAAAATTGGAAATCGAATTTTCGTTTACTGTACCTTAGAACCAGAATAAACTATTTTTAAAACATATGTGTCTATATATGTAGGATGTAAATGTATGTATTTCATCTAAAGCACTAAACCAGAACCTCATGAAATTTGGAATTTTATGCGTTATCATAATGATGGTTAGATTTGTTACAACTGTTAAACAAAAATACCTAAATTAGCACCAGTACTCGAAGATATTTGAAATATCTATGTTTTCGGAAAAAAATTGGTGATTTGACGGAATTTTACAATGCACGCTAAATTGGCAGCATTGTACAAGTTTGCCAAACGTAACAAAATACGATCGTAAAACAACCCATTTGATATAATGGATTTAAAGTGTCTAATATCGTCCACAATCGAAGTATCCTGTTACTGTGCTTATTTAGAGTTATATATGTTAGTGAAATGTTAGTGAAATATAAATATTATATATATGTAAATATAAATGTTATATATATGTAAATATAACTATTAATGAAATGTTAGTATAAATGTTAGTAAACTGTTAGTATACATGTTAGTGATATGTATATAATTGTTAGTGAAATGTTAGTATAAATGTTAGTGAACTGTTAGTATACATGTTAGTGATATGTTTATAATCGTTAGTGAAATGTTAGTATAAATGTTAGTGAAATGTTAGTATAAATGTTAGAGAATGATTGTATTAAAAACAAGAATTAATAAATGAATATGAAAATAAGTGCTCACTTGATCAACTCTCACCATCCATGAACCATGGTATTTGTTGCTTCTGAGCTCGGATAGGTAATAATATGATCATTGAACACAAGACTGTTTAGAGGGCAAACACATCTGGGATTCTCAAAAATAAAAGTGTTATTTATTTAAAATGGAGAAAATTGATAAAATATTTTTAGACATTTTTTTTAATCAAAAGTGCATGTGTGCCGACTCAAATTCATTTAACTTTTACGCATTTTTCTTAACTTTATTTTTGAACTTTCGAATTTTATTTTTATTGTATGCTAATATGTTGTATAGATTTGCATAATGTACAAATCGTGCTGGTCGTCAATAAAAATATTTTCTTGGTGACGTCAGGCATGTGAAGGTATTTAACTGCGGTCTTTGTTCCCACCTGCATGCTTCTCCAAAAGATGCACACACGCGACTAGCTAGTTGGCAAATAAGCCTGTCGCATATCACGTTATTATGGAGCCAGAGGCTCAATTTTATTTTCGTGAATTTATTGTATGATTTTTAATCGTGCAGCGTTTTATACATAAAAATGTTAAGTTTCCAACCATGTGTCTGGTCTTAATAAAAACCACACTTTTGATAACGGAGTTTCGTTCAGCAACCTTCATAAACAGACCAGTGCGTCTAATTCAAGATTGTGTAGAGGCAACGAGTTATATTGGAGTCATGCCCGCTACACTTGCAATGTGATATAAATTATGCAGTTTATGTTAGAAAACTTCGAATTCTGGAAATGGTTCGAATTCTTGTCAGACAAGTTTTCTCACATCGACCCTAACGGTTAGCAGGATATCTTCTATGGCAATAAAATTATATGGAAACGCGTCAATTTAAAAAACAATAAAATAAATTAACGACAACCAAATTTGATGAATTGAAATATTTTTATTAAAAATACGATTTATGACGTACTAAAAATTACAAATCCAGAGCTCTTTTTGAATTTATTAGGTCTTTCAACAGTGGCAAAGTAAATTGTAGGTGACGAACACACACACACACATGAGCTCTAATATGCAAGCCACAACCGTGAAACAAGATTAACATATTGATTATTTTAAATTATTAAAATATAAATCTTATTTTCTTATACAATTATGTAATTTTCCTTATATAATTATTTATTTCAACAAACATATACGTTCTATTAACATTTTCAATGAATAATTTTACAATTTGTTTTCATTTTCAATTTTACTTGGAGGCGAGTATGATGATGAAGTCTAATCTATAATAAAATGATTCTTACAAAGGCAACTTCTTTATGAGAACAAAAGGAGTACCGGTTGTGGATGCCATATATATTGTTAGATTTATTGTTGTAATCACCTTGACTAAGGTCATCTTTGCAGCTTACCTTCGCCTTTGTTCGTCTCAGGTACCTTTTACACTGTCGGCAAATAAAAAAGGCGCTGTGAGTTGAAACATACAAATATTGAGGAGGGACGAGGTGATGTTGCATTTCAAAAATTTACATAAATCTGCAAGCAAGACAACCTTTAAATGTAACGGAATCAGGGGGTGCTGATCAATTCATAGCAATCATGGCTGAATACGTTATACACTGTCGCCGAAAAGATGTTTAAAAAGGTCCGATTTCTTATCCTGTATCAAATTCAGACGTGTCAAGTTCTTGGCCTGTAACAATTCCAGAAGATGTGCAAGGAGATTGCTAAAATTACTGGCACTGGATTACGAACTGTCAAGTGCATTAATAAATCTTGGAAATATGACAGTGAACCATCAACTTCACTGACAATGTGTGGTCGAAAAATAATCCTAAATAATCGTGACAGAAGATCATTAAAACGCTTAGTGAAATCGACCCTAGAACTCACAATCATATTCAATAGTGGTAGCAAGGCCACTTCCTCTCGCCCAATGAGATGAGAACTAAACTGATGTGTTCCAGAAAGGAAACCACTGGTTACTGTGAGTAATCGGGAAAATACTCCAATTCACCAAGGAACACAAAGAATGGACTACTGTCATAACGGTTTCCCGCTGACACGGCAGACCAGAGAAACTTAACTTTCTCAATTTTTATCAACAACCCAAGATCGAAACTCCTCTAGTCTGTAAGTAAAACTCACAGATGACCTGCCGCAAATACAAAGCGTAATAATAATAAACCCTTACCTTGAGTGGATGATTCTTCAGCTAAAGCATGAGGATATAGAAAACACTGAATATTGCATATAATCACTAATATCCAAACTCAATGAACACACAGTTATTAACTTTAATCCAATCTTTATTAAATATGTAATTAATAAGTTATATTATGGAGTTACACCTATTTCTTAATTATATCTACGCACTGGACACCGGCAGGATATTATAACGCAATTTGCCACCAAATGATAAATATAATACCAATAATTTAATACGTTACGTGGCACACACATTTCATATAGAACCATAATCACATAATATAAGGTATGGTCTAAAGTATGGAAATAGGCAGACAAGGGCAGAGCACTCGGAGAGAAGAATTATATTCACTATTAATAATACTATTTAGAATTGCTTATTCTAGGAGTTAACGCAATAATCAGGAAATATGAAAGTTCTCCGTTCCTGGAGATATCTGTTAGAACTTAAGGAATTTCGGAGAAAGTCTAATGGTTCCGCCACTGCATGTAAAGAAGCTTACCTTCGAACACAGGACAGCGTGAATAAGAGAGAATTACGTCATTGATTGCTCACAGTACAGGTCATCTCAGTTCCCGGTCCGGCAGGGACGAAAAGGCATTGCAGAAGATCTAAGTCGGCGTATCAGATGAATTCTCGGACAGATGCTCAGGCATGAGAGTTGACGGCAATGCTACCTCGGACCCATTTTTATCCGTGGCGGTGGTGTCATTCCCAATTTGCGAACCCCGGATTCCGCAGTGAGAGTCGGATCCCGGAGTTCTGGGCGAGCATCGAAACTAAATTGAACTACCACATCTCCGTGTAGTATTCAGGATGGGAATGCGCGCCGAACTTTTGCGTTCCAAGCTTATATAACCTTCCGAGACTCATAGGACTCAGAACCAAACAAGAAAACATACATGCCGAGAAATAAGTTCTCACCATCTGCCGCAGGCTTGCTCCGACACCCAGTCTAGACATTCAGTACGTTGGACCGCTTGCATATATATAGAACAATAGAAACCTTTACATTACTTCCGATTTCAGCTGCCGAAGAACATGTACATATGAAATCTTACTAGGCTTTTCATCACCCGAATGCAGACCTTGAACTTATAACGGAAAATAATTCTCTCCCTCACAGTGTGCGTTAAAAGAATTAAAATAGCTGAATATTCCTTTGAAACTGATAGATAAATGTAGCATATAAATTGCATATATATAAGACGAGAGGGATACAATAACAGGGTTGAATATATTAAGAGATGCATAAAAATATAGATATAAAAATATAATATAGATTTTCATGATTTTGACATATTTTTACACAGGTGTCGAGAGCGGCCGTCCAAACAGTTACCTTACACCTTTCTGGTAGGTCGGGCGGTCTGGGTCTCAACAGGTGTCGAGAGATTAAGAAATCTTGTCACAACACTACTGAGCAATGGGGGAAAATTATGTGATCCGATGAGTCCATATTTACTCTATTCCAAATGATGGACACACCAGGATTAGAAGGGAACTGTATGAAGCATTGAACCCTTTCTGCAGTGTACCAACTGTACAGGCTTCAGGAAGAAGTGTTATGATCTGAAGTTGTTTCTGTTTAGCTGGTCTAGGTACAACAACACTATGATGCAATAAAATGAAGTCAGTTGAATATCTGAACATACTGAATGACCATCTTATTCCATCAATGGTATTTTGCTTCCCTGGGGCAATGGCATGACAACACCACGGATCATCGGGCTGGAATTGCGAAAGATTGGTTCGAATGAGTACGAGGCCTCATTCCCATACTTGAATTGGCCACCACAAAGTCCTAAGCTCAACCCTATTGAAAATATATGGGATATACTGGGGAGAAGCAGCTAAGGAGTAATTTCACTCTTTTTTCCTCAAACAAAGAACTTTGCAAAATGTTGCAGCAAATATGTCCTCAAATAAGTATTGAGACATAACATGAAATCATAGACGCAATGCCACGACGAATGCATGCCGTAATTTGTGATAAAGATGGTCCAACGGAATATTAACATTCATGATTTTTTTTGGCTAGGCATTGTACAACCACTTTGATTCACCAATATTCTTCGAATCACTTCTGATTTCTTGTACGAAGACTTGGTTCCCCTACATTTCTCCCCCTTGGGCCCGTTGGCTGGTACGTTTGTGTTGTTGTTGTTGTTGTTGAAACCCAGACCGTCCGACCTACCAGAAAGGTGTAAGGTAACTGGTACGTTTGTGTCAAGAAGTTGTTACTGGTCGCAGATACATTGGACGTAAAAGCTTGAGATCCTAATGGCAATAACTTACGATGTGTGTTGAAGACCCAGACCGACCGGCTCGTCAGCAAGGACATGAGCAACAGATTAGTCGGCCGGCATACGATGTGTGTGGGAATTATTTATTATCCTGCAGAAATTTATATGACCTAAATATCAACTACTGGCGACCGTCTGATGGCTTTCAATGCTTGACGCTTATAAAGTGTATTGCCATCAGCTGGTGAGGTCGTAAATTAATTAAAGTTTGCAGTCATTCAGAATGCAAAAACAAAGTAAACTTCTGTCATCTCAAGAAACAAACCTATCCTCAAAATTTAGTTGTTAATACATGAGGCTGAAATGGCCATATTTATATTGACAGAACTCGGCTATAGCAGACGTCTCTTATAGGCGGGTTTTATGACATGACTACATATTAATTCGACGATTAAAAATAAAAGAAAAATATGTGATTCGGCACGAACAGTCATGGGCTGTCAAGGTGTACTTTTCAGCTAAGTAAAATTATGCAGTGAAAGTTAGTTCCATTTTACGTTTTCTTCATATGAAATATAAAACATTGCCACTGTGTAGGTATTGCTAAAATGCGAATAAAATCACCAACTTTTCTTAAATGACAAAAACTCGTAACATTGTTCATTACCTGGATGATCTGTAATACTTTATGTTCTTCAATAATTCCAAAATGTCACCTACGAGTTTTTTCAATCCACGATTTTCTGTCCTGCTGAAAATCCAATTTCAACTGAACTAATAAAAACATTTCTACATCATCTCTGTCGAAGAAATGTGATTTTATAGAATGGAAAATGGTGGAAAAAAGTGAAGTTATAAGCTATATAAGTCCCATTCCAACAAGTCCTATCGCCTTTGAAGAATACGGATGTTTTTATGTGCTTTCAAAGTATAAATTACTGTTCATCCTCCCTTATTTCAAAACCCATTTACTTTGATGTATTTTATTGGATTTATAGTTGAAGAAATGTACAGAATTGTGGTTAGAGTTTTTTATTCCAAGAAATGAAATGTGTCATACTGTAAAATTAGCTGCATGCCTGTTTCAATCATGAGTAAATAGAATAGTTTTGCAGAAGGTTTTAATCAAAAGATGTAATTCTTTTTTGACTAAAATTTGGGATTTTCACCTTTTGGTTTGTACTCCTTAAATTGAGTTGCATTTCGTCTGTATTGCAAAATATTGCCGAAGCGAATATTTGAAAATAATACGTTTGTTTTTATTTGTATTCAGCCTGAATATTTCTTATTAGAAATCAACAGTTTTGATACAATCAGCAATTGTATTTCCAAACTAAGGATATTTAGTGGATTGTAAGTTTATAAACAGGAAATATGAAAAATAATGTACGGTGTCGGGAAGAGATATATTTTGCTATCCCAGTCCTAAGAAGTATTCCATAGGATAATATATTTGATTCCGTGGTTACCTGGAAATATGGATTCTAGGAATATAGCGTGCGAGTACCATATAGAGGCTGTAGCGAGCGAGTACCATATAGAGGTACCATATATAGGTTGAACTTATCAGTATTTATATTTTGCCACTCGTTTAAATCCTGATCACAAAAGCGCGGTATCAGAATATAGATTGCAACCCTGAATGAAGAAAAAACTCTTGCATACTACTTTTACCAGGCTGGATCCAAATCTAAAATCCGTTTCTCAAATTACCACCTAGTTCTGGAGCCATTTTTGCTATTTTTGTGATTATATATCAGGCCGAAGGTGTTGCCACAATATGATACAATTGCATGTTCATGAGATTTTAATGCCCCTAAAAACTAAAAGGAAAACCTCATTCAGCTCATGTAGACCATCCCAATATTGCCATCTCATTCCACTTACAAATTCCTATTATGAATGTTTGAACCATGCAGCTTACTTTCTCCTTTATCAAAATTCATGTTTTAAACACTGCAATTAATGCCAGCTTTGTCTATAGGTAGCTAATTTATAGGTTGGAGCTAAATTGCTTGACCCATGGAGTTGGAGATAAGACCATCTCATTACCTTTATGATTTAACTGAATAGGAAAGTTAATATTGAGAGTTAATCCTAATTTAAAAATTAAGAATATGAATATTTGAACCATGAAGTTAGAGACTTCCTTCCTTCTTTATCCTCAAATGAATGTTTTAAACAATGCAGTAAATGCAAACTTTGTTTATAGATAGATTAGTTGGAACTGAATTGTTTGACCCATGGCGTTGGAGATGAGACTATCCCATTACTTCCATGATTTAACTGAATAGGAAAGTTAATATTGAGAGTTCATCCTAATTTAAAAATTAAGACTATGAGTATTTAAACCACGTAGTTAGAGAGACCTACTTACTCCGTTATCTTCAAATTTATGTTTTAAACAATGCAATAAAATAAAAATGTAAACTTTGTTTACAGATAGACTATATGGAGCTGGATTGTATGACCCATGAAGTTAGAAAGAGAGTTAGTCCATGATATGACCAAAAATTCAAAACTTGAAATAAAAACTTTGAGGTATTAAACTAAATAAATTCCCTTCTTATAGGGTCCAGGAGAATGTAAATTCATTGCGTTAGGTTACAGGAGTGAGTTGTATAAGAAATAGTATTATGGAATGAGATGTGTGTTGTGTATAACTCTCATGTGTCTGTGGATATGTGGATTATAGGGACGGATATGAGAAAAGATTTTATAACTTTATGGATTTGGAGAAATAGCCTTTCAATGTTTAGCTTTTCTTGCGATTTGTGTGAGATTATGCTCTGGAAAAGTGATTTTTGAGGCGTCTTATTGAGTTTTCTCTTGATCGAGCATTGTGTTGTCTTGTTTTTAAATGGAACGTGATTGACTTGGCAACACAGGCAGAACAATCGGCTGCAAAATATCGTCGACGTACAAGCGAACCGTCAGATTGGCTTGAAGACTAAAAGAGATCGACTGTGTCATGAGAGGGTTCTCCATACTGTCACACCACGTGTGATAGTCGTATGCTGCTGGATAACAAATACGAGATCGGAACGATGACCAGTTATTTTCCCCACCAAAAATGCGGCGGACATCAGCACTTAGAGAGAAGCGAGATTTATCGCTATAGACAACATGCTTACAATCGTACGTTGTCTTGGCCGACCAATCTCGTCACCAATACAAACGTTTCTACCCATGTTGAGGGGTCAGTTGTAGGCACGCTAATGAACATGACACCTAATCCCATCCTTTGCTAGTTGTCTCCGAATAGTATCCCTTGATCTGGCATATATTGTTGATGGCAAATGACTTTAAATAACTGATAGCGACGCCGGTGTGGAAGTGGCTCCTCTCCTGACTGCACGATCCTCTCGATCAATTGTCTGCCTGGGTCGTTCTGAACCTCTGCGATGCTTATATATGCCTTTTAGGATCCACTGTAACCTACAACGAGCAACTACTATATTGCTATGATCAAGATAGCAAATGATACGTCTGTTGAACCAACTAGCTTCCCTTAGACTC
Organism: Amaurobius ferox; assembly: GCA_951213105.1. Taxonomy (NCBI): domain Eukaryota; kingdom Metazoa; phylum Arthropoda; class Arachnida; order Araneae; family Amaurobiidae; genus Amaurobius; species Amaurobius ferox. Next base: position 11,319,116 of record OX578143.1, read on the forward strand.
TCTAAATCCGGAAATTGTTCGTAGCACCGTTGAGTACTTTTCAAATGTACCTTTGTACATAACTTGCAGCACCAAAGCAGAAACTCCATTTCCAATTGTCCGTGAGGGAGAACACCGGTCGTTTGAAATATTGCACGATGCGCCGTTCTCATACGCGTTGTATGATCCCTGTAACGTCATTGAAGCTGACATGTAAGTAATTTGGATATCTCTTAAAACGACATTTGCAAGCCGAGTTTCGTGGCAGTAGCTCACTTTTTTATGGGTGCACATATTTCTTGTAACAGAGTGTATTTTCAATCTGTACTAAAATTGAATTAGCTGCGGGAGAAAGTACGCCAACTGTTCAAACTAATGAAAATCAGATATATTCTGATTTGTTAATTATTGATAGACGTTTTCGGTGTAGGGAGTAGGGTGTAGGGCAGTAATGGCGTTTAAAGTAGTATACTGGAGCTCTAACAAATGGACTAAAATTCAATGTTCGGTTATGACCAGTTTAAGTGAAATTAAGTGCGATGTTCGGCTTGGTTGATATTTACATTACACACACATTGAGATGTTGTAGTAAAAATAGATTATATGTGGTTCATGATGAAAATTTGTTTAGAATTTTCCAACCCTTTTAAATTACTTTAATCATACACAAACTAAGTATCTGGAATAGAAAAAAAATAATTAATTCAACTTTGAATAGACGTAGCAAAAGTTTAACTCTACTACAAAAACAAAGATTTATCTTCAAAATATATTTCTTCTAAAGGATGAGAAAAAATACTTTGTTTGGATCATCATTTCGGTTATATGGCATTTCTTGTATATATGACATGCGAATATGAAAGTCCTTTGTCAAACATATTTGTTAGAATTTTGTATGACGTGTCTGAGTTTGAGCTTTGCGTCATACAGTGGCACACTTTTCATAAAAATGTCAAAATCTTTGTATATTTTAGAACATTTATCTATTCTTGAAATGGCTTTCCTTATATTTTAATAAATATTTACAGAATATATTCGCTACTAATGTGTGATCGTTGTTATTCATCATACTTGACGACATGGTACACGACAGTAAAAGTGATAGAATTTTAAAATAAAGAATAATTTTTTAAAGAATAATTTTTTTAAACAAATGGAAATTTGCAAAATGCTTGCAAGTTATTTTTTTCGATATACTTTTGGATTATAAAACGTCTAACAGTTTAATTACAATTTAATTGTAAGTTGTCTTACATAACGAATTTATGGGCTAAACATCTGAATGTGATCAACGTAATGAAATTAATGGAAGCAAAACGCAGTTATACAGCCCTCAATACCTATTGCAAAAAATAGGCTTAAGGCAGATGTAAATAAATTTAAAGACTGTTTCCAAGCCAAGAACTAGACAAGGAAAATTGCCAGATCATAAAAGTGCAAATATGAAGACAATGAAATAGGATCCATGTCGCCAAAGTTTGACAATTTATTTAGCACAATGTGTGACTAGTCATAAAAAACAGCGTGTGATCCAAGAACGTGCAAGACAAGGTGGGGGGGGGGATGAGAACCTATGGCAAATGGCCAATTAATTTCGACAACAAGTTCCTAGCCAATCAACGAAAAATAACATATTACTAGTGTTTTAGCACTCTAGGCCAAGATGTCGGTGCGTGCGGAAAAAGTTCGTCCTAAACAGAATTGTACTTGAAATGAAAGATATGGATTTGTAAGCGGCCTACAACAAACAACTATAAAAATTGGTTTTCCTAAAAAATATTGCTAAGATGGTCTATGAGTTGGAGTCAGAAATTAGGACGAACGCACGAAAGTCTGAAGACAGCAATGCCATGCCACATTAGGACACATTGATCAATTATTAAAATTTATGAGAAGCTATGAAAATTTTACACTGCTGCTTATAGACAACACAGATTCCGCAATTGATCTGGTTCGATTACAAAGTAATATTTAAATGTCATTACAATACATCATGTATGAAATTCCTTAGAATTTCATAGGAATCTCACCTACTTCATACAATAAAATATTGTTTTTGCCAAAAAGAGTAACAACGCAGAGACATTCAGCATTTCCATATGGTGTTGTGTATAATTAGAAAAAAAAAAGTTGAAATATTTCGAATACATCGAATTTTAGACTACATCTGAAAAAGAAGTTCGGCTTTTCAGATTCTGACGGAAGAATAAATGTGTTGGACTACATCTAAGTTGAACATAAATATGCTGGCTCACTGTTCAAAATCTAACTATTTAAGGACATTTGCGCTATTCATCTGTATTGTGGATAATGTAAAAAGTATTATCTTTTTACTCTTCCTATAATACATGATAATGTATAGGGGACGTATTGAAATGGGGTCGGAAATTGGAAATTGAGATTTTGTCCGATCTACACATTTCGGGCACTCTAGAACACGAATAAATCATTTTTAGCATAACATTTATATGTGTGCGTCAATGCAATGACTGTATCCACTCTAACTCCAATACTATACTACGAATTTTTACAAAATTTGTTACGTATGTCAGTTGTAGGTTACCCTGTTGCATGTGTTCTTCTGTTTATTTAATTTGTTAGGTTTGCCTGTGAGACTTGCATGCGAGATGTAATTTTATATTTATTTAAGAGGTGCAATCTTTCGATTTTCTCATATCTTCAAATGAAAAATTTAATCCTTAGTAAAACTGTCCATAATAAATCACAATAAATACATTTTTCTTCCCTTTAACATATTCCGACGTGATTTCTTATTACTAAAATACAAATTGATTTCTTTAAAAGCTCTGATAAATATTTTTTTGCAATGTCAGGAATGCTTTTATAGCAAAAATTCGATTAATATGCCAGACAAATTAAAAATATTTGTTTAAACTATTCAAGGAATGACGATATTATCCAATTTTTATATACTATTACTTCAGAGAAGAATTGAAATATAATGTTGATCTGAACGAGCACTTTAAAAAACGACGAGAAATAAGTAAATTATAAATTGGTCTCAATCCATGTATAGAATGTCATAAATAGATAAAGCTGGAAAGATAAAAGTGAACTATTTGCAGGAATTTGATTGTTATAAATGAAAAAATCTGATGTGGGCAGCACATGACTTTCCCTGCAGACTTATATTAACGTTCTCTTTATTTTAACTAAATTTATTTCACTTTTAATTCAATTTTCGTTCTCATTCGGTAACCGGGCTTATATTCAAAGGTGGCGTAGGGAAAGTATGAAAAACTAAAATATCTCGAGAACGGCTAGTCCTAGTGTAATGCGGTTGGTCTTATTCTTTTCGTCGTTAAAAATTATGTATTAAATCAGCATTTAATGGGTATATTTGAGTATACCCAGTTCTTTAGTTTAGATTTGAACGATTTTTGCGGGCCATTTTGCAAAAAAGGCAGGTCATTTTTTTCCGAATCGTACCAAAATCTAATCAGCACCAAGGTGACCCACACGTACCTCATATACTGAATTTTGTGAAATTCGGTCCTTCAGTTTTTTAGTTAGAGTGGATACAAGCTTTTGCGGGCCATTTCGCAAAAAAAAGGCGGGTTCTTTTATTCCGAATCGTACCCAAAAGTAATCAGCACCAGCCCCGCCCACAAGTGACTTACCTACCAAATTTTGTGAAATTCGGTCCATTAGTTTTTTAGTTAGAGTGGATACAAAATCTGCACAGACAGACACACAGACACACAGACAGACACACAGACAGACACACAGACAGACACACAGACACACACACAGACGTCACGCTAAAAATGGTTTTTTCGCATTCTAGAGGTCTCGAAACGTGTAGATCCGTCGAAAACTCGAGTTGTGATTTTCGGCATGATTCCAATACTTTCCCTATACATTACCATGTATTGCAAGGAAAGTAAAAAAACATTATAAATGGGAAAAATATAAAAGGAAAAATTATTACATGTCATGCATTGAAGAATATTTGTCGTATCTACAAAAAAACGTAAGATACAAAAAAATTAAAAAATATATATATATATATATATATACTAGCCGCCTTTGGTGACCATCCTGTTCGCTACCCTTGAAAATTCTGACCGTGGCAAACTCGCTGGCGCGACCTACCAGAAAGGTATAAGGTAACTGTTTGGACGGCCAGAAAGTGCCGCCCAACTTAGACTGGAACCCAGTGGGCGAGGCATCCACAGGGACAGTACCCTCCTTCCCCTACCACCAACCTCTAGGAAGGACTTACGGACCCACATGGTTAACGTGATCGTACTCCGCCTGAACACGGCGGCAGTTTAGGCAAGTGGCGGAAATCGAACCCGGGCCTACCGCTAATTTCCCTCGCACTAATTTACAATTTAAAATGACCATATGCTAAGCTCGTAATTCCAAGATCCTTATTCCATCGTTTCATTGTACCATCATTTAAAATATCCATAAATTTCAAATATATATATATATATATATATATATATATATATATATCCATCGTTTCATCATTTGAAATATCCATAAAATTAAAATATCCATTTAAAATATCCACAAATTGAAATATCCAGTTAAAAATCCATATCGTTCCATCATTTAAAATATAAATATCATAATTTTTACAATATATATGCTAAGCTATTAATTCATTTAAAACCGGAAGTGCGGGAAACGAAAAGGAAACACTAATTCGGTGTTTTATTGTCCCACCCATCGCTATGCATATTCAGAAATAGAGCTCCTCTACTACAGGCTGACTTATCAAGCATATTGAAGCCCACCATAGCTGGAAGCGCAATCCATTAGCATTAGCTCTATTCGTATTTTCACTTTAGGAAGTATTATTGAAATAATTATGGGTGCTAGTTCTGTACTTAACTGCTCCAGTCATTCTAGAAAGGGTTTTAGGCTATTTCGCTTTCCTAGAAACGAAGAAAGAAGAAAACAATGGATAATAAATAATTGGATACCCGGGACGGGAGCATACTTGTGCGAGGTAAGTTCTACAATAATCTAATTGAAACTTCTTTTTTTATATAAAGTATTTATTTTAAACACTTATTTTATAATTTCTGTAACTGTAATATGTATTATTAATAATTTTTAGCTGTTATAAGTCTTCTTAGTTGTTATAAGTCTTTTCTTTCTTTTACACTTGGTTTGTAATGTAAATATCACCTTGAATGCATTACTCTTACACTGACTTCAAAACCTAGAAGTAAATAGCTTCAAATTATACATATATATATTAAAGATTTATTCCTGTTACACCAATATCTTTCAAATTTTATACATATTGTTGTATTTTTAGATCATAATTAATCACAGAATTGGTGAATCCTACAATCAACAAACTGTGGCCAAGTGGAAAATTTGCCATGTTATAGTAATTATGCAAACATAAGCTAAAATGGTAAATAATTCGAAATACGTTTATCAGAAAATATACTTAATGATCAACTATTATATTTTCGAAAAACTGCTAAAAAATTATGTTCGAATGACAGGAAATTACTTTTAAACGGCACTGATTATTTTATCGCAAATTCGATGGCGTCAATCATTTGATGTAAACATTGGCGTTCTGTCTTTCTCTTTATAGGATTTTCTCAACAAGGTACTTAAATTCTTTTGTATTAGGCATAAATATATCGTTTGCAATATAAATTTATAAAATTTATTAGTATTACTAAGATTTTAAGTGTTTGCCTCACATATTAGAAAGTTTGTTAACTACTTTGTATTTAAAGAGGAAAATACTAATATAATAACCTACTGAGCTCGGCTTTTTTTCCATCAAGGATTTTCAAACAATAGTTGATCAAGTAGCTTTTATGATAAACGTATTTTGATTTATTTACCATTTTAGCTTATGTTTGCATAATTACTATAACATGGCAACTTTTCCACTTGGCCACAGTTTGTTGATAGTAGGATTCACCAATTCTGTGGTTCATTATGATCTAAAAATACAACAAAGTGTATAAAACTTGAAAGATATTGGTGTAACAGTAATAAATCTTATATATATATATATATATACACATATATATATATATATATATATATATATATAGTTTAAAGCTATTTTCTTCTAGGTTTGGAAGAGAGTATAATGCATTCAAGGTGATGTTTAGATTACAAACCAAGTGTACTAAGATAAGGCTATAGCAACTAAAAATCGTTAATAATCCATACTACAGTTACAGAAATTATAAAATAATTGATTCAAATAAATAATTTATATAAAAAAAGAAGTTTCAATTAGAATATTGTAGAACTTGCCTTGCACAAGTATGCTCCAGTACCGGGTATCCGTATGACGTCGACTATTTATCAGTCATTGTTTTCTTCTTTCTTCGTTTTTAGAAAAGAGAAATAGCCGAAAACCTTTTCTAGAATGATTAGAGCAGTTCGGTGCAGAACAACCACCCATAATTATTTCAATAATACTTCCTAAAGTGAAAATACGAATAGAGCTAATGCTAATGGATTGCGCTTCCAGCTATGGTGGGCTTCAATATGCTTGATGAGTCAGCTCGTATATAGAGGAGCCTTATTCAGACCCGTGACGTCACCTCTACCTAGACACAAACCGGCGCCTTTGAAACGCGTACTTGGGGGAAACGGGCGATGGGAAATGGGAACTTCTTTCAGCCGCCGATGAATTTTAAAATCATGACTTCTTTAAATTTCCGATCCAGCGGCCAATTTTAAATATTTCTTGACCAGATTGGGCTTGTAAGAAAGCCAGATGTTTGAGTTTTCTAAAAATGTAAATTATTAGTCGAAATTATGAGTATTTTTTACTATGCGAGAATTTAAAAACCAAACATCGTTTTTTTAAGCTAAAAGTGACTTTTGTTTTAAAATCTTTAAAAAATATTAGAAATAAAAATTGAGATTTGAAATTGATGTAATTTTACTCGCAATTGTCTGTTCTTTCCGGTGGTGTGATTTGTTTTTTGCTATGACGTCTGGATCGTGGAGAAAAAAGGGCAAAAACACTGTCGAAATCGCATAAAACTTTAAATAAAAAAAATAATTTAAATTTTAAAAATCGGTTTTCACGCGTCACCTTCCCACCCCCCATATCTCCGATTGCCAAATTTCGTAGCTCTCCGATGGGCGGTCGCGAAACGTAAAGTGTATAAGGCATACACACAGACACACAGACATTGCCTTTTATTATTTAAGATAAATGTAATTACCGATAAACATTATCCACGCTGATTAAAATATTTCTGTCAAACATGTATAATGTAATTGAGAAAAATCTTTACACAGAGGCAAATGTTTTATGTCTGGGCAAAATACAAGAGGCTAGGGTTCAATTCCTGGTTTCAGGTTTGGACGCAGAACATTTTCTTATCAAATAACGAATTTACTAAACTATTAATGACTTGCAAATTTTTGATTGGACTAAATTAGATTGGATTATTTTTCTTACGGTACATTTTATGCATTTACGAGAAATATTTTAACTGCGAACTACAGTCGTCAGTGGATGTGAAATCACTACAAATAAGTACGCATATAGTAATGACTCCCTGTATTCGGAATATCAAATTAGTCGTCTATAGATTGAACAGAGATATAAAAACCTTTTGATCACTGGTTTACCTTGAGAATTGGGAAATCCCACGATAGTGCAGGATATCCGTGTTTGTGACTGTAGAAAGTATCTTGAGGATTATTTGTTCTAAAAATTATTTCCTGTCACAACTTATGACCTCTTCCTTGAAGAAATCTCAAAGACACGTTTCTCTGTATAAGTGTTTGAAATCTCTATAATTAGAAAAAAAAAATGTGATTCGGAGGCGTCGCCTCTGATTGACAATGTCCGTGTACCTCGAATTCCTCTGTCGCGTATCAAAAGAAAAAAAGAACTATAGCATACAAAATTACGAAATAAATTTAGTGCATTTATAAACTAACATTAGAGGAACACACTAAAATAAATTATTTTTCGATTTAAGCTTTAGTTTAAGATATATTTAATGTCAAAGCCACAGAAAGAGTATTTGAGCTGCATATTTGCATCCTGAACAGTAGTAATAGCCAGACAACCGACTTTTGCATGCATATGGAATTTTTTCAAGACTGAGCTCTTTATAAAATTTAATTTTTGTTTGGGTTATTCTAATTTTTATACACTTCTGAAATGAACATTTTTCTTCAGTATGGGTAAAGTTTTCATTGGTCGAGTCTATTGGGAGTACGAGGGTGGTCCTGTGCGCCGGCCAGGTTGAAAGAGCTCACGAACAAAGTTCATAAGCCAGTGGGCAAGAGGCGTACCCCCAACGGGTGTAGTACACCTGTGAAACAGGAGGCACGAAACAGCTCGCGAAGAGAGCTCATCTAACACCATCGAGTAGACAGCGAAGTAAGTTACGAGGGATGGCAAGCGTAGCGAGCAGGGATTGAGTCTCTAGTATATTAAATCATTATGAAAACATCTAACATTTTAGAACTTTGTGTTAAATGTGTTAGCAGTATACCCATTTGATATTGCGTGTAAATACAAAAATATGATTTTAATAACAATCACCCCTAATCTGGTGTAATAGTCTCATGAGCATTGTTCTCGCATTAGAATTTGTTCATGCAATAGCCTATCGTTCAAAATTATTCATAACTTGAAATCTAAAAACATTCATGTTTAAAAAATAAAAGTACTAAAATCCAAGGGCTTTAGTACTAAACAATAAACATATACTAGAATAAAGAAGCAGATAATTAACTAAGCAAATACTTTGCCAAACTAGTTGAAATGTATATGGATTTTATAAAAATACAATCCAAATCTTGTCTTAAAATATTGCTGGAAGCGACTGCGAATCTGAAACGAAACTAACGAAACGTACCATGTACACATCGAATTCGCTAAACCGCTGTTGACGAGAGACAGCATGTATAAGACGGATCCCAAATGCTTATATAAAAGTGTATAACACCTGTGTCTCTTATACGTATTTTAAGTTTCCTTATATTTTCTCTAATAAACGTCCACGCTATTATCCCCTTTGAATCACAAGAGACTTGCTTCTCTTATAAGAATTTGCTGCCACAATGGTTGAAAGTACTCAATTATTCAAAACTGAAAAATTTCAAGACTATTTGTTTAAATATGTTGCATGTGAATTGTAGAATGTACATTTGACTTGAGGCATAAGTTAGCTGCAGAAAATGTAACATAAGTTACCAACATCTATTATCTCCCTTGAAAATACTGTTGCATATATTATGTAAAACTTTGGTTTTCAGTGTGAAATTTTTCATTATATAAATGTTGTTCTTTAAACTTTGTGTATTTCACATATATCTTTTATATATACGTGTTACCTTTTATTGTATTTAAAGAAATGATATGCTTAAAGATTCCGAAAATTGCAAGAACACAGTGTTAGCTTATGTCAACAAATATGAGCTGTGACCTCGAAAATGAATGGGATTTTTATGCCTGTTTACTCCATAGTGTTACCTTATTATTTTTCTATATATAAATGCACCAAATTTCATATTTCACTACAGATTTTGCGGTACAAAACAGAGAAAATCGATGGACGTTCATGAAGAGAAAGATATCTCAAACTGTATCGAAATAAAAAAAATTTGATGTGGACAGCACATGACTTTTCTTATATAATGCAATGAATTTATTTATTTTAAGGGGCGGGGCTGGGGGGAATGATGAAAAGATCCATGGCACAGTGCCTGTAACGTTGAATTGCACATTTGGCATTTTTCCGGATGGCAACATCTAAAACGATTTCGTACCCAATTAACTTATATTTTACGCAACTCTAAATTAACAGTTATTAATATTGATAGCATCCGCAATAAGCAAAATTGCCCATCTATTTAAATATTTTACATATAAATGCATCAATTAGGCATCAATTTCATTAATTTGGCGTCATGTTTGCAAGTTTGACGTCATTTCCATTAATGTGGGACCAAATATCGTCAAATTGGCGATATTTAGAAGAACATTTCTTATATAGTAAAAGGTAAGCCCATCATATGACGAAATTACAAATTTGCAAAAAATTGTATCCTATTTGGCGTCATTTTTAACAATTCGATAACATTTTTATCAATTTGGCAGTTTCGTCAATTTGGCAACATTTTAAAAAGTCGCCCAGTGGGCGATATGCCTCCAAAACTCTTCGCCAGAATTTTGCCAAGAGTTACAGACGGAGTCTTATGTTAGAGTCTTATATACTTTTCAAAATATTTTGAATCAATTAGTTGTTATTTTCATTGATTTAGCGTCATTCTTATCAAATTGGCGGAATTTTTATCAATTTGATGACATTTAAAAACTCACCAAGTTGGCGATATTCCGCCAAATTCGACACGAAAATTTCGTCAAGCATTATGGTCGGAGAAATAGGTTATTCCTAAAGTAAATAAACGACTACTGGCGTCCAAATACAAAACACTTGCCCAAAGTATCTTCTTTTTTAGTAGATTCTTATTCTTCCCAAGATATTGTATATTAAACAATTAGTTCTCAGATTTATTGATTTAAGTCATTTTTATTGATTTGGTGACATTTTTATCAATTTGACGATATTTTTGTCAATTTGGTAACATTCAAGAAACTCGCTAAGTTGGCGATATTCTGCCACATTCGAGGCCAAAATTTTGCCAAGCATTGTTTTTAGAGAAATAGGTTAGTCTTATGCTAGATAAACGACTAATGGAGTCAAATTACAAAGCTATTACCCAAAGTGTTTTCTCTCGTGAAAGAGATAGATCTACAAGAATAATGATAATAAATTTATCGCATAATATTTCATGTGAGAAGTGAACAGATTTCACAATAGTTAATATGTTTCTTTAATTTTATGTGATTTTTTGATAAATGTATATGGAAAATATACAATACCTCCAGAACGGTTTATAGAAGCGTTCTAAAGTTTATATCAATCGTTTTCCAATGAAAAATGAGATAAGAAATTATTATGTACGTAACTTTGTTGAATGTTTTAAATTTTGATGATTCTTTTAAAATTTTATTTCAAAATTTAGGAGGGTTCAGAATATTGGATTGCGTGTAAAAATAATAGACTTCTAGTATTCACTGGTTGTGATTTATGAACCAAATTTTGTCCGAATCGCTTGATTCGTTCATGAGATATCGTCTCCAAAGACTTACTGACAGACACACATACTTACTTTCACACACACACACAGACATTGCACCAGATACTACAATACACAGGGAGATTCAAAACGATGTGGCAAAACTTTAATGGGTGATAGAACACATCTAACCAAGCACTTTTCGTCATACAATGTATCGCCTGAATTCAAGCGGTTAAGCACTAGTAGTTATAACAGAAATCCTGGCAACAAGGTCCTCTCGGAATCGATGGGGCAATCGTAGATGAGACTGTTCATATGAACCCACAGGAAAAAATCTAGATATGAGAGATCGGACGATCGCGCCGACAAAGTGATGTGACCACCCTGACCAATCCATCATCCTGGGAATGTCGCATCCAAGGAGTTTCGTATAGCCACGCTGAAATGGGATGACGCGCCGTCGTGTTAGAACCATATACGGATTTGGGGTTCCCTCGCATTCCAGTCTGCAGTTTCTTACATGAAAGGCATGCCGGCCTTTCCTGATTCGTGAAACAATCCATTCCTTCTGAAATCCACGGTAGAACTGACGACGAGTGCGGCAAGAGACGCTTAATGCATTCGATGGAAAGCGTTCTCTATAGCATAACCACGTGCGTTCAGACTACGTATTGTATGACGAAAAGTGCTTGTTTATGAGTGTTCTATCACCCCTGTAAGTTTTGCCCGATCGTTCTGAATCACCCTGTATATCGAAAACACGGTTTATTTCTTCGTGTTCTCCAAACCTTTCTAAATAAGTGTACCAAATTTTCTATATTTGTATGATATAGTATTTGCGATACGAATCAGAGAAATCCGAGGATTGAGAAATTTGTTAAACAGCAGGGGCGTTAGTTTTTTTTTTATATAGAAATATACCCATGGCAAAAATAAACTTAATGTAATTCACCTGTTGTGAAGAACTCATGTTTCAGATAAACACTGAATCGAGCATCTTTCGTTGTTCAAATAACATTCTATTCATTAAGCTACTTAAACGATTATTTCCAACTAGTATTTGAGCGTACCAAATGCATGGAAACTAAGACTCTTAAAAAGTCGTAATTGTTTAATGAGTTTTATTTCAATAACCAATATATATGCCGCTTTGCTTCAAAATAGTCGTCTTAATTGAAAATCCGGCGTTGTTACGTTCCGTCTATTGGTCCGATCTATACAAAATCGACATGTGTATTTTATGTCATCGGAGGTTTTCTGAAGTGTCTGGAAAAGGGTTTTGGAACGCCCTCTAAAATTTAGTCTGACCCTCGGGTAGAAATTGAACATTTGGCTCCGTTATCGTCAATCCTATGGTCGATACTATAAATGTGAAAAGATTTAGTCTTCCAGGTCATCGGCGCGAGTGGGAGTGGCTTAATATTCTGGAGGATCTGGAACAGCCACCCAATTTTTATGCCATCTCAGAGGTGACATCGAACATACGGATTCTTTAAATTTTCACCGTGTCGATTCTATCAGTATAGTGCCTAAAAGATAGTACAGTGCCTCTACTAGGCACATCATTATGCAAAAATTCATCAGCCTTTTAAGTAACAGGAGGCCTTTCTAGAGGGTATGAAAATACCCTCTAAAAAGGCCTCCCGTGTATGATACGATGCGATAAGGACAGTTTTAGACCTCTGAAAGGTACTTACCGATACAGACACATTGACCGATTATTATATAGATTATGAATTTCAATACTTGAAGAGAAATATAAATTATTATATGTCAGATTTTAGATCGAAATTAAATATATATTATTTTCTTATCATTCCTCTGCTTTCATATAGTATTACTGTTGCATATCCCGTTGCATCCCGTTTGACGCAATTCTCGGTTATCTCAAACCACTGCTATAAATTGATTAATAATGGAAACATTTTAATTTTAATTTAGTATTATTCTAACCCAAGTACAGCATAATAAAGCTATGCTGGGTTAAATGGCTCCGGCTCCATTGAAAAGTCAATTAAAAGCGAATGCTTTATTTAAGGAATTGAGTCACTGATTTGCCGATGCACAGACAATGCACCATTGATCGACAAAATATCTCTCTCTCTCTCTGTATGTGAAGCGAAGTAACTCCATTGATTGTTTAATTAATGTCTATGATGCCGGATTTAGCAACATTCAAATACAAAAACGAGTACAGTAAAATGTGTGGTGCGGTGTGTTAAATGACGCATTGCCAGCATATTATATTAAAGCATAGAAAACACTGAATACACGCCAGAATGGAGCCATTGCTGACATTTTCGAATCAATTTATTTACAACAATCCAAGTGTTAACAAAAGTCTTCAACTCAATTGCAAACATCTCCAGACCTGTCAGGGCTAATAAGAAGTCAAGCAAGTAAAGTCACACGATCAGAAATTTGAACCAAATCCAAGTCTAACCTCTAAAAAAGAAAGAAAGAGCAAAAAAGACAAAAAGATGTATATCCAAGATCGCTTTCATTTTTACTTGATGATTTCATTGAAAAACCTTGTTAGAAAGTGATCAAGATTCGAAATTATGATGTAGTAACGAACTCACTTGACAATACCGTGCGAAGCAATAGCCTACTGCAACATAGTTCGTGTGCATTGGTGGTTTCTTGGAATGATTACATTTGCAAACACATTTGCATACAAGAATGTCAGACTTAATGAATCTGCTAAACGCACTCTTAAATTTCCAATATCTATTGAGGTCGTTAATGGTACTAACTACTAAAGACTAACTACTAACTACTGCTTTGGATTAAATTGAATTCGGCAAGTTAAACATCTGCCCATCACACAATTTGGCACATCCAACAGTATTTATTCTCCCCCTTTATATTAAGTGTTTAATTGATGTAACATTTAATAATGTTATAAATACTAAATGAATTAAAGACACATTGTGTAATCAGTGATCTCAGTGGCATACATCTGGGGGAGCGAAGTCATATTTGCAGGAAGTATAAATTAACCTGGTACTTGAACATAGTTTTATATGTTGTCATAAAAAATTAAAATGAAGGTAAAACCTTTAAAGTAACCTTAGTGGAAATAAATACCTTTTTGCCTTTATGTGATAATGAATTTTCATTTAGCAAATTGATAATTTATTTCAAGAAAAAAATATTTCTACTCTTTTTATCCAATTGCAAAAATCTGATGTGGACAACACATGACTTTCCTTATATAATGCAACGAATTTACTACTCATAAAGTAAAAACAATAGGCTATTCTTATAGTAGATACTTGTATTCTTTCCAAGATATCGAATTTCCGACAATTAGCGTCATTTTCATTGATTTAGCGTAATTTTTATCCATTTGGCGAGATTTTCGTTAATTTGACAACATTTCAAAAAGTCGCCAAGTTGGCGACATTCCGCCAAATTCGTTGCCAAAACCTCGCCAAGCGGTATGGACGGAGAAATAGGTTATTCTGATAGCAAATTGCCGTTCAAATACAAAAATATTACTCAAAGTATCTTTTCTCGTGAATGAAACGAGCTAGATCCACGAGAATGATGTCATCCAATTCATCGCATGACATTACATATGAAAAGTGAACATATTTCTCAATAGTTAATATTTTCTTTTAATTTATGGGGTTTTTTGGTGCATTTATTTGAAAACTGTGCAATATCTCCAGAACGGTTCATGCTAGCGTTATAAAGTTTATGTCAATCGTTTTCTAAGGAGAAATTACATAAGAAATGTCTATTTACGTAACTTTATTAAAGGTTTCGATTTTTTGATGATGTTTTCAAAATTTCACTCAAATATTTAGGGGGTTCTGAACAATCGATTACGTTTAATAACACAGACTTCACCTCAAAAATATTTGATTCGTGATCAGGGATGCTTGAAACGTGCTCTCCCGTCGAGATCTAGAATTCGAATTTTCGATCCCGTCACAATACTTTCTTTATACATTATGTATATAACGAAAGTAAAAATGTTATGCAGCGCAATAGTATAAGAAACAAATACACTTAATAGTGGCACTGAAATACAAAAATAATCAACCGAATGAGAAATAATTCCGTCTAAGCCTCAAACAAGAAACATCCTTAAAGCTGTCCGTAAAATGAGTATTAGGTTATCAGCTCTAATGACCAATGATACAGTATATTTTTTTTCTCTTCGTTATACCTTGACTGTCTCATCTTTTTACGTTATGCAGTTCATAAGGTAGGCATTATTTTGGTGAAATGAAATGAAGCGAAGATGTTTTTGCACTTCGGTCAATCATTTGGATGGATTTGTAGACCACAGATTTGTGAAAATCTTATATATAATTATTCCACTGGGATCCGATAGTAATGAAAACGATTTATTGAGAAATATCATGTACCATATTACAGAAATGTATACCAGAAATAGTTTTTCTCTTTTGCGAAGGCACATTATGTTCCAAAGATTTCTGCTTTATTTTATATGTTACAACGGACATAATAAAGTGTACTAGCTCGAATGAGGCATAATAAAGTGTATTAGTTTGAAGTGGGATTAATAAAGTGTACTAACCTGAATCGGGCATAATTAAGTGTACTAGTTTGAATTGGGCATAATAACGTGTACTAGCTAGAATTGGGCATTATATAGTGTATTAGCTTGAATTGGGCATAACTAAATGTACTAACTTAATTTGGACGTAATGAAGTAAACGAGTTTGAATTGGGCATACCAATAAAAATAACTGTACATAAACTTGAGTGATTAAAATAAAAATAAATTCCAATAACATGTTTTGGGGAGCGACAGTCCAGTAGTTAGCGCGCGGGGATTGCGTTCGAAAGACCGGAATTCGATTTCCACCTCTTCCAAAATTGCCGTCGTGTTCACGCAGAGTACATCCACGTTAAACATGTGGGTCCGAAAGTGTTTCCGAGAGGTTGGTGGTAGGGGAAGGGGCATGCGGTCCATGTGCATGCCTCCCTTACTAGGTTTCGGTCTAAATTGTGTGGCACTTCCCAACCGGCCAAACAGATACTTCACACACATTCCGGTAGGTCGAACAGTCTGGGGCCGGGGAAGAAGAACAAAATATTTTAGATTAGTTATATGTACAGCTGCGAAAAAAAGCCTCATACCTTGTTCTTCGAGCATCGTTCATCGTAAAGTAAATTTTAAGATTCCATACAATTATAAATAAAGTCCCCTATAAAGCCATGTGCTTATAATTAGCATAAGTGGCAGTCTTCATATCTAAATACGCACAATCTTCGAAATTTTAAAAGGTAACACTTGATTTTGAGGTCATAAATACATTCTAAACCTTCAAATTAGTCTAAATGTAAATTTTTCGCACAGTGCTCATCTTTATATTCGGAGATATTTAATATTCCGAAATGTGCAACTTTTAGGGGTCAACTTCATATTGAAGACCTCCATTTGAAGGGCGAGATGTCGTTGAGTGACCACAGCTGTTCTAATAAAGTGGTCTTTTGCTATTTTACTAAAAACGTTACTGGCTTATTCTGATACCACATCCTATGTTGAGCTTGTATCACTTTCTATAAACATCTTATAGGATTTTAAAATGGTCAAATTAATGGACGAATTACGCAAATGACGAAATCAACATATTGTAACTACTTTCGAATATATCAAATCGTGAGATTAGTTTTTTCATAGATTAAATATGTTAACAGTGTCTAACGCTTCTTAGGTTGTTGTAATAACTATCATACTAAACTGCAAATATGCAAATTAATCATTTGAAGTAAAGCTACGTTTGATGGTAATTAGTATCACATAATTTAATTATTTATTATTTTTATAATAAAGTTTTATATATACTCTTATAACAAAAAAAAGTCCACGCACCAAGAAGGAGCTGTCCGATTGTAATGAAATTTCGTATGCAAAGACATTTTGAGCGAACATGCAAATGAATAAAATTTGGTGTCCAATTAATAAATAGTGGGAGCTTCACACGCATCGGAACTGCGCATTCAGAATGTGTATATAAGGAGCGATTCTGAATCTGTGGTCAAAATTTCTGTGGCATTTCGACTGTGGATATCCTACGTCTTTGGTAGTAATTTCTGGGACACTGACAGCACAACGGTATTTAGACAATATTCTACGACCGGTTGTGTTACCGTTCCTTTTGCAACACCCTGGACTTACTTTTCAACAAGATAATGCCCGGCCGCACACGGCGCGTGTTGCTATGGATTGTCTTCAAGCATGCCCAACTCTTCCTTGGCCAGCTAGGTCTCCTGATCTCTCTCCCATAGAGCGCATTTGGGACGTTATGGGACGGTGATTGCAACCATACCGGAATGTTGACGATTTAGCCCGACAGTTGGAGACAATTTGGTAAGACATTCCGCAGGACACCATCCGTGAACTTTATCAGTCTATACCACGTAGGGTGACATCTTGCATCCAGGCCAGAGGTGGACCAATGTCTTATTGACTTCCTCCCTTTGTATACGGTCAAACTCTAAATCATTGAATTGTTCTGAAATTTTAATCGTTTATTTTTCTATGTATGTTCTTCTCATCCACAAATTGTCATCACAATCAGACAACTCCTTCTTGGTGCGTCGATTTTTTTTGTTATAGAGTATATTATGAATAATTTATCCTCTCTAATTATTACATAATTTTGCGATCGATACCAACTCGCAATAACTCCGGGACTATTTATCGTAGAGAAATAAATAACACATCAGGATATGGCTTATAGAGTCCCATGTATATCAATATAAGTTTCAAACATCTACTCATATTTTAACTCTTCGATACTGTTGAATAATTTTGAATAGGTTGCATCTATACGTTGCATACTACCCTTCTTATACAAAGTTTATTAAAACTGGGTAAAAAAATGTCCATCACAATAAATAAAGATTAAATTAAAATTAATATAACTGTTTCAAATTGTCACCTTTCAACTGATATACTACCCCTAAAATCATCGTGACGATGAATATATAAACATAGTGAAAGAAATACAGTAGGAAACAGTAGAAATTTAAAATATCCATATAAAATATCCTGATGAATCGATTTTCATAAATACATGTCATGTCAAGTTTCCTATTAATATTTGTTTCGAACATTAATTTTATGATTCGAATTTCATACAAAAATGAATTGCAACAAAATAAACATCCCGTAATTGTCGGTCGCTTACTATTAACGTTATACAAAAAACCCGCGTGATAAGATGATTATTACAGAATATATGAATAAAAGTCTGGGAAAATTTATTTAATATTAGGAGCTCAAAATTTTACACGCTCATAATTCTTCATTCAAATGACATGAAATTTGGTATCGGAGGTTAAATTTTGCTGTCGATTCGAAATATGTTGTCAAACTTGGTTCTTGTAATTTAAAATTTCATAGCTTATGCGCGTTGTAGTACGAACACAGTTCCTTATACAAATTTTATGCACAGAAATTGGTAGCGAACGTTACTTCTAATCGACTGCTATCTCTAAATTTGCGATGAACGATTCTAGACTAACAAGAGGTGGGGATTTTTTTTCTGCTGCTGTATATATCCTTTAGATATATTCATGTAAATAAAAGTAATACTGCATATATATATAGTATATATATATGTAAAAATTAAATATAATGCTACCATATCTAGTAGTCAAAGTAGAAATGTAATATATCAATTTATAGTAAGTGATGCGTTCTCAAATTTTAAAATTTCTTCATTACTTAATTATAAAGTATACGTTTTTACTTTCCTTATATACATAATGTATAAGGAAAGTATTGTGACGGGGGCGAAAATTCGAATTCGAGTTTCCGACTGGAGAGCACGTTTCAAGCATCCCTGATCACGAATAAAACATTTTTGAAGTGATGTCTGTGTGTGTTTGAAAGTATGTGTGAGTGTGTGTGTGTCAGTGAGTCTGTGGAGACGATATCTCACGAACGAATGGAGCGATTCGAATGAAATTTGGTACAAAAATCACAATCCATGAATACTAAAAGCCTATTGTTTTTAAATGTAAGCGAATATCCAGAAATACCTAAATTTTCGAGTGAAATTTTGAAAAAATCATCAAAATATCAAAATCTTTAATAAAATCAAGCAAGTGGACATTTTTTTATGTAATTTTTCCTTAGAAAACGATTGACATAAACTTCAGAACGTTAGCATGGACTGTTCTCGAGATATTGCACATTTTAAAAATATATTTATAAAAAAAACCCTAAATTAAAAAAAACATATTAATTGTTCAGAAACATGTTCATTTTTCATATGTAATATAATACGATAAATTTGGTGACATCATTTTCGTGGATCTAGCTCGTTCCATTCATAAGAAAATATACTTTGAGTAATACTTTTGCATTTGAACGCCAATAGTCTTTTTTCTGCTATAAGAATAACTTATTTCTCCGTCCACAATGCTTGGCGAGATTTTGGCGACGAATTTGGCGGAATGTCGCAAACTTGGCGACTTTTTAAAATGTTGCCAAATTAATGAAAACCTCGCCAAATGGGTAAAAATTACGCTAAATCAAATAAAATGACGACTAATTGTCGAAAATTCAATATCTTGGAAAGAATATAAGTATCTACTATAAGAAAAACGTATTTTTTTACTGTAAAAGTAATAAAATTATTGCATTATATAAGGGAAGTCAT
Source organism: Amaurobius ferox (assembly GCA_951213105.1). NCBI lineage: Eukaryota > Metazoa > Arthropoda > Arachnida > Araneae > Amaurobiidae > Amaurobius > Amaurobius ferox. The sequence goes on from OX578143.1 coordinate 11,338,837, forward strand.
GTGTTGCCCGCATCAGATTTTTTAATTTTATAACGATACATTATCTGAAACGTAATATGATGGCACAAAAATTTGGAATTTGAGTATTTAATGTATATGAAAGTTTCGGCTATCTTAGAACATGAATAAACTATTTTGTATTACGTGTGTATGGCTGTTATGTGTCTGTACATATGTTCGTCCATGTAAAGTATATATACTGTTCGACTGCAAAAGCATACATTGATTTTTATTTAGTTTACCACTGTCTTTGTTATTCTGGTGCTAATTTGATTTTGTACAAACCAAAGAATACGAAATTGCCAGCTTTAAAAATTACCCGCATAAGTAACGAAAAGCAGAAAAAAGGACTAATTATTTAACAAGATTAGATGAGTGGCCGTTTTATGCCATTTTTTAAATCAAAGGGACGAAAATTCGTATGAATAAGCTGGAAACAATCGTTCACAAGATAATTTTTTCGGAGAGAAGTGTAATTTTTGCCTGCTTCATTTGAACATGTGGCAAGTCTCCTCTATATTATTTGATTTCAATATTACTTCAATCCTACAAACACTGTTGTTGAGACCCAGATCGTCCGACTTACCAGAAAGGTGTAAGGTAACTGTTTGGACGGCCGGGAAGAGCCACCCAATTTAGACCGGAACCCAGTGGGGGAGGCATCCACAGGGACCGTACCCTCCTTCCCCAACCTCTTGGAATGACTTATAAACCACATGTTTAACGTTTTCGTACTCCGCGTGAACACGGCGGCAGTTTTGGCAGTGGCTGGAATCGAACCCAGGCTTACCGAGTTCAATTCCTGCGCGCTAATCATTGGACTACCGCGCTCGGCCTACAAACACTGTGTAATTTTTGAACTCAATTTCATAAAACTGAGATAAAACAAAATTTTATTTTTTTCTATTGAGTAAGTCAGATTTTTGTGTGTTTAAATGTTTTAATAATTCCAAATAATAACGATATATTCATTCATGAAATATCTAATATTTTCACTAACATTTTCATTGACTTCAATATATTAAGATTATTATTTCATAATTAAATGCTACATATTGTTGATCATAATTTTCTTACGCATTATAGTAATAGTCTTGTATTTACAGTAATAATCTCGATTTTTACAAGTAAAAATATCAACTATTATTTACATTTTAAAATAGTATTTGAAATAATTTTTCTCAAGTCGCTATTCTGAATTTTCAACAACGAATTGTTAACATAAAAACGTTGATGCCTTCATGAAATTTCACTACAGAAGGACAGATGCAATCATATGTGTATTCATATTCATTATAATAGTACTTCATTATAACAAGACTGCATAGAACATTTGTGTAGCAGTATAAATAATTCGAAATCGAGTCTGCAGTAAAAATTTATATCATGATAATATTGATCACATCAAATTTTCGGAATTACTTCAGACACATGCATTTTAAGAAACATTTCCACTCATTGTATTCGTGACTCCCATGCACCTAACAATTTGTGTGCAGGTGACAAGTCAAATACTAACTCATTAATTATTCTAGAGAGGGTACTTTATCACACCATTCTCTCCAAGGGAACAAAATGACCCTCAATACTGGATATTGAAAATCCTTTTCATTAACCCACAAAACAAAAATGTGCGTGAAAATTTGTCAAACGTTATTGAAAGGAGCCATAAAAGTTTTCAACTCGATATTTTCGCATGGATGATAAAATATTGAGCGATCTTATATTGACAAATTGAACAACTCAATGATTTATGCCTCGTAAAGATTTTATGAGAACACACACACAGGCATAAATATATATATACGCACACGCACATACACATCTATATATATATACGCACACACACACACACACACACACACATATATATATATATATATATATATGTATATATATATATATATACACTGACTTCCAAAAGTTAAGCATGCAATGCAAATTTCCATAATATATATATATATATATATTATATATATATATATATATATAATATATATATATATATATATATATATATATATATATATATATATATATATATATAGAACAGAGAACGATGGGTATTTAATATCTATTACCTGTTTCATTTATAAAGCAATCCTTCTCAAGCCTAACGTTGGGTCTATTTTGATGTGTCTTTACTTTTCAGGTATTCGTCAATGAGGTTAGCTCGATGGGCATTATCGACCATAAGGAGGAAATCAGGACCAAGTGCTGCAACGTAGAGTCTTGCAGTGGGGTCTAGGACTTCATCCCTATACCGCGCACACGTCACAGAACCGCATTTAAAGATGTGCAACTCTGTGCGATATCTCATTGAAATTCCAGTCCACACCGCTGCCATCTCTGAATGCGTGATGTTTACTGATGTCCGTGGCTTGATTGCGTGTGTATCGTTCTTCCCAAACCCTTACATGCTTATCATCTGATTCCAGGGCAAATCTGGACTCATCCGTGAACAGGACGTTGCACCAATGTGAGCCAGTTCAATTGACATGTTGACGACATTATTGTAATCTTGTCCCCCTGGCTTGGACGGTTAGTGGAACACAAAAACGTGGAACTCGGGCGTACAGTCCCTTCACGTTGAGCCTTCGACGCACAGTAGTGGCAGATAGTCTTAACAAGTGCCGCAGCAACGACGGATATAACAGCTGTAGAGATCGCTCGTCGATTCTGTTTGGGTACTATAGCAATATACCAATCATCAGAGGGGGTGGTAACACTTGGACGACCGGTAACAAGTATCCGGACAACTGTTTGACTTATTTAGAATTGTTTCCATAATCGAGAAATTACCGAATGATCAGCGCCAAAGAAAATAGCAAAATCTTTGATTGACTGCCCTGTTTCAATACATTCGACAGCACTCACTATCTATCATTCACCTTCTTTCAGCGATAGAAATAAGAATATCATCAAAAATAATCCTACAAAGTTTATAAACACTTCGTATTAGCATTTAAATGCACCTCCTCAAACCCTTCAGAATGCTGGCGTCTTCAACGACTGCCTAATTAGCATATATTCCTACAGTCAATCGTTATTGGCTAAAACATACGATATTTGCATACTGACATCTACATCCGCAGCGATTTGCAGCCACTCAAATTCTCCTTCGAAAAATGGAAATTTGCATTGCATGCTTAACTTTTGGAAGTCAGTGTATATATATATATATATACATATATATATATATATATATATATGTGTGTGTGTGTGTGTGTGTGTGTGTGCGTATATATATATAGATGTGTATGTGCGTGTGCGTATATATATATTTATGCCTGTGTGTGTGTTCTCATAAAATCTTTACGAGGCATAAATCATTGAGTTGTTCAATTTGTCAATATAAGATCGCTCAATATTTTATCATCCATGCGAAAATATCGAGTTGAAAACTTTTATGGCTCCTATCAATAACGTTTGACAAATTTTCACGCACATTTTTGTTTTGTGGGTTAATGAAAAGGATTTTCAATATCCAGTATTGAGGGTCATTTTGTTCCCTTGGAGAGAATGGTGTGATAAAGTACCCTCTCTAGAATAATTAATGAGTTAATATTTGACTTGTCACCTGCACACAAATTGTTAGGTGCATGGGAGTCACGAATACAATGAGTGGAAATGTTTCTTAAAATGCATGTGTCTGAAGTAATTCCGAAAATTTGATGTGATCAATATTATCATGATATAAATTTTTACTGCAGACTCGATTTCGAATTATTTATACTGCTAAACAAATGTTCTATGCAGTCTTGTTATAATGAAGTACTATTATAATGAATATGAATACACATATGATTGCATCTGTCCTTCTGTAGTGAAATTTCATGAAGGCATCAACGTTTTTATGTTAACAATTCGTTGTTGAAAATTCAGAATAGCGACTTGAGAAAAATTATTTCAAATACTATTTTAAAATGTAAATAATAGTTGATATTTTTACTTGTAAAAATCGAGATTATTACTGTAAATACAAGACTATTACTATAATGCGTAAGAAAATTCTGATCAACAATATGTAGCATTTAATTATGAAATAATAATCTTAATATATTGAAGTCAATGAAAATGTTAGTGAAAATGTTAGATATTTCATGAATGAATATATCGTTATTATTTGGAATTATTAAAACATTTAAACACACAAAAATCTGACTTACTCAATAGAAAAAAATAAAATTTTGTTTTATCTCATTAGTTTTATGAAATTGAGTTCAAAAATTACACAGTGTTTGTAGGCCGAGCGCGGTAGTCCAATGATTAGCGCGCAGGAATTGAACTCGGTAAGCCTGGGTTCGATTCCAGCCACTGCCAAAACTGCCGCCGTGTTCACGCGGAGTACGAAAACGTTAAACATGTGGTTTATAAGTCATTCCAAGAGGTTGGGGAAGGAGGGTACGGTCCCTGTGGATGCCTCCCCCACTGGGTTCCGGTCTAAATTGGGTGGCTCTTCCCGGCCGTCCAAACAGTTACCTTACACCTTTCTGGTAAGTCGGACGATCTGGGTCTCAACAACAGTGTTTGTAGGATTGAAGTAATATTGAAATCAAATAATATAGAGGAGACTTGCCACATGTTCAAATGAAGCAGGCAAAAATTACACTTCTCTCCGAAAAAATTATCTTGTGAACGATTGTTTCCAGCTTATTCATACGAATTTTCGTCCCTTTGATTTAAAAAATGGCATAAAACGGCCACTCATCTAATCTTGTTAAATAATTAGTCCTTTTTTCTGCTTTTCGTTACTTATGCGGGTAATTTTTAAAGCTGGCAATTTCGTATTCTTTGGTTTGTACAAAATCAAATTAGCACCAGAATAACAAAGACAGTGGTAAACTAAATAAAAATCAATGTATGCTTTTGCAGTCGAACAGTATATATACTTTACATGGACGAACATATGTACAGACACATAACAGCCATACACACGTAATACAAAATAGTTTATTCATGTTCTAAGATAGCCGAAACTTTCATATACATTAAATACTCAAATTCCAAATTTTTGTGCCATCATATTACGTTTCAGATAATGTATCGTTATAAAATTAAAAAATCTGATGCGGGCAACACATGACTTCCCTTATATAATGCAATAATTTTATTACTTTTACAGTAAAAAAATACGTTTTTCTTATAGTAGATACTTATATTCTTTCCAAGATATTGAATTTTCGACAATTAGTCGTCATTTTATTTGATTTAGCGTAATTTTTACCCATTTGGCGAGGTTTTCATTAATTTGGCAACATTTTAAAAAGTCGCCAAGTTTGCGACATTCCGCCAAATTCGTCGCCAAAATCTCGCCAAGCATTGTGGACGGAGAAATAAGTTATTCTTATAGCAGAAAAAAGACTATTGGCGTTCAAATGCAAAAGTATTACTCAAAGTATATTTTCTTATGAATGGAACGAGCTAGATCCACGAAAATGATGTCACCAAATTTATCGTATTATATTACATATGAAAAATGAACATGTTTCTGAACAATTAATATGTTTTTTTTAATTTAGGGTTTTTTTTATAAATATATTTTTAAAATGTGCAATATCTCGAGAACAGTCCATGCTAACGTTCTGAAGTTTATGTCAATCGTTTTCTAAGGAAAAATTACATAAAAAAATGTCCACTTGCTTGATTTTATTAAAGATTTTGATATTTTGATGATTTTTTCAAAATTTCACTCGAAAATTTAGGTATTTCTGGATATTCGCTTACATTTAAAAACAATAGGCTTTTAGTATTCATGGATTGTGATTTTTGTACCAAATTTCATTCGAATCGCTCCATTCGTTCGTGAGATATCGTCTCCACAGACTCACTGACACACACACACTCACACATACTTTCAAACACACACAGACATCACTTCAAAAATGTTTTATTCGTGATCAGGGATGCTTGAAACGTGCTCTCCAGTCGGAAACTCGAATTCGAATTTTCGCCCCCGTCACAATACTTTCCTTATACATTATGTATATAAGGAAAGTAAAAACGTATACTTTATAATTAAGTAATGAAGAAATTTTAAAATTTGAGAACGCATCACTTACTATAAATTGATATATTACATTTCTACTTTGACTACTAGATATGGTAGCATTATATTTAATTTTTACATATATATATACTATATATATATGCAGTATTACTTTTATTTACATGAATATATCTAAAGGATATATACAGCAGCAGAAAAAAAATCCCCACCTCTTGTTAGTCTAGAATCGTTCATCGCAAATTTAGAGATAGCAGTCGATTAGAAGTAACGTTCGCTACCAATTTCTGTGCATAAAATTTGTATAAGGAACTGTGTTCGTACTACAACGCGCATAAGCTATGAAATTTTAAATTACAAGAACCAAGTTTGACAACATATTTCGAATCGACAGCAAAATTTAACCTCCGATACCAAATTTCATGTCATTTGAATGAAGAATTATGAGCGTGTAAAATTTTGAGCTCCTAATATTAAATAAATTTTCCCAGACTTTTATTCATATATTCTGTAATAATCATCTTATCACGCGGGTTTTTTGTATAACGTTAATAGTAAGCGACCGACAATTACGGGATGTTTATTTTGTTGCAATTCATTTTTGTATGAAATTCGAATCATAAAATTAATGTTCGAAACAAATATTAATAGGAAACTTGACATGACATGTATTTATGAAAATCGATTCATCAGGATATTTTATATGGATATTTTAAATTTCTACTGTTTCCTACTGTATTTCTTTCACTATGTTTATATATTCATCGTCACGATGATTTTAGGGGTAGTATATCAGTTGAAAGGTGACAATTTGAAACAGTTATATTAATTTTAATTTAATCTTTATTTATTGTGATGGACATTTTTTTACCCAGTTTTAATAAACTTTGTATAAGAAGGGTAGTATGCAACGTATAGATGCAACCTATTCAAAATTATTCAACAGTATCGAAGAGTTAAAATATGAGTAGATGTTTGAAACTTATATTGATATACATGGGACTCTATAAGCCATATCCTGATGTGTTATTTATTTCTCTACGATAAATAGTCCCGGAGTTATTGCGAGTTGGTATCGATCGCAAAATTATGTAATAATTAGAGAGGATAAATTATTCATAATATACTCTATAACAAAAAAAAATCGACGCACCAAGAAGGAGTTGTCTGATTGTGATGACAATTTGTGGATGAGAAGAACATACATAGAAAAATAAACGATTAAAATTTCAGAACAATTCAATGATTTAGAGTTTGACCGTATACAAAGGGAGGAAGTCAATAAGACATTGGTCCACCTCTGGCCTGGATGCAAGATGTCACCCTACGTGGTATAGACTGATAAAGTTCACGGATGGTGTCCTGCGGAATGTCTTACCAAATTGTCTCCAACTGTCGGGCTAAATCGTCAACATTCCGGTATGGTTGCAATCACCGTCCCATAACGTCCCAAATGCGCTCTATGGGAGAGAGATCAGGAGACCTAGCTGGCCAAGGAAGAGTTGGGCATGCTTGAAGACAATCCATAGCAACACGCGCCGTGTGCGGCCGGGCATTATCTTGTTGAAAAGTAAGTCCAGGGTGTTGCAAAAGGAACGGTAACACAACCGGTCGTAGAATATTGTCTAAATACCGTTGTGCTGTCAGTGTCCCAGAAATTACTACCAAAGACGTAGGATATCCACAGTCGAAATGCCACAGAAATTTTGACCACAGATTCAGAATCGCTCCTTATATACACATTCTGAATGCGCAGTTCCGATGCGTGTGAAGCTCCCACTATTTATTAATTGGACACCAAATTTTATTCATTTGCATGTTCGCTCAAAATGTCTTTGCATACGAAATTTCATTACAATCGGACAGCTCCTTCTTGGTGCGTGGACTTTTTTTTGTTATAAGAGTATATATAAAACTTTATTATAAAAATAATAAATAATTAAATTATGTGATACTAATTACCATCAAACGTAGCTTTACTTCAAATGATTAATTTGCATATTTGCAGTTTAGTATGATAGTTATTACAACAACCTAAGAAGCGTTAGACACTGTTAACATATTTAATCTATGAAAAAACTAATCTCACGATTTGATATATTCGAAAGTAGTTACAATATGTTGATTTCGTCATTTGCGTAATTCGTCCATTAATTTGACCATTTTAAAATCCTATAAGATGTTTATAGAAAGTGATACAAGCTCAACATAGGATGTGGTATCAGAATAAGCCAGTAACGTTTTTAGTAAAATAGCAAAAGACCACTTTATTAGAACAGCTGTGGTCACTCAACGACATCTCGCCCTTCAAATGGAGGTCTTCAATATGAAGTTGACCCCTAAAAGTTGCACATTTCGGAATATTAAATATCTCCGAATATAAAGATGAGCACTGTGCGAAAAATTTACATTTAGACTAATTTGAAGGTTTAGAATGTATTTATGACCTCAAAATCAAGTGTTACCTTTTAAAATTTCGAAGATTGTGCGTATTTAGATATGAAGACTGCCACTTATGCTAATTATAAGCACATGGCTTTATAGGGGACTTTATTTATAATTGTATGGAATCTTAAAATTTACTTTACGATGAACGATGCTCGAAGAACAAGGTATGAGGCTTTTTTTCGCAGCTGTACATATAACTAATCTAAAATATTTTGTTCTTCTTCCCCGGCCCCAGACTGTTCGACCTACCGGAATGTGTGTGAAGTATCTGTTTGGCCGGTTGGGAAGTGCCACACAATTTAGACCGAAACCTAGTAAGGGAGGCATGCACATGGACCGCATGCCCCTTCCCCTACCACCAACCTCTCGGAAACACTTTCGGACCCACATGTTTAACGTGGATGTACTCTGCGTGAACACGACGGCAATTTTGGAAGAGGTGGAAATCGAATTCCGGTCTTTCGAACGCAATCCCCGCGCGCTAACTACTGGACTGTCGCTCCCCAAAACATGTTATTGGAATTTATTTTTATTTTAATCACTCAAGTTTATGTACAGTTATTTTTATTGGTATGCCCAATTCAAACTCGTTTACTTCATTACGTCCAAATTAAGTTAGTACATTTAGTTATGCCCAATTCAAGCTAATACACTATATAATGCCCAATTCTAGCTAGTACACGTTATTATGCCCAATTCAAACTAGTACACTTAATTATGCCCGATTCAGGTTAGTACACTTTATTAATCCCACTTCAAACTAATACACTTTATTATGCCTCATTCGAGCTAGTACACTTTATTATGTCCGTTGTAACATATAAAATAAAGCAGAAATCTTTGGAACATAATGTGCCTTCGCAAAAGAGAAAAACTATTTCTGGTATACATTTCTGTAATATGGTACATGATATTTCTCAATAAATCGTTTTCATTACTATCGGATCCCAGTGGAATAATTATATATAAGATTTTCACAAATCTGTGGTCTACAAATCCATCCAAATGATTGACCGAAGTGCAAAAACATCTTCGCTTCATTTCATTTCACCAAAATAATGCCTACCTTATGAACTGCACAACGTAAAAAGATGAGACAGTCAAGGTATAACGAAGAGAAAAAAAATATACGGTATCATTGGTCATTAGAGCTGATAACCTAATACTCATTTTACGGACAGCTTTAAGGATGTTTCTTGTTTGAGGCTTAGACGGAATTATTTCTCATTCGGTTGATTATTTTTGTATTTCAGTGCCACTATTAAGTGTATTTGTTTCTTATACTATTGCGCTGCATAACATTTTTACTTTCGTTATATACATAATGTATAAAGAAAGTATTACGCTAAAAGTACGCTAATTTTGTTTAATTATTCAAATATGAAATAAAATGTCTGTAGCTTATGTGATGCAGGTATACTATCTCATTTGTTTCAAAATAACTAAATTGATGCATTTAAAAATATGTTAATTCAATTTATTTTTATTACATTAAGGGTATTTTTTAAAATTACGAAATATATCGTAAATGCCAAATACTGTACTACTATTCATGTAATTTCATTTAAAAATATAAATTTGGCATTATGAAAACACTAATAATATTAAAATGAATGACAGATTCAAACCGCCGATATCTTTGTCTTGAGAAAAAAATCAAAACTATGAACTGGGACAGAGACTGATAGATAAATCCAGGTGGAGATTACCTCATGTCATAGATTTAGAAACATTCGTATTACTAGATATTCCAACTTAACAATTCTAAAAATCATGTTTTACTAACCCACATTACGCCTCTCTTAAATAAATACAATAGCTTCTATATTAAAACTGCTAATAAATATTTGATATACGAATACAATTCATTTCAATTCCATTCAAATGCAATTCATCAATGTTACACAACTAAGTTATTACTCTCTAAAAACAATTTTTTCAACAATTCTAAATTGCATTATGTTATATAGCAAAGGGATATGTTTTCAGAGGGTATTTTCATTGTTATCATATTATTGTACTAATTATGCCGTCAAAATAAACATGTTTGCAGATGGTAAAGTTTCTACATTTACCACAATTCTCTTATTAGCGTGTCATGTGCACAACAGAATATTGCTTGCAAATGGCTAGAGGTTTATCAGTTAATTAGATGATTCATTGCATTTACATTGCAAATACATAAAGCGTACTTGATTTCAAATGAAAATCTTTTATTATATGTCATTAGTTTAAGATCGCGTTTTATATTAGACTTGCGTTATTTGTTAGATTGGAACAATTGTGTATTATGCATGATATATCAAAACTTTTGCAGTTAAACAATTCAAAATATATTGTTGAATTCCAATTCAATTTCTTATGCACTTATAGAAGAACAGAGTAATGGATTTTTGGAAGAAGAGTCATTAATAGCTGCTATTAATAAATGTATTTAACTAATGACTATTATATGATATAAGAGAGTTACAAAAATGAAAACATATATGCAATTTATAAAGCTGTAAAGTATTCCCTTAATCAACTTAAAATAACTTTGTTAAAATCAGCATAACAAACAAAATGAATCATTTATCTTTTTTTTCTTCAAACATAATTAGTCTTAAAAAAGATTGTTTAATTATATTTTCTTCTCTTCTACTTGTAAATCAGTAATTTAATTTTTTTATTTGGTTTGCTTCTATCTTATTTCGAAAATCTTCATTCTTTTTCTGGCTTTGGGCGTTAATGAACAACAAATCAAAAGATATGAATTCTTGGTTGGACGTTCAATTTCTTCTTTGGTAATTTACTATTCATTCATTATATTACACCTCTTGTTTATCCAACTCGGTTTTTTTACCACATTTTCTTCTCTCGCCATTGGCAGTCATACTTCCCTGGTTCTGCCACTCTTGACATCAGTCGCCGATATTTCTCTGACGAGTGAAGATAATTTTCTTGGATGTTTTGCCTTCGAAACCGGTCGATACTATTAATTTTTTATGGTGTTTTTAACGTAGTTATTTTAATTTTATTCTTTAGCAGTAGTTTGGTCTGTACTTATTACCCTAATCTTAAAAGATGATATTTAGCGTGTAAACCACTAATATTTTATTATTTTAATTAATTAATAATTATTAATCTCATTGCAGTGAAGAATCTATTTCATATTAAGGGTCCATGGGTCCAAGAACTCTGAAAGAAAGCATCTTGGTTTGACTCAATTTCATAGTATCCACTTTGGTTTCTCAAAGCATAATGTCGCATTGCAATTATAAATTGCTATAAAATTTATTGTGCTCAAGAATGAAAATATTGAAAGTCATCTACTGAAATTATTCCTTAAGCAATGGAATAACATTTATAAATGTATTGCTCCGATCCTTACAATTGAATAAGAACTGCGTTGTTCCGCCAAAACTAGTTAAATGTTGTCCTGTTTTGGTTACTCCTCTCTGATTTGCTTTTGTCATTTCTCAAGATGACGACATAAGGGACTGTTTTTCTATGTGCTTTGGAAACCTCGTCCAGAGTCCCATTATAGGGACATATACATATACATATATATATATACATATATATATATATATATGTATATATATATATATATATATATATATATATATATATATATATATTTATATATATATTTATATATATATATATATATATATATATATATATATATATATATATATATATATATATATATATATATATATATATATTTATATATATATTTATATATATATATATATATACATATATATATATATATTAGTCAAACCTGCCTTACACGGAATTCAAGGGACCGGAAGGATTTTTTGTCTTGAAAAGATTTCCGTTTCATACAGGTCATTTCAGGAAAAGCTAAGTTCAGAAGTTTAACTAGAAATGCTGATAGTCCACATGCAATTGCTCACTTATACATCAGCCTTTAAAAATTTTGAAAAATGTATTTAAATCCGATTAATACTATATTATAGCATAATAGCTAATTTAATTATTTTAAATATATATATGTATTATATATGTATTATATACATATATATATGTATTATATATATATAGGTATATATATATATATATATATATATATATATATATATATATATATATATATATATATAACGTATATTATTGCATACTGCGATCACAGGAGTAGAGGTAAATAAAAATATAGTATTCCCCATGTCCTTAACTTTTGGCTTAAAACCATACCTTGAAACCTACTTGAATTGACTTACATGCAAAATATTACTGCTTACCGTAAAACAGAAAAATAAATTAAAAAAAAATGTGAGATGAACTTTCAAAATAATCTAACATGTTTTCTTGGATATGTAGCTTACTATCTTACTAATGATGCAACTTTCAGTTACAAATCGTGCATTGATTAATATTTCTAGCATTTTCAGAGTTTCCATGGTTAACGGGAAATTCTCAAAATGCCTTTTAGAAAATCGTGATATAATTTAATGGAAAGTTTTGAAAAAAACTGGTTCTCATGGAAAAAATGGCTAAAATAGTTGGATGATTTTTGCATTCTCTGTTTACGACATGTACATTTTATTAACAAATATTTCAAATCGGTCTTCCGTTTCCGCGTCACACAGGGGAAAATAACAAAAATGTCCTATATTTTTATACAGGGCTAAAAATATTTTTCGCTTATTTCAATATACCGTTTCCTACATGATACATTTCAAAATATTTGATTATATGTATTCAGTCACGTGCTTCGTGATTTACATAATCGACAAAGGTTTGGAAAGTGTTAGGAAAATAATTTATTTCAAAACTCTATTTTTTCTGGTGGTTATTACATGTGCAAGAAGTGCTATAAATATAAGATTAATTTCCATATTTTGAGATAACTAAAATAAGTGAGATAATTCTGTGCGTAATTCATCAATTAAACTTAACCATACTTAATGTAAGGTGCATGTATACCACGTTATATAGAGTGTTCGGTGTTATCCGCGGCTTCACGTAACCGTGATGGTATATATATATATATATATATATATATATATATATATATATATATATATATATATATATATATATATATATAATATATATACATACATATATATATATATATATATATATATATATACATATATATATATATATATATATATATATATATATATATATATATATATATATATACATATATATATATATAATATATATAAGGATTAAAAATGAAAGCAGATAAAAAACGGGAGTGACCATATGAATTACATAAAATGGTAGGGGTGGATGGCGACATCCCTTTCCCGTTTAAAGCAGCTTTTACAACCCGGGTAACACTCACGACACCAACATAATTCCATGGTCATTTCATGGTGGAACATCTCCTTAAGGAGATGTTCCTCTGGGTTAGGTTGAAGGATATTTCTTTCTTTTTTCTACATCGTTTTCATCTTTGACTCTGGGTCCGTTCGGGTGCTTTTGTTTTCGCACATTTGGGAGACTGACCATCGAATTATGTTGGAGCCGTGAGCGTTACCCAGGTTATAAAAGCTGCTTTAAACGGGAAAGGGTTGTCGCCATCCACCCCTACCATTTTATGTAATTCATATGGTCACTCCCGTTTTTTATCTGCTTTCATTTTTAACACTTTACAACAAAGTTGAAAAGTGTTTATGACTTTGTTCATTCTGTCTGTCTGTCTGTCTGTCTGTCTGTCTGTCTGTCTGTCTGTCTGTCTGTCCGTTAGCACGATAACTGCCGTAAAAATGACTTAATCAAAATGAAATTTTAGTATGTTGTTCAGACGGTCTATAGGACCTATGGGAATATAAATGAATAATATCACCCAATTAGTTTTGGATTGAACCCGGGTTGAAAAAATGGAATACATTGAGCAATATGGGACCTAATTTTTCAAGCATTTTTTAAGCGGATTTAAAATTCACAAATTGCTTCGAAAATTTTAGGCAATATTCAAATTGCTCCATAAAATATATAAAAAAAAATTCAGCGAAATATATTCAGTTGTTTTTTAAATAGAAATTAAAATAATAATAACACCTCTTATATTAAGCGATCACGTGTCCATGATATGAAACGATCACATGACCCACTTCAAAATGATATATGGCATCCATCTTGTGTCAAAATCGTGATTTTTAAAGTTCTTTTTAATTCATATTGAGTGTTGTATCCGTCCTAAAATTACTTTATTTTTGCCTAAATTCTGTGCATCTACATACTGAAACAACGCAATGACAATATATTTCAGTTTAAATGCTCTTCCAAATTTGATTATTTCTACTATTAAGCCTATTTTTCACCTATGTAAAATGTAAACAGCAAAATATGTAGAATGAGTTGTATTAGAATCGCTGTAATTCTTTAACACAAAATCATTTAGTCCATGGAGTCTGCTTAGCTGATATGAATTCATTGATTTTAGAAAGAGAAGGACGATACTTTTCGATGAAGTTTTACGCATATAGTTTAATTACTTGCAGCTCAATGGTCTTAATTTTTAAATAAAATAAATTATTATAGTATTGTGATGAATGACATGAATGGGGGAATTATTTATGAATGAAATGTTGCTTTTATAGAGAGAGCCAGGCGTGTTATTTTTTTATGACGTCATTTGAATGGATTTCAGTTGTTTTCGATGAAGTTTTCAAATATAATAAATTATCGTAGTATTATGATAATTCTAAAATTATTACCGAGGAATGTATAACATTTAAGAGATGTTTAAACCAGGCAATTTATACTTTAATGCCGTCATTTGAATGAAGTTAATTTTTTTCGATGAAGGTTTAAGGTTTCAAATATAATAAATTAATGTAGTGTTGTGATAAGTTTTAAAATATTACGGAGGAATGTATTGCATTTTAGACATGTTTAAATAAAATTGCATTGAAGTTGGAAAGTGTTTCATAATCAATGCTTTAAGCATGATTGATCTTTCTTGTTAATCCTTGTATTCTACTATGGAACAAGAGCAGCATATGCGTCTTCTTCTAAGTAGTGGATCGAAATGTTATTATCATGCTTTTCTTGGAGAATTCCTTGTCTTTCACTTTTTATAATAGTATATATATATATATAGATCTACCATCACGGTTACGTGAAGCCGGTATATATAAATATATATGATTTTCTATGTATTGTGTTTTAAAGTGAATAATTTTGTATTGATATACCAGATTCTTTGCGATTTTGATAATTACTACGTTAGTTCACTTAACCCAAGACTGTATAACATTTGTAAGCTATTTACGATAAACAAAATTATTCTTCACAATAAAAGTATATTTGTTGAATATGGATTTTAGTGATTTTTAACATTTACTTTAATTTTTGGAAAATATATTTTCGAAAAAATTGTCACCTTCCTATAGTATTATATCGTTGAAATTTGGGAGTCTTTTATGTTTACATATTAAAATCATTGTACTAAATTCCAATTTATTATACGATATATTGTCTTCACATACAGAGACACACACCACATACAGGCAAAGACTTAAACCGTGTAACTTCGTCAGATTCACATTTTTTAACCTGTCATAATATTTTACTTTCACATATATGATAGACTTCAGGGAAAATAGCAAGAACGAAAATGAGGTTCTTGGTCCTTTTAGAATTTGAATAAAATTAAATCTAAAGTTTAAAATCGCCATGACTCCAACTTAAATTCTAACGGCTCTTAAGGTAATAGATAAGTTCACATTAATTAATTCTCCTATACTTTACAATAAGATGGTCATCATTTTATAAAACGGTTTCATGTGATGTTCTCGTATAATATGCTTCCTAGTAATAAATTGGTAAAGTCACATATATTCACTTGTTCCTCTCCGCTAACGACCAAAGTTGTATAGTTTAAAATGGATGAATATTAACCCATATTAAAAACAAATTCTAAGTTAAAGACTCCCAGACTAGAAATCAGACACGGCTGTGGCAAACCATTATAAAATAGACTTTGAGCCCATTAAAGCGTATCCATTATTTAAATGATCTCGATTGAATTCCTAATAAAATCAGGGACAGAGTTGCGCATGAAAGGGAAACGATTAAGGATTCCTTTGATATGAATTATTAACAATTCCGTTCGAATCGAAGTTTAAGACTCAAATCGGGTATCGCAAAAGAGCGTTAAATGAAAAAGTAAAATATATGCTACAAACGTCATAACCTAACATTTACCTAGTCTAAAATTAAAGTCTAAAATTAAAGTGTAAGTAGGATGTACAATCTAATGTACAGTCTAATAGAAGTATATTTGATTTAACCATAGATGCAATACATCAGTCATTGCATATTTATATTTATGTCACACGAAGCGGAAAATTAAAGTGGCGCACAGATACAAAATTCGGCTCAAGAGTATTTTGATGTCATGCGACAATGCACTTTAGCGAGGTTTTCCACAAATTCAAATTAGTTTAGGCGTTATTTAATACTAGTGTAGAGTTTTGTGCTAATTTTACGCAAATAGGCTTCTTAACGATTGACAATTTTATTTTAGAGTTTCAAACAATACAATGCATGAAAATATACAATACATCAGCCATCTATTGCACATGTATATTTGTCTTTCACGAAGCGGAAAATCAAAGTGACGCACATATACAAAATTTGGTACATGAGTACCGGATTTAATACATTCAAATTAGTTTAAGAGTAATTTAATACTCGTGTGGAGTTTTGTGCGAATTTTACACAAATAGGTTTCTTAACGATCGAAAACAATATTTCATAGTTTCAAACTTGGCATCATCACGATAATCGAGAAACACTGTTTTCAACGAGTTGTGAATGAAATCCCGAACATAGTATCTAGGTTTTTTCACAATTTTACAAAGAATCGCCAAAAATTTTACTTTGGAGAAGTAATTTCTTTTATCATTCCCACATTAGCAAAACATTAGACAATCCAATCTCACAAATCAATGCGCACTATATGATTGTAAAAATATGACTTTACTAGGTTGTTGTTGAGACCCAGACCGTCCGACCTACTAGAAAGGTGTAAGGTAACTGTTTGGACGGCTGGGAAATTCCACCCGATTTAGACCGGAACCCAGTGGGGGGAGGTATCCACAGGGACCGTACCCTTCTACCCCTACCACCAACCTCTCGGAAGGACTTACTGACTCACATGTTTAACGTGATCGTACTCCGCATGAACACAGTAGCAGTTGTAGCAACGCGCAAATCTAGCGCGCAAACCACCGGGCTACCGCGCCCGAAATGTGCCAACAGCACGCGGTGTTCTCAGATGATCCCCCCCCCCCCTAAGTACTAACCGCGCCCGCTGCTGCTTGACTTCGGTGATCTAACGAGAACCGGTGTTATCAGCACGGTACGGCCGTTGGCCCTTGACTTTATTAGGTGATTTTAGGCAATTAACTTAAAGACTTAATGTACTGGTGATTTTGCATTCGAACTCTCGTACTGAAAGAAGTGAAGGGCTACTTTCTCTTGTGCCCATGACGTCACAAATGGAAAGGTACTCAGTGAAGGGAGCAACTCCGCATGTTTTAAGAGAAGCATTATCTTTCGAGGCTAACATGGGATGTTTAAGAAGAGCTTGATTGAATAAGAATATTTTGCATTTTGCATTTGGATTAGGTAGGTTTTCTAGTTTTTGTTCTGAGTGCGCGATTTCTTATTTATTTTTGTTCTAAGTGCATGTATCGTTAAAAAGTGGGGTATAAGTTATCATTGCAAAGGTATTTTTTATGCGTTAATTAAGCGCTAGCGCTTACTTTAAATACAGTGGTTTGAGCTACATGGATGCTATAACTTTCTAATTCTTCCTTAAGCAGACTTATGAAAATGTTCCTTTACCTGCTTTCTTTCAGAAATGATTAGAAAATTATATATTCATAAACAACAGTTTTAATTATTGAATGTGGATACTACAGCTTTAAATCTCGGTCAACGCTGAGTAAATTTGTCCTAGTGAATTTTATTTATCGCAGATTGAAAAATATGATGTGCACAAGATATGACTTCCGCCCATGACTCAGATTTCTTTGCATTAACAGTATAAATTATATTAATTAAATATATTTATATTTGTCAAATCACACAAAACTATATTAAAATTTTAAGAAATTTGACATTTCTTTGAATTTGCAGATTTTCTCTGTTTAGGTTTAGTATCTTGAAACTTTATAAATGGTGCCCACTCTCTGAAATGATAGCAACTTCAATATCATGAGAAGAATACAGTATAGCATAATAGAAACTGTAGCATTTGATTAAACTTTCAATATTATGCATTAGAAACATGTACTTATTATAATTACGAATACTGATAAATTGATTTTGATTTCAATTATAAGCGAAAAATATTTCAATTTTATAAACTAAACATTCTGTCATGTTCTGAAAACATTTTCCTTCGAACTTCGTAATGCAGAACAATTGCTATTTTTATTCGATTGAGCTCAGCAGCGCACTTGATCAGTAATCAATTCGACAACCGACCCACCTGAAAGTATGCAACAAAGACAATTCATCGTTGCAACTTCAATGTTAGGACATCCGGGTCAGCGCCTGACCCAAGGGCAGCAGCACCACCAGCCTCGTCCTCTCTAGCAGGTCACAACCGAAGGCTTCCATGTCGCCCTGACGGCTACGAAACAAGACTGTAAGCACCTAGGCGAACAAAACAAACCGAAAAAGCAAAACAGCAACTAATATAGTAAAACCCTCCGAAAGTCATCCAGCAACACTGCAGGAGGACTACAAACCGCCTACAAACAGGATATGCATGAGACTACTTAACAGGAGACAACTTGAAACTACAGTCGATGCAGGTGACTACTTGGCCGTAGACTACTTTGCCGTTACTACTTGGTCTACATCACATATATTTATTTAAAATTAAAGATCAGCAAATAAACAAACAAAATCAGTCTCTTTTACTTTACTCATTCAGAGGCGCATCTTTTGATTGCCTTTCCCAGTTTTTATTTTATCCATTTGACCTTAATACGCACTTATGAGATACGCACTCTGAAAAATACTTAAATTTTATCTGCTTAATCTCGATACAAATACTATTAAGGACATTCAAGGATATATTCTATCAACCATCAAAATATCTTCTCCAGTGAGTATTGTAATGAATTTAAATTATGTAGAATGTTTGAAAGCAAACTAGAGACACAAGTATATTGTGTATTTAACTAGTGCTGAGCTATTGCTTGTATTATTTTACAATTATTGTGATTGTACAAGATATTTTATTCGGAAACTCGTTCGGTGTAGGGAACACCCTGAAGGTACATCTTTTGTAGAAATGGACGTAAGAGTTTAACCCTTCTCGGTCTTCAATTGAAAATGGAATAAAAGCAGATAAACGAACTAATTCATTTAAGAATTATTTGATATAGTATTTTTCCTAGCTTCCTAATTTATATGAGTATATTTAATATAAAGTCAACACTATCTATTGCGTTCACTTTGTATAGAGATCACTGCAAGGTTTTGAAGACAATCAGTAAAGCGTCAAGACTGAGGTACAGATAAAATGCTAAAACTGAAGCATAGGTCAATTACAAGACTGGGGCATATGTAAATGACAAGACTGAGACATAGTTCCCGTCAATACTGAAGCATAGATAAGATGTCAAGACTGAAGACATGGGTCAATTTTATATAATAATTTTTAACAGGTGTCTGCATGAATAGAAAATACCACTTAATAAAATGGGCATTTTTGAGGTATATTTTTACTTTACTACCTCAGTGGATTTCGAAAATTTGGACTGAAAAACAAATATGAAAATTCAACAGCTTTACTAAAATAAAAATCTGATGTGGGCAGCACATGACTTTCCTTATATAATACAATGAATTTACTACATTTACAGTTACAAAAATGTTATTCTTATAGTAGATACTTATATTCTTTCCAAGATATTGAATTTTCTTCAATTAGTCGTCATTTTCATTGATTTAGCGTCATTTTTATCCATTTGGCGAGTTTTTTGTTAATTTAGCAATATTGAGAAATGTTGCTAACATAAACAAAATATATTTCCTATTGAGAAACATGTTCACTTTTCATATGTAATACCATGCGATAAATTTGATGACATCATTCTCGTGGAATTAGCTCGTTCCATTCATGAAAAAATATACTTTTAGTAATACTTTTGTATTTTAACGCTAATAGTCATTTATCTGCTATAAGAATAACTAATTTTTCCGTCCATAACGCTTGGCGATATTTAGGCGACGAATTTGGCGGAATGTTGCCGACTTGGCGACATTTTTAATTGTTGCCAAATTCGCAAAAATCTCGCCAAATGTATAAACATGACGCTAAATCAATAACAATTACGACTAATTGAAGAAAATTCAATATCTTGGAAAAAATATAAGTATCTACTATAAGAATAACATTTTTTTAAACTGTAAAAGTAGTTAATTCATTGCATTATATAAGGAAAGTCATGTGTTGTCCACATCAGATTTTTTTCTAGAAGCACGGCTCACAGACACATCTAAGTACACGGTAGTTAAGAATTGTACATAATAAAATATTGTAAATTTTTGAGAAACACGCATTATATTATAAAAATATCTATATAATAGTTATTTAGCATGCTTCTGTCTTTTCAGGCCATCCAGAAGCACACTTGGTGAGAAGATTGAATTTTTGTACTATTGTTGTAACCATGTAACAGAACCTAACGGAGACGAATTTTAGCCTTCTCTTCCGAGTACGTAGAAAATACAGCGTCTTTAAAATAGTTTTCAATACTCTATAGATGACTTCAACCGTAGCCCTAGATAATTGAAACTTTACACATTTATATTATCAACGACGGAACAGAACACTACGGAGCCGAATATTTGATTTCCCCTTTTCTGGGATCTGAAAAAAGGGGGATGCCCAAAATTCTTTCAAGACCCTTAGAAGTCTTAACCCTTGAAAGTTTGAAACTTTGCATATATATAATGCCATCCGCGGGATAGAACCTGATTGAATAATTTTGGAATAAGATGGCACGCTAAGTGACATATATTGTTAAAAAATATAAAAATTAGTAAAAAAGTTGCAGTTTTTTTACAAGTGTTAATTTCCTTGTCCTTGACAGGCTAATGCATTAGTTGTATGTATTTTCTACAAATGCTTAAAAGAAAATTCGCTAGTGAATACAGTGATTCAAAATAAAAATGTATTCCATGATAAATTCGTTCAAAATTGATCTATGCATAAATTTATGTGTGTTCTTAGTTAGAATATTTTATGTCAAAATGTATTTATATTTAATGTGAGCATATACAGTAAGAGATTTATGGACGTTAAATCATTCTTTACAATCATGTTTGAGATTAATGTTTATTGGAAAATATATACTAGATTTCGTATAAGATAATTTAGAATTTTATAAAAACACTTCAAATTCTATGATTTTAAAAATATATTGCAAAAATAACATAACGAATTTGTAAAAAAAAATAAGACGTTATTTTCAAAGGTGTATTAAACTAGACTTGCTAAATTAACTATGAATAACACTTTTTTAGTGTCAAGTATTTTATTATAAATATCTTAACTTTTCTTCGCAATGTGATGTAAAACAAGCTTTTATAATTGCACTATTAAAATTACTTACATTCAATTTATTGAAGTAATTGCAATCAACAAATTTATTAACGTATTAGAGTTTCAGAAATTATCGTCTGCTTTTCTAATTTTATTCAAATAGCAATTTTGTTCTGATTTCTTTAATTGGTGCTACCCAAGGGCAGGTTTTGTATTTAATACTTTATGTTCAGGCCCATTGATTAAGTTTATAAATAAATTCTTTACACATTTTCATGATAATTGGTTTAATATAAAGCTGAATCTAAAAATCATTAAGGAACTTTAATTTATAGGTTTTATTATTTATATTTTTTATTTAACCAACGCTCGAAATTTCACCCCCACCCCCCCCCCACTCGGTGAATGCAGAAATGATGTGCTTTTTAAAAAACTATACGGAGTCTCCTGACTCCCCACCGGTACTCCGCATGGCTGAATATTTAACCACTTATATTATCGTCCATGGTTCAGAATCTAAAAGGGTTTTCGATTTTACCTTCCGGTGACTGAAATACGGATGTGCTTCGACTTAGGAGGTCTCTGATCAATTTTAATATCGACCATAGGATAGAACCTAACGCAGTGGGATTTTCGATTCCTCTTCTGAGGGCTGATAATAAGAGAAGGGAGATTCAAAAGAAATTTTAAACCCCCCAGAATTCCTATGGCGTTTTAGAATGTCGAATCTTTGTTTGAGTGTTTAAATGTTTTGTACCGATTGTGGTTTTGTCTATATCTACCACAGGATAGTACCATAGAATCTAACAGAGCGATATTTTTGATTCCCCTTCCGAGGGCTGATGATATGGGAGGGAGGTTTAAAATTATTGTTAAACCCCCAGAATTCCAATGGCGACATTGAAAGCTGAGTCTTTGCTTGAGTTTTTTATTCTGCGTTGTGGTATTGATTGTGGTATTGCCCATATCGGCCACAGGGCATAACCTAACGAAACTTGACTTTAGATTTCTTCTCTGGGAAGATATAATATGGAAGGGGGGTCTTTTTTTAGACCATCCAAAAGACTTGCGGTGACCCAAAATACTAAAACTCTGAATTCTTAACAGAATCGACCATAGTATCTGCCTGAGCCAACTGAGCCAATTTCTGATTGAGCCAACTGAGGCAATCTCCAGTTATTCTTGGCTCTAAGCGTCACACATTAACAAAATAAATTTATGAAAAAATTGCAAATTATTTTGCAATAAGTTCAGTTTATGAGAAAATAGATGGACTACGCATTCAATTTAGGGGCAAATTTTACTATCATTGCTTGACTTTGTGGGAGTTATCTTTTTTAAAATACGTAATTTGTAATGTCCTTGCATTAGGCATGTAAATCATTAAGGTAAGTTTACACATGCAATCATATTTAAAATTTCAACCATAGCTTTTTTTGAAACCATAATAAATAAAGTTTACTATGCTTACCAACAATATGCAACAAATACATTTTGTAAGTAGAGATCACAGTTGAATAAACATCGCAAATCGATAATTTTCCAATTTCCAATTGTTCAGTCACTCTTCTTCTTTTGCTTAGCATGCTAAGTGCGGTTGCCGATAAAACTTACGATATTTAAATATGTAAATGCACTATCAAATTGTAGATGACCACACTTAACAACAAAATAAATAATTAGCAATTATTTGTACCAGAGTTCGCGAAATTAAATTTTTTATTCAAGCATACATCAATGCGCCGGATGTGTATAATATTTTTATAAATGAGATCACATTCCTGAGTCTCATAGATGAAGAGTTTTGATGTCCATAAAATTTCAATTTAAATTATTATGCCTTTTAGTAGTGTAACTTTATTTTGAAGATAATGCCTTAAACATAATTAATTACTCCTCTAAAAATTTGAATGAAATATTTTCAATATAAAAAAAAAACTTTTCACACGCTATAATTCACAAGAAAAGAAGAATTGAAAGAACATTTTCAGAAATTCAAAGTTTTAACTCAACAGACAATACTTACCTTATACTACTTGTTGAAAGTCTATTAATATCTAATAACATAAAGTTTTATCTAGGTAGTAGCGCGCAGTTTAGTAACGTAATAAAATAGTACCTTCAGAATTTATATCCACGACAGTTTCCGAACCACTTGAGAGAAAATTAATCCGGAGGCAGAAAATTCCCCTTTTCCTATTAATTTATTAATCGATAGAAAGATCGTACATTTTTAGTACTCAATTTACGGGAGTTAATATATTTATTGTTTCCATCCAGAATCCTAAACTAACTTAACTGCATGCATAACTTCCTTTACGATTCACTTAAGAAGGTAGTCAATTTTATCTCGACCTATTGAAATGATAAATATGCACTACTTGGCAGTGAAAATGAGACACCAAGAAGGAGTGGGTAGAAAGTTATGAAAATCGGCAAACATAGAGAGACAGCAACGAACAATAAATGGTGTTTATTGTAACATGATACACCTATACACTGAGCGATAACACCCTCTGATCAGTAGGTTGTAGGATCACTGCGAGCGGCGATACAAGCAGCAACAAATCTAGGTACAGAGTCAATGAACCTGCGGATGGTGTCCTGAGGGATGGCTGCCGATTCTTCGTCTACCATTTGCCAGAGTTCGTCTTAGCCGGTGGTAGCAGCTCACGCAAGTGATGTCCAATTACCTCCCAGACGTT
Source organism: Amaurobius ferox (assembly GCA_951213105.1). Lineage (NCBI taxonomy): Eukaryota > Metazoa > Arthropoda > Arachnida > Araneae > Amaurobiidae > Amaurobius > Amaurobius ferox. The sequence goes on from OX578143.1 coordinate 11,363,543, forward strand.
TTCGATTGGTGAGAGATGAGAGGAGACTGGTGGCTGATGTGTGCCGCATGTGGTCGGGGGTCCTCCTACTGGTAAATGGCATTGGGCACCCCCCGAAGGAAAGGTAGTATCACCAGTCGCAGCACGTCATCCAAGTATTGTTGTGCTGTCATAGTGCCCTCATTACGGTTCAGAGGTGACCTGCTATCTTAGGTAATGGCGCCCCAAACCATGATGCCGCGTTGTCTCGCGGTGTGGCGTTCCACAGATGCAGCCGTATTGGACCTGTCAACACTTCGACGCTAGGCTTGTACACGGTGACTGTCAATGCTAAAACAGAAGCGTGACTAATCTGACAATACGACCCTGAGCCATTCCGCCGTCCACGAGGCTCTATCTCAACACTATTGCAAACGGAGGCGTCTGTGCTGTTGGGTCAGTGGCAATCTTCTTAACGGGCGTCATGAGTGCAGGTCGCCGCGACCAATAGACGGATAATGGTCGTGGTCGATATGGGAGCATGAAGGGTATCCTGCACATGTTGCAGAAAAGGCGACGGAAGTGGCCTGCGGGGCCGCCAACGCTTGCTGGCGAACGCGTCGGTCCACGCGGTCTGACGTCTCTCTGGCTGTACCGGCATCCTTCAAACGTGCCACATTCCTTTGTTCACACCATCTTCACCACAGCCGGTGCACCGTGGACGGGTGTAGGTGGCTGTCCGCTGAGATTTGACGTATGTACTAACCTACCCTCTGAGTAAAATCATCATACCCTTGTGAAATCGTCTGTCTGCTCCTGGGTTGGCGGTATCCTGGCATTCTCTGCTATTACACGTTACCTGTAAGACAAAACATATACAAAATGATTTCCCTGGCAGACAGAGTAGCGCGACTTTTGCAGATTCTGCAGGTCCCTTCCGTTATAACTCACTTAACGTGTTCGGGACAGCTGCGCATTTCGCATCATTTACATAACTCGGTGAACTGTGTGTACCCTGCAATTTGGATTTTTTCTGCCCACTCCTTCTTTGTGTCTCATTTTCACTGTCACGTAGTGTATATTTATGAACTAAAGCTTTTTTAACACTTTACAACAAATTTGAAAAGTGTTTATGACTTTGTTCATTCTGTCTGTCTGTCTGTCTGTCTGTCTGTATGTCTGTCTGTCCGTTAGCACGATAACTGCCGTAAAAATGACTTAATCAAAATGAAATTTTAGTATGTTGTTCAGACGGTCTGTAGGACCTGTGGGAATATAAATGAATAATATCACCCAATTAGTTTTGGATTGAACCCGGGTTGAAAAAATGAAATACATTGAGCCCTATGGGACCTAATTTTTCAAGCATTTTTTAAGCGGATTTAAAATTCACAAATTGCTTCGAAAATTTTCAATATTCAAATTGTTCCATAAAATATATAAAAAAAATTCAACGAAATATATTCAGTAGTTTTTTAAATAAAATTTAAAATAATAACAACACCTCTTATATGAAGCGATGACGTCACCATGATATGAAACGATCACGTGACATACTTGAAAATGATATATGGCATCCATCTTGTCTCAAAATCATGATTTTTAAAGTTCTTTTTAATTCATATCAATTAAAAAGAACTTTCAATATTGAGTGTTGTATCCGTCATAAAACTACTTTATTTTTGCCTAAATTCTGTGCATCTACATACTGAAACAACGCAATGACAATATATTTGTGTTTAAATGCTCATCCCAAATTTGATTATTTCTACAACTAAGCCTATTTTTCACCTATGTAAAATGCAAACAGCAAAATATGTAGAATGAGTTGTATTAGAATTGCTGTAATTCTTTAACACAAAATATTCATTGATTTTAGAAAGAGAAGGACGATATTTTTCGATGAAGTTTTACGCATATAGTTTAATTACTTGTAGCTCCATGGTCTTAATTTTTAAATAAAATAAATTATTATAGTATTGTGAAGAATGGGGGAATTATTTATGAATGAAATGTTGCTTTTATAGAGAGAGCCAGGCGTGTAATTTTTTCTATGACGTCATTTGAATGGATTTCAGTTGTTTTCGATGAAGTTTTCAAATATAATAAATTATCGTAGTATTATGACAATTCTAAAATTATTACCGAGCAATGTATCACATTTTAGAGATGTTTAAACCAGGCAATTTATACTTTAATGCCGTCATTTGAATGAAGTTAATTTTTTTTTATGAAGGTTTAAGGTTTCAAATATAATAAATTAATGTAGTATTGTGATAAGTTTTAAAATATTACCGAGGAATGTATTGCATTTTAGACATGTTTAAATAAAATTGCATTGAAGTTGGAAAGTGTTTCATAATCAATACTTTAAGCATGATTGATCTTTCTTGTTTAACTTTTATTAAGCATATTTCAATGGGGTAGATTGGATACCTTGCTATGTTTTAAAGACTTACAAACCATAACATATTAATGTGAGATGTGAGGATTTTTAAAAAATCATGGAATATTTTGAATCTGAAATCAACAAAATTAGATAATGTTTACATTATATTCTTTTCGAACCAATTTAACTGAAGGTTTTTTGCTTTTATAATGGCAACGATAATTCATTCTGAAGCAGTTTTTACTTTTTTATATATATAATATCATATATAATATTATATCGTCATAGTATACTGTATAAGGAAAGTATTGTGACGGGGTCGAAAATTCGAATTCGAGTTTTCGACGGAAGAGCACGTTTCAATCATCCCTGATCACGAATCGAACATTTTTGAGGTGATGTCGGTGTGTATGTGTATATATATATATGTGTGTGTGTGTGTGTGTGAGTGTAAGTGTATGTGTGTGTATGTGTATCATTAAGACTGTGGAGATGATATCTTATGAATGGATGGAGCGATTCGAATGAAATTTGGCACAAAAATTACAATCCGTGCATACTGGAAGCCCAGTGTGTGTGTGTGTGTGTGTGTCTCATTAAGACTGTGGAGACGATATCTCACGAATGAATGGAGCGATTCGAATGAAATTTGGCACAAAGATTACAATCCGTACATACTGGAAGCCTATTGTTTTTAAACACAAACAAATGTTCAGAATATTCCTAAATTTTCGAGTGAAATTTTGAAAATATCATCAAAAAATCAAAACCTTTAACAAAGTTACGCAAGTAGACATTTCTTATGTAATTTTTCCTTAGAAAACGATTGACATAAACTTTAGAACGCTAGCATGATGCGTTCTCGAGATATTGAACATTTTTCAAATAAATTTATCAATCAATCCCATAAATTAAAAAAATATTAACTCTTGAGAAACATGTTCTCTTTTCATACGTAATATCATGCGATAAATTTGGTGACATCATTCTCGTGGATCTAACTCATTACATTCATGAGAAAATATACTTTGATTAATACTTTTGTATTTGAACATCAATAGTCATTTATCTGCTATAAGAATAACTTATTTCTGCATCCATAACGTTTGGCGTGATTTTGGTGACGAATTTGGCAGAATGTCGCCAACTTGGCGACTTTTTTAAATGTTGCCAATTTTACGAGAATCTAGCCAAATGTATAAAAATGACGCTCATTCAATCAAAATTACGACTAATTGATGAAAATTTAATATCTTGGAAAGGATATAAGTATCTACTATAAGAATAACCTATGTTTTTACTGTAAAAGTAGTAAATTTATTGCATTATATAAGGAAAGTCATGTGCTGCCCACATCAGTTTTTTTATATTTGTGTCATTCTTTTGCAAATTTTGGCATTTTACAAAAAATAGGCATATATTATATATATATATATATATATATATATATATATATATATATATATATATACATATATATATATATATATATATATATATATATATATATATATATATATATACATATATATATATATACATATATATATATATATATATATATATATATATATATACATATATATATATATATATATATATATATATATATATATATATATATATATATATATATATATATATATATATATATATATATATATATATATATATATATATATATATATATATATATATATGTTTTAAGTGTTTCTATACACATTTTACTTTATTGTTTTTTATACCCGACTTTCAGTAGCTGTTTCTGGATAGATGAAAACAAATGTGTATCTCTAAGAATCAAAGATCAATATATTTTCACTGCAATTATCTTGAATGTATTTGTACTTGCTCTCCTAGGATTATCAAAATGGAAACAAACTTCTAGAGGTTTTAAAGCAGCAGCTGTAACAAAGAAACGAACTTCGATGTTGCCCGAGAATGATAACACATGACTTTTGCGACAAAATGTAGTGACTTTTTGCGAATCAAGAAAAATTTGAAAATTGAAGTCGGAAGTGACGTTTTTATAACTTTTCTTTAGTTTTATAAAATTCATATTTAATACCATCGGTGCACGTAAGCCCAGTTCGGGTTTGTAATGGATCTTTGGTGTTGAAGACCCAGACCGTCCGACTCATCCTGAGGATTTGAGCAACTAATTGGACGGCCGGTGGATCTTTGGTGTCGAAAGCCCTGGCCGACCAGTTCATCCTAGGACATGCATGGATCTTTGGTGTGGTTGTTGTTGATTGTTGTTGAGACCCAGACCGTCCGACCTACCACAAAGGTGTAAGGTAACTGTTTGGACGGCCGGGAAGTGCCACCCAATTTAGACCGGAACCCAGTGGGGGAGGCATCCACAGGGACCGTACCCTCCTTCCCCTACCACCAACCTCTCGGAAGGACTTACGGACCCACATGTTTAACGTGATCGTACTCCGCATGAACACGGCGGCAGATGTGGCAGCGTGCAAATCCAGCGCGCAAACCACCGAGCTACCGCGCCCGAAATGTGCCAACAGCACGCGGTGTACCCAGATGGTCACCCACCCAAGTACTAACCGCGCTCGATGCTGCCTGACTTCGGTGATCTAACGAGAACCTGTGTTTTCAGCACGGTACGGCCGTTGCCCTGGATCTTTGGTGTGGAAGGTCCAGACCGAGCAACTCATCCTGAGGACTTGAGTATCTATTTGGACGGCCGGTGGAACTTTGGTGTTGAAGGCCCAGACCACACGACCAACCCAAGGGTTTATGGTAACGAATTGTGTGGCCGGAACTTTGGTGTGTATGAATTTCGTGGATCTTTGGTGTCGAAAGCCCAGGCCAGCCGACTCGTCCGAAGACTCAGAGTAGCAAAATGGATGGAAGGGAAAAGTGGATCTTTGGTGTGTATTTGGTGTTGTTGTTGAAACCCAGACCGTCCGACCTACCAGAAAGGTGTAAGGTAACTGTTTGGACGGTCGGGAAGTGCCACCCAATTTAGACCGGAACCCAGTGGGGGAGGCATCCACAGGGACCGTACCCTCCTTCCCCTGCCACCAACCTCTCGGAAGGACTTTCGGACCCACATGTTTAACGTGATCGTACTCCGCGTAAACACGGCGGCAGTTTTGGCAGTGGCTGGAATCGAACCCGGGCCTACCGAGTGCAACTCCAGCGCGCTAACCAATGGGCTACCGCGCCCTGGTGTGTATTTGGTGTTGAAGACCCAGACCGTCCGGCTCGCCCTGAGGACTTGAGCAACCATTTGGACGGCCGGAGGTGTGTATTTGGTGTTGAAACCCAGACCGTCCAACCTACCAGAAAGGTGTAAGGTAACTGTTTGGACGGTCGGGAAGTGCCACCCAATTTAGACCGGAACCCAGTGGGGGAGGCATCCACAGGGACCGTACCCTCCTTCCCCTACCACCAACCTCTCGGAAGAACTTTCGGACCCACATGTTTAACGTGATCGTACTCCGCATGAACACGGCGGCAGTTTTGGCAGTGGCTGGAATCGAACCCGGGCCTACCGAGTGCAACTCCAGCGCGCTAACCAATGGGCTACCGCGCCCTGTGTATTTGGTGTTGAAGACCCAGACCGACCGACTCGTTGACAAGGACATGAGTAGCCATTTGGTCGGCCGGCTGTGTATTTGGTGTTGAGTGTTGAAAACCCAGACCACACGACCAACCCGAAGGCTTATGGTAGCAAGATGTGTGGCCGGGAACTTTATTTTTGATTCAATAGATTACAGAACATATATTAAAATGAATCACATCACAGGAACACAGAAAACTAAACAGATACTTATAACACATAGAACAACACAATTAAAACACAGAGTACACAAAAATACAGGAGTAATAAATTCAGGTATAACAAGAATGGGAAAAGGATGAAAGTTTTCCCTGGAATTACATAAGATGATGAAGAATATTTTGATGACAGTTTATCCAAAAATTTACATATGATGATGAAGTACGATATGATGATGATAATTATACCAAATGAAAGGTGAATGTGGATGAAAATGGTTGGCAATGATTGAACAGAAGGTGTACTAACATTTTGAAGAGATTTACAATGATTATTCTGGATGAAAATTGGAATTTACCGAAGAGATTTACAATGATTTTTCAGAATGAGTAAATTGGAATTTACAGAAGTATACAATTGTTTACAGGTTTTTTCAGTGTTTTTCAGTATACAATTGTTCAGTGTATTTCAGTATACAATTTACAGGTATTTTCAGTATACAATTGTTTACAGGTTATTTATTGTGTATTTGGTGTTGAAGGCCCAGACCACACGACCAACCCAGGGGTTTATGGTAACAAGTTGTGTGGCCGGGAAAGTGTGTATTTGGTGTGTATGAATTCAATGTATTTTGAAAGCGTCCGTGTTTTGAGAATACGACTGTTTTGTTTGTGTACTCGCTGAGAATTTAATTGCCGTTTCCTTCCATCTGACGTCTTTTTAGTAGTTTGATAGATAGTTGGAATCATAATTCTGTTTTTATCTCTACTGGATTCTGATCAAAATTGGATTATGGTTCAGGCTAAATCAGACTTCTAACACGGGTGCCTACGGTCCTTGACTAACAGCAGCAACAATTTTTTATTTTATACCTTAATTGGTCTTGGGCCTTGTGCTGGTATTTGCAAAATAAGTAGAATTGACAATACCAAAGAAAAATAACTGTTTTTAGATATTGTTAGCGTTTAGTACTGTTTTGGACATAACTGAAGTTATTCAGGTGTGATGCACAAAATAAAATTTATTAAAATTGTGCTTTTAGATTATTATTAATTAACAACTTATCTTAACATGGCCGTAAAATCGTACATAGGGCAACTTATTATTAAATTGTACATTGCGTTGTTTGCCGCTGACAACCCTCCAAATATTTATCTTTAGCACGAGTTCTGTAAAGGAATATTAATTTACACAATACTACTCTATTAATTGCACCATTTTGACTTTACCAATAAATCATTTATTAACAACACAAAATACTTAATTACAACAATTAGTCCTCTTATTCGCGCCTGAGAGAGACAATGTGAGACCATTATTAAAAGTACCTAAAATATGTTTTGGACCTGGTATCATATTTGAGGAACACATACCTTCAAGGCTGTCTTAGCTTGGTCACCAGCACGTACTTTGCCGATCATATTAATGGAATTAACTCGAAGTGTAATTCGCTGATCATATTGTACTGCTGGCTCGAATACTAGTACTTATGTCATTCTCTTAGTCTGTTCTCTGTAAGTATCGTACTCGTTCTTATGTCATTTTCGTAGTTATATCTTTCTAAGTGTCGTGCCTCTTAATGTCGCACCATCGTCGTGTTGGAAGTCTGTATTCCACAAAGTGTCCTCGTTCTTATCCTTTTGTTCTGTCTTAGGTTGTGATACTTTCGCCTCAGGACAGACACTTTTCTTTTGCTCCTATTGGCCGCGTTCAGGGTGACGCTACAAACTTGTAGCGTCACCCTCAATGCGGCACCCTACAGACGTCACTCCAAAAATAGTTTTTTCGTATTCTAGAGGTCTCGAAATGCGTAAATCCACCGAAAACTCGAAATGCGATTTTCATCATGATTCCAATACTTTCCCTATACATTACAATGTTTTGCAGGGAAAGTTATAATTAATTCGGGTTGCGATTTATTACAAACGGAAAAATAGTTCGATATCAAACAAGATGAAGCATTTTCTCGATTGCACTCCATAAAATGTATCATAAATGTTTGCAAAATTATGTCATTTTAATTATGAACTTACTATATCATTATCTGAATATTCCAGTTTTATAAAAACTTATATTAATAAAATTTACTCATGCAATGTTTATTCTTCTGCAGCTTCAAAACTAACAAATGTTTTCAAACTAAAGGAAATGTGCTTGACATTAATTTAGTTAAACTATTGGATAATTGCGTATCGCCGAAAATATACATAAATTTCGCAAATAAATAAGCGTGTCTTTCTCATATTTATTCAATTATTTAACATTTTTCATTTTAAGTTTTGAATACTCAAAAGTGAAAAATGTGGGAAAAATTATTGGCACTTAACTTTTATCTTAAACTGTCATTTTCAAATAAATAAATCGTAATTTTCCCTTTCTTTTCTAGATAATTGCAGCAATTTGTCAACTGGGCAAAATACTTTGGGGATTAGGAATATGTTTTTCTATGTTAACTATTCAACGAAGCAGCGTTTTCGCTCAAAGTTTTCGTGAACAATGTTCTTGAAATAGAATACTTCTCTTCAATAACATCTAATAAGAATTTTTGTCTCCGCAGCAATTTTATGATGCCTAATTATATGATTATTTAAAAGTTGATTTTTAAATAAAATATTTTATTTTAAAAGAAAATTAAAAAGGTAAGATTTTACAAAAATTACATCAACTATAATGTTGAACTGTCAAATTGTGCATTTTAACCGTTTTATTATAAATTTATTTATTTTTTACCGTTTTGGATAACACTGTGATTCAGAATGCTATTGATAATTGTACATATTTTCAATCACCATCAACGACGTGTATGTATATCTGCCGGGTTTATTTACAACTGTTAAAATCAGAAGTTTCGTTTGATAAATTTTCAAGTTCATGCGGTATAGTGTTTACAGTTTTTATATGCATACAAGGATATAGCATTGAAACTTATCGATTTTGTTCTGGAAAACTGATAAGTGTACATCAAACTTGTCATTCTATTTACAATTATTTTACAATATCTGATACACGTATCTCTGCTGATCATAGACACTGATTTGAAAATTTATTGGGAATTCCGAAAATTTCAAATGGAATGACCTATGTGTTTTCCGAAGGATTTAAGCCTAAATAAGATTAAGCACACAACTTTGATAGAAGGTCTTTTATTACACTTCTTATAAGACGTACAAAATGGAAAAAGGCCAGAGCGCTTTCAAGCGTTAATACTTCATCAGTGGCTACAAAGAAAGTAAAAAGGGTGGTTCATATATAGACCAGTAAAGGTAACAAATTTTCATAAATACAATGAGTAAATGAATATTCGATTATCTAAGGAAAAATACACAAAACATAACATATATATATATATTTTAACGGATTCAAAAACGAGTATATCTCAAGAAAAGTACAATTAAATATACTATTTTATTACAGGAATGCATATTCAGAAAGGACAGCCTAGCCCAATCCCCATGAGGATGACGTCAAAGATAACTATGAAGAGACTTGTATTGCATAGAATCGAGATTGAGTCGCTAACATAACTTAAAATTTGAACGGGGTCAAAATTACAAATCGACGCACGGTAGATATGAATAAAAATGGATTCAAAAAGGATGATATTACGGGTGTTATTACAACGCATTAAAAGGAAAGTTTCTTCAAACATGGGCAGAAAATTATCATTCACAACATAATGAGTAAGGGTTGTAGAAAGTTTACCACCTTTGACATCCCGAGCGTGTTCTGCTAAACAGATGCCAACATTGCGTTTGGTACTGCCAATGTAAAATTTGTAGTCACCATCGGTAGACAAAAGGGGAACTACATACACCCCAGCATAGCTTTTAAAGTCATACATATCCCCAAGTTTATCAGAACGAATACGGTTAAATAAAGTAGTAATATTAGAGTGAGCAGACCTGAAACCAAATTCATAACAGAACTGAATAAAGGGACGGAAAATCTTAGGATGGTACGAAAAACTAGATTTATAAGTTAAACGATCTTTTAAGGCAACAAGTATAAATGTGAGTAAATGTACGGCGAACATGGGCGAAAATCTTATATATAAACTCTTATATATAAACTATTTGCTCGAAAGCGCCCTGGCCTTTTTCCATTTTGCACGTCTTAGAAGGTATTTTATTTCACTTCTTTTATCAAAGTTGCGTGCTTAATCTTATTTATTTAAAATTAGACGTGATACCAACTTATTGATTTAAGCCTAATTTAAATTTTATTCAGTTATCTGGCACAGAAAGGCGTCTGAAATGCTAACAGAGAAAAACATTTTTTATTTCTATATAATTATTTATTTCATTTATTTTGCTTTTGTAGGTGTAACATTATTATAAAGCAATATACAGATACTGTGCGACTTTCCAACTCAGTTATCTTTAACCTTTTGCTTACAGGTGGGACAGCGTCACTCCCAAACGGAGAACCTCGCAAAAAGACAGTTATTTGACATACCTTATCCCAAACAGTTTGATGCTCCTTTGCAGGTAAAAAAAATGTAACAAAAATGTAAAATTTCATTTTAGAAATTTTACCGGTGGTAAAAAAATGTCAATAAATTTCTTTTTAAATCATTTCTGAGTCAAAATCCTGTATTCAGAATATAATAAACAGTCTCAGGGTGAAATTTCTTTACACGCAACTTTATATATTACAAAAACAAAAAACAAAATGCATGCATGTATGCATATAATTTCGGAATTAAATGTGCACAAAAACATTAGCTTACCATATTTATCCTGTTGCACAAATCCTGTTGCTGTCGGTTAAACACGAAAGGAAATATATTTATTTGAAAATAACCTTGCCAAATACAGATTGATATATTGAGGACGAATATTTTAGTTGCATTTTTCCGCACTAAATGTGCACAAAAACATTAGGGGGGTTCGAGAACCCCACAACAAAATTATTGGGAGTTCAAAAAGTTTCTCGAACCCAAGCAGTCGGCGCCACTGCTTCTGGTGTTTTAAAGTATGCAAAAATTCTAGTAATATTATGTATGATATTGTTCTAAAGTATTCCTTTCAAATATTTAGATTAATTCTCTGCGAAAATAAGTATAAGTGTATCTTTGCTCTCTTTATACAAAATTATTTATACAGAACAATGTGAAGAATAAAACATTCCAGTTTCGTTTGTAAACAAATTTACAAAATTTATGTAGCTACGGAGTCGACTTTGACGATAACAGCTTGTAATTTCGTCCCAGTAGCTCAACTGTACAGCTTCGATTAGCCAGTTCGATGATCCAGGGTTCGGTTCCCGGCTGGGAGAGCGAGGTACTTTACAATGCCGCTCGAACAAATGAACCCTGTAGGTTAGTGCAAAGATATCGGAGATCTGAAAGTGATCCTAATACGACTAGTATGGATTCAGTGGACTCTGTGAGATTGAGCGTCGATTTCAAAATTGAGAAGATGACGACCACGCAGGATACTAACCTGGGTAAAAATACGCTGGAGGCTAACCTGAGGTACAAAAAGTAGGAGGTGGTCGGTCAGATTGTCAGTTTCCCGCCAATCTGACATTAGAGGGTGGAGAATGCAAAGTCCAGATTGACGATAAGAACTTACAATTTCGTCCTCATAGCTCAACAGCAGAGTGTCGGCTGGCCAGTTCGAAGATCCATGATTCGATTCACGGTTGGAGCAGCAAGGTACTTTAGAAAGTTTGGTCCGCATACACCAAGAAGTTGCAAAAATTGCAGCAAAATATAGCTTATCATATGCTGGGTGTCGAAAAAAGAATGAAACGCGCTTTAAATCTTTACCTGTTGGAGATAATTCGGCAATGTAAATTGCAAAAATGTTGAAGTAAGGTAGGAAATAGACTAAGTTAATGGCATAGTCCTCCCGTTAATTTTCGAAGAGTTACACTTTTTAAATTTATATACGACCCCTTAGACAAATTTGGTAAATCAAAAAAATTTATTTTTAATACAACAAGATCATTAAAAACACCCGTATATCTGTATCTTTAAAGTCAACTGAATTATGATAGAGGAAAATTCCGACCAATGCCACTTTTCCGTACCATGTGAAAGGCTGTTTCATCAGTGAAAATAGGGATCATAAACAAATTGACGATGGAAATTGTTTAGAATAAAAATACGTTAATATGTGTCAAAATTTTTTTTATCACAAATGCATCTAAATAAAGCATTACACAGACAGAGATCATATAAAGCAGTGGTACTCACTACGCGGTTGGGTATCCTATGTATCATCATCCAATTTTATCTTTTTTGTGATATGTCACAAATTTAAATTTTCTAATTTGATATATGGTACCCATTCACAATGTCCAATTTTCAATTAAAAATAACTCGTTCAGTTTTAAAGATACAGATATGCGGGTTTTTTTAATGATCTTGTTGCATTAAAAATAAAAATTTTCTGATTGACCAAATTTTTCTAAGGGGATCGTATAAAAATTTAAAAGTGTAACTTTTGAAAATTAATGGGATGACTATTTCATTAACATAGTCTTATTTCCTACCTTACTTTCAACATTTTTGCTATGCCCACTTATCTCCAACAGGTAAAGAATTAAAGCGGGTTTCAATCTTTTTGGGACACCCTGTATAGCTTACCGTATCTATTCTGTTACACAAAATCCTGTTGAAGTCGGTTGAACACAGAAGAAAATATATGTATTTGAAAATAATCTTGACAAATAAAGATAGATTGATATATTGAGAAATTCAATTTATCAATCATTCCTCTAATCTTATTTCTCAAGGTTATATGTTATAAAGCGCAGTCAACTCAGTTAAAAATTTAATAAAGTTTATTTATAAAATACATTTTCCTGTCAATTAATTTATTATGAAAATCAGATACATTGAATGAAAATCATGTCTGCTATATAAACACATTATATTTAATTCCGTTGCTAAGAAACACCGTATAATTTTTTTATAATGAATTTTATTCACAAAAGAGAAATTGTATTCATAACATTATTTCTATGGAAAGTTTAATTTTGGGTTTTTGATTAATAACTCTACAACCCTTTCTAAAACAAGGATAAGGTTACATGTAGCAAAATAGATGGAAAATAAAAATACCAAATTGGTAAAAAAATGCTTCAAATATTAATTAATTTGTATAAGAAATAGATAAACCATGAGACAAACATACTTTTAGTTTCATCTTTTAAAGAATTGGAAACATCTTCAGTTTCAGTAATGAAAATTGTTACTATCTGTATTAAAAAACTCTGATGTGAGCAGCACATGACTTTCCTTATATAATTCAATGAAGTCACTACGTTTACAGTAAAAGAATATAGGTTATTCTTATAGTGGGTACTTATATTCTTTCCAAGATATTAACATTTCGTCAATAGTCGTCATTTTAGTTGATTTAGCATCATTTTTATCCATTTGGCGAGATTTTCGATAATTTGGCAACGTTTAAAATATTCGCCAAGTTGACGACATCCCGCCAAACTCTCTCCAAGCGTTATGGACGCAGAAATAGGTTATTCTTATAGCAGATTGCAGTTCAAATACATTAGTAATACTCAAAGCATCTTTTCTTGTGAATGGAACGAGCTAGATCTACGAGAATGTTGTCACCAAATTTATCGCATGATATTACATATGAAAAGTGAAAATGTTTCTCAAAAGTTAATATTTTTTTATAAATTTATTTGAAAAATATGCTATATCTCGACAGCGGTTCATGCTAGTTTTCTAAAGTTTATTTTAATCGTTTTCTAAAAAAATTACATGAGAAATGTCTATTTGCGTAACATTATTAAAGGTTTTGATTTTTTGATGAATTTTACAAAATTTCACTCGATACACAATAAGCTTCCAGTATTCACGGATTGTGATTTTTTGTACCAAATTTCATTGGAATCCCTCCATTTGTTCGTGAGATATCGTCTCCGCAGACTCACAGACGCACACACACTCACACACACATCGCATCAAAAATGTTGGATTCATTATCCGGGATTTCTTGAAAAGTGCACTCCCTTCGAAAACTCGAAATCGAATTTTCGACCCCGTCACAATACTTCCTTTATACATTATATGTATATAAAGAAAGTAAAAAGGTAAACGCCGCCGCCGTTTGACAAATTCCTCGTTCTTCGAGTTTATCCGCTTCGTACCGAAAAACTGCAGCATACAAAAATATAAAAATTCCGTATACTTGTGAAGAAAAGCGTGAGAAACATGCTGAAATAAACCATTTTTAACACTTTACAACATAGTTGAAAAGTGTTTATGACTTTGTTCATTCTGTATGTCTGTCCGTTCGCACGATGGGACCTATGGGAATATAAATGAATAATATCACCCAATTAGTTTTGAACTGAGCCCTGGTTGAAAAAATGAAATACATTGAACCCTATGGGACCTGATTTTTCAAACATTTTTAAGCGATTTTAAACTTCACAAATTGCTTCGAAAATCCAAAATATCCCATACAACTATGAAAAAACTTCAGCAAAATATATTCGGCAGTTTTTTAAATAAAAATTAAAATAATAATTACACCCATTTTATACGAAGAGATCACGTGAGCAACTTCAAAATAAAATATGCCATCCACCTTGTCTCAAAATCGTGATTTTTAAAGTTTTTTAAAAATTTATATTTAGTGTGCATTCTAAAACCACTTTATTTTTGCTTAATTTCTATATATCTACATTCTGAAGCAACGCAATTACAATATATATGAATTTAAATCATCATCAAACTTTGATTTTTCCTACAACGAAGCCTACTTTTCGCTTAAGGAGGATGTAAACACATAAAGATATAGTTTGAGTTGTATAAAAATTTCTGAATTTCTTTAATACAAAATTATTTAGCTCTGAAGTCTGAAATATAGCTGATATGTATGAAACATTCATTGATTTTACACAGAGAACAGACGATTTTATAGTAGACTTTTTCGATGCAGTTTTAAGCATAGAGTTAAATTACTTTTACCTCCATGGTTTTAAGTTTTTAAATAAAATAAATTATTGCAATATTGGGGTGAATGAATGGAATGAAATATGTACAGTTTTTACATAGCGGGCCAGGCGATTTATATTTCAATGACATCATTTGAATAAAGTTCATTTTTTTCGATGAAATTTTAAGTTTTCAAATATAATAATTTAATGTAGTATTGTGATAATTTTTAAAATATTACGCATGAATGTATCATATTTTAGAGATGTTTAAATAAAATTGCATTACAGTTGGAAATTGCTTCGTAATCAATGCTTTATGCATGATTGAACTTTCTTGTTCAATATATATCACAATATTATATGAAATATAATATTGTGATATTTGAAATGCAATATTATATGAAATATTGTTCAATATATTCACAATATTATATGAAATATTTAATGCCAAATGCAATATGTTTGAGCTGCGCGTTCGTGTCCTAGATAAACTAACAATAACACCACGAATTTTTGCAGGCAGATACCTACATACTTGATTTTTTGCAGGACGAAGCCCTTTTTTACTTTCCTTGCAATACATGGTAATGTATAGGGAAAGTATTGGAATCATGCCGAAAATCGCAACTCGAGTTTTCGACGGATCTACACGTTTCGAGACCTCTTGAATACGAAAAAACCATTTTTAGCGTGACGTCTGTGTGTGTGTCTGTCTGTCTGTCTGTGTGTCTGTCTGTGCAGATTTTGTATCCACTCTAACTAAAAAACTAATGGACCGAATTTCACAAAATTTTGTAGGTAAGTCACTTGTGGCCGGGACTGGTGCTGATTAGTTTTGGGTACGATTCGGAATAAAAGAACCCGCCTTTTTTGTGAAATGGCCCGCAAAAGCTTGTATCCACTGTAGCTAAAAAACTAATGGACCGAATTTCACAAAATTCGGTAGATGAGTCACGTATAGGTCACCCTGGTGCTGATTAGATTTTGGTACGATTCAGAAAAAAATAACCTGCCTTTTTTTTGCAGAATGGCCCGCAAAAATTATCAAAATCTAAACTAAAAAGCTACGTATGCTCAAATATATCCATTAAATGCTTGTTTAATGCGTAATTTTTAACGAAGAAAAGAATTAGACCAACCCCATTACATTAGGACTAGCCGTTCTCGAGATTTATTAGTTTTTTTCGTATTTTTCCACGCCACCTTTGAAAATAAGTCCAGTTATCAAATGAAAACGAAAATTGAATTAAAAGTGAATTAAATTTAATTGAAATAAATAGAACGTGGATATAAGTTTACAGGGAAAGTCATGTGCTGCCCACATCAGATTTTTACTTTCCCTGCAATAAATGGTAGTGTATAGGGAAAGTATTGGAATCATGTCGAAAATTACAACTCGAGTTTTCGACGGATCTACACGTTTCAAGACCTCTAGAATACGAAAAAAACCATTTTTAGCGTGACGTCTGTGTGTGTGTCTGTGTGTTTGTCTGTGTGTCTGTGTGTCTGTGTGTCTGTCTGTCTGTGCAGATTTTGTATCCACTCTAACTAAAAAACTAATGGACCGAATTCCACAAAATTTGGTAAGTCACTTGTGAGCGAGTCTGGTGCTGATTAGTTTTGGGTACGATTTGGAATAAAAGAACCCGCCTTTTTTTGCGAAATGGCCCGCAAAAGCTTGTATCCACTCTAACTGAAAAACTAATGGACCGAATTTCACAAAATTCGGTAGATGAGTCACTTGTGGGTTACCCTGGTGCTGATTAGATTTTGGTATGATTCGGAAAAAAATGACCTGCCTTTTTTTGCAAAATGTCCCGCAAAAATCGTCCAAATCTAAACTAAAGAACTGGGTATACTCAAATATATCCATTAAATGCTGATTTAATACGTAATTTTTAACGACGAAAAGAATAAGACCAACCCCATTACACTAGGACTAGCCGTTCTCGAGATATTTTAGTTTTTCGTACTTTCCCTACGCCACCTTTGAAAATAAGCCCGGTTACCGAATGAGAACGAAAATTGAATTAAAAGTGAAATAAATTTAATTAAAATAAAGAGAACGTTAATATAAGTCTGCAGGGAAAGTCATGTCCTGCTCACATCAGATTTTTAATTTTAATGTAGTTTACGAAATATTTTACTTTTTATGCACTTCTCAAGTTAGAAATGTTCTTTCGTATCTGTACTTCCATAGATATTTTCTATCTCGTACCGCAAAATCTATAGCATATGAAAATAGAAAATTTGGTGCAGTTATAGAGAAATAATAGAGTGATACGATGAAATAAACCATTTCCCAAATTAAACTTTCATTTGGCTTGAAATAGTTAGCGAATTGAGCGCAGAGAGTAGGAGGCGAAGCCAATTACGGGGGTTGGCGCAGCATAGCGAGCAGAGGGCAGCGCACCTTAGTAATTTAAATAATTTAAATCTAAAATTATTTTTCATGTCTTAAAGAAAAAGACCAAAGGTTATATTGAACATTTCACAGCTGCTGAAATGATTTTCTAGATTTGTGCATATACCGAAGACAAATAAGACAAGATGAGTGAAAGAGAGGGAAATTAAAAATAAAAATAGATATATAGATAGAGAGAATAATATTTTTCTATTTTGAATACTTCATTCAATATAATTACGCAGCTTTGAAGATTTTAAAAGTTGGTAATTTAAATTGATTTCTGCTACTGAGCATATTATTAACCTGCTGAAAGAGATTTTTTACTTTAAACTTATAATTACTACTCCTTAAAATGTATTAGTTTTTAAATAAACAAATCGGAATTTTAATTACAAAAGTTTAGCATTTACGGGATAATTATTAGTATTCATGAAGACCGAAAAATGTGTTCTAATAAAGAAATTTTCTATTTTTGTGTTTAACTGTTTTAAAAGTTTAGAGAGAAAAGTATTTATGTTCTTCTTTTTGCTTTTAATAATACCAAGTAAGGTTTGCGATTATGTAAACATTTTTAAGAACATTTAATTATACCTTTCCATTATTTTTGCTATTATTAAAATGAAAGTAAGTAAAATATGTAAATATGTTTTGAACACCAAATTTGCAATATAATGTGCGAAATAGCCTAGATAATCACATTATATGAATCCGAGTTTTTGACAACATCTTTTATTGCTGGATTATATCTTATAGCCGATAGTGAAGTTGATAAAGTAGTTGTCAGTTTTCCTATATACATACATAGTATGATGTATAGGGAAAGTATTGTAACGGGGTCGAAGATTCAAATTCGAGTTTTTGACGTATGAGTACTTTTCAAGTATCTCAGAACTTGATTCGAACGTTTTTGAGATGATGTCTGTTTGTGCCCTACGTGAGTTTGTGGAGACAATATCTCACGAATGAACGGTGCGTATGTTACTTAATCATTTTTATGTAATTTTTCAATACAAAACGATTGATACAAACTTTAGAACAGTATCACAAACAGTTCTCGAGATATTGCACATTTTTCAAATAAATTAAAATATTCAAATAAAAATAAAAAAAATATATATATTAACTATATATTCACATCTCATATGTAATATTATGCCATACATTTGTTAATATTATTCTCGTGGATATGGTTTGTTCCATTCACGAGAGAAGATACTTTGTGCAATAGTTTTGTATTTTAACGCCTAACAATTCGCCAACAGTCATTTATATATAATAAATGTTTTTTCTCTTCGTTTGCCTGTAACACTTGGCGATAACTGTGGCGAAATTATCAAGTGATTAAGATAGATATTGAAATGTCGACAATTTCACAAAAATATTGTTAAAATCATAAAATTATCGCTAAGTTAATGTAAATGACGCCAAATTCATGAATTAATTACTAAATTGTTTAAATTTACAGACACTATTGCTTATTGCAGATGCTATTAATATTGATAATTGTCAATTTTCAGTTTCGTGAAATACATCGTGATAGCTTTTCGATGTATCGATTGAAATACATCTTGAAATACATCGTGAAATACATAGGTACATCGAAGTAGTTTTGCATGTTATCTTTCGGAAATTCAACATTAAAAACGTTGTACCGTGGATCTTATAAATGTTTTTTTCCCACTGTGAAAGATGAAAATTAATTGCATTATACACTCTATAACAAAAAAATCGACGCATCAAGAGGGAGTTGTCCGATTGTAATGAAATTTCGTATACAAAGATATTTTGAGCGAACATGTAAATGAATAAAATTTGGTGTCCTATGAATACATAGAGGGAGCTCTAGCGCATCGGAACTGCGCATTCAGCAGGCGTATATAAGGAGCGACTCTGAATCTGTGGTCAAAATTTCTGTTGTATTTCGATTACGGATATCTTACGTCTTTGGTAGTCATGTAGTCATTTCTGGCACACTGATAGCACAGTGGTACTTAGACAACATTCTACGACCGGCTGTGTTACCCGTTCTTTTATGACACCCCGGACTTACTTTTCAACAAGATAATGCCCGGCCGCACACGTCACGTGTTGCTATGAATTGTCTTCAAGCATGCCCAACACTTCCTTATCCAGCTAGGTCTCCTGATCTCTCTCCCATAGAGCACATTTGGGATGTTATGGGAAGGCGATTGCAAAAATCCCGGAATGCTGACGATTTAGTCCGATAGTTGGACACAGTTTGGCAAGACATTCCGCAGGACACCATCCGTGAACTTTATCAGTCTATGCCACGTCGGGTGACACCTTGCATCCAGGCCAGAGCTGGACCAACGCCTTATTGTCTCTCTCCCTTTGTATACGGTCAAATTCTAAATCATTAAATTGTTCTGAAATTATAATCGTTTCTTTTTCTATGTATGTTCTTCACATCCACCAATTTTTATCACAAGCGGACAACTCCTTCTTTGTTAGTCGGGTTTTTTGTTATAGAGTATATACGGAAAGTCATGTGCTTGCTTACATCATATTTTTTCGAACTAATAAACATTGTAAATTTCACATTAATTCAAGCAGAGTTTTTATTCTGAACAATACTGTTAGCACTAGTATAGAATAATAAATATTGAACAATTAAAAACAAAAAAGATTAATCATGCATAAAGCATTGACTATGCAACACATTTCAACTGAAATGCAATTTTATTTAAAATGCGATACATTCAGGGCTGATATATTTTAAATTATCACAGTACTACAGTAATTTGTTATATTTGAAAACTTAAAACTTTAAAAAAAAATTAACTTTATTCAAATGACGCCATCGAAATATAAATCATCTGGCTCTGTATGTGAAAGTAGCGAATATTTCATTCATACACATCATTCCAGACTCTAGATTTAAATAAAGTTGAGTTAAAAAAATTCAGCAATTCTTATACAACTCATCTTACAATCACTTGTTTACATTCTTCATCCATTAAAATTAGGTCATGTTGTAGAAAGCGGTTTTAGGACGGATGCAACAGTAAATATAATTTTAAAAGAACTTTAAAAATTCCGATTTTTTTTCACTGGAAAAATATATGGATGCTGTATTGCGTGCCATATTAGGATGACATAAGTGGGTCTCGTGATCTTTTCACATTGTAAGTGTGTAATTAATATTTTAAATTTTATTTTAAAAAATACCAAACATATTTTTCTAAAATTATTTTTATATATTTTTTCGCCAATTTGTCAAAACATGTTACTACCACCTCTACCACTTGGCGATACATTTGGCGATTTTTTAAAATGTCGTTAAATTGACGAAAATGTCGCCAAACTTTCCATAGACATAGCATTATTCAGATGATATGATTTCCATCAATTTATTTGAAGCAAATGATATCATGTCGTTTAACAATGGGTGTAAATTCAATGTGTTATGCGGCATACGTATTTTATTAAATCTTTTCCGATTGGAATAATAAAGATATGTATATAAAATACATTTCATTGACATTGCATTTTTGACTGGATAATATCAATTACGGTCTTCAGATTTAAACATTAATATTATTGATATTTTTGAGGATTATTGATTCAGGGATTCAATTAGTATTTTGATATTTTCAAGTTATTATGCCATTGTTTTATTATAACAAAAATTGTTTAAACTCATATATTGTACGTCGTTCGAGTAATCTTCTACAAATGCACGGGTATATCTTCTAATCTACGAGAATATAAGTAGTGCAGGTATATTGGCATATATTTTGATATACATTGGCATATATTGGAATCAATTACGACCTTCTGGTATAAAGATTACGGGGATTATTGAAATTTTCGATTTATTACGTCATCTGTTTTATTTTGGCAAATATTTTTGAGACTCCTCTTGTGATACGGGTAATCTTCTACTAACGCACTGGCATATTTTCTAATCTGCGACAATATAAGTAGTAAAGGGATACATATATATATATATATATATATATATATATATATATAATTTTAGTGTTTTCATTCTGGCATATATTGGAGTCAATCACGGGTTTATTGATATTTTCAATTTATACATGTAATGTTCTAATACAGGTTATATCTTCTAATATTTGCGTATATACGTAGTACAGGTCCCATAGAATTTTAACGCTTTCATTTTGCATATATTGATTCAATTCCATGTTTTTTGTAAATTTGCTTACAAAAGGGGTAAGGATGTTTTATTCTTCAGATCTGCCTGTGCAGATAATTTTGTATATCGAGATCAGAGATTGTTAAACTTCTTTTTAGAAGCATTGCATTAAATATTTTAACAGAATATTTTGATTAAAAATGTCATTTATTATACTATAGGAATTTTCACATGATTGTGAACTTTACGTTTCTTTATATTATATACAGCGTACGAAGAACGGATATAGTGCTAGTACTTTTATAAGAATTAGAAAAAGTTTATATCAGTTAAATCAAATTGGTGATTTGGGTTTGTTTGCCTGGTTTGTATTAATGCGTCCGATTTCATTTTTTTTATATAAGTAACTAAATCATTTTCCTATATAGTTTATACCGGAAATTGTTATTTTTCTATAGATATTCCACTTCGAAAATCTTCCGGCCGCCCACATTGATGATCCTTGGATGATCCACACTGTCTGGGCTTTTGACATTTCGATAATCTTAACTGTCAAATAATTCATGTACCATTTATAAACTAAGTAATTTTTTTGTCTAGTTATTTACATTAAGTTATCAACATATAGCGATACGTACATTCGTGTAGTTATAATGTCCCTTATCATGCTCGCAAGCACGATCATGGCAGCAGAACATTTTCAGGAACAGAAATGTGATTTTCATCATAACCTCAAGTTCAGTTGTCTTTGGGAAGTTTTTTCTTTACATAGGTGTCCTAGGAAGGTCCATAAAACACTAAAAAACTACATAATGAAAGATCTCTGACCGTGCACTATAGATCTATAATCTATAATAAAATGACTGTGTACCATCGAATAGAAGTGATTGCTGGGCCTTTATTGGAGAATTGAAGAAATTAGAAGCATGAATTCTGTAAAGAATCCAGATAAACGGAAAGTATCAATTGCAAAGTTGTAACATATTATCCAATCAGTAGGGATTAAAATTAAGATGCACGTAACCGTTATTAGAAAGAACAATAGATGTTTGTCATACTTCATAGGTTGCTAGTTGCCTAGTGACCAGGACAATCCCGGGAAACGGTTGTCAACAATTCATGGGTGTATGAAAATAAAAATGGAGTAATACTAATATGTGAGATCAAAGACAATATTTACACTAAATTTCTGTGCATGTATGCGTTGTTAATTGTATCAATTCTGAATAAGACATAAATTTATTTATGGCATATGTATTATGTCAAATAAATGTTCTCTATAGCCAATTCATTGTTGAATCTTTCTATTTGACCTCCACAACTTTTGTAATCTGCATTTATCATTTATATTGATTTGTTGACGAGATGTTTCTAATTTCTTCAGTTATCCATTAAGGGCACAGCAATCGTTTTTATTTTGTTGAGCATAGTCACTTTACTGTAAGTAATTTTCTCCACTTCCGAGGAATTGAACATCCGGCTACGTTAGGTTCACCCCCATGTTTAATACTATAAGTGTACAAAGTTTCAACCTTCTAGGTTAGATAATTTATTAGACATATTTCGCTATACAATCTTTATATAGATTTTGCATTACCGCATTATAATTTAACGTTATTACAACTAGGATAGTGAAAATCGAAACTCTTTCTTCTATGCCTACACGGTATATTACGGATCTAAAGTGTAGTATTATTAGTAATGTAGTATTATGTAATGTAGTTCTGTAATGTGATGTGTAATGTAGTGTGTAATGTGATGCGTAAGGAAGTTGTGTAATATGATGTGGAATGTAGTATTAATTGTTTCTGATCGTAGATAAATTACATGCAACATTGCGCTGTTTCTTACTAACGTACCTTATATTGCTGCTTTTCATACTTTACCAGTATGCTCTTCTAGAATGGAATTTAATTACTGTGGAAGTTAGTAATAATTCTTAATTTAATTAAAGTGATTTATTACTGTCATTATATGTAATCAATTTAGTAATTTTAGGAAGATTTATGTGGTGCACTTATTTAATCAATAAATTTTGTTACTTCAAAATAATACCTCACGAGAGTAATACAAATATTTATTATGTACTTTACCACTTTGTTGATTTGCTTCGCTCTCAAATTCAGTCGTGGATCTCGAGAACTCCATATATATGCACATGCTGCTTTAATTCACTGACTCTTTAGCTCATTTTCATGACGATCCGCAGTTTGCAACAGCACTGGTACACTATTGCTCGCTTCTATATACTGATTTATATTTATATCTCCTCCTTATGTGCAGGCATGGAATTTTGGCTGAATTAGGCGATAATTATTTCTACGTTCACAACATTGCAAGGTCCAGATTTGGCCAGCCCCGTAATCTCTGGTTTAGCCAGAGAAAATTCACACTTTCGCAATTCACAATTCACAGCCTATAATGATTTTCACTTAGGTAGCTGCTTACATAGTTGTCCTTTAATTTATTGTTGACCTCACCATAAATATGATCAAATAAGCTAGAAATAAATGAGTGACAGAAAACGCCTGGCTTTCTGGCTGCAGCCAGGCGTTGTCAATACATTTTCGTTAGGAACACCTGTTATTACACAATTGCACATTTATTTTTTATATATATTTTTTTCCAATGGCCAGGCACTGACTCTTTCATCTTCGCCTATACATTGACCAGAACCGTGAACCTCTTAGCTGTCATATGATGTTGCCCCAGCGCACTAGTGGGGGTGGGAACACATTACGCCCAACAACACAAACATCGATGCCTGAAATGGGACTCGAACCCACAACCCGGCTGTGGAACGAGTACGAGGAAACGCTTGCCTTTGACCGTTCGACCACCACGTCGGCAATTGCACATTTATAAGCTTAACAATAAACTTTTATACATTGACTTCACATTATACTAATAAATATATGGAAATTATATCAACTTGCCCATATGCAGGTTAGGAATTATAGTTTAGATCTCGGTTTTGTAGAAAATCTTTTGAAAAATATCCCCTGTCTTGATTCTTCATGATATATCGCAAGCATAACATTTATATTTTACGTTAGTGGTTTTCAGTGACGTTTCCCCATTCTTCAAATCCTTAAGTACGATGAATGGATCGGAAAATCAAAGTCGATGGATTCAAGTATTATATTTATTGGGAAATCAGAAAATTAAAGAGTTTCACTGTCGTTCATTTATTTTCAAACATATGATTTAAAAAAGGAACTCGTTTTCTAAACTTGACGAAACTATTCTCTGGATTAAGAATTTGGCAAGATTTTCTTTTTGTCCGCGATATGATATAATGAAACTGTAATTTGCAGCACATGTCCAATACGTTGGCACTCAATGGACTAATCTTGGGTAAGTAAAATATTGAAATTGTATTTTTTAGTTTTCCTACATATATAGCAAAAGTATTATAAAGGGTTTGGAAATTCAAACGAAGTTTCAATAGATACACATTTGACGTTTCGTTAAATTTGAATTGCAATTTAAAGAATTTTTTGTGCGTGTGCAAATGAACAGTCGAAATATTATCTAATGAAATCTTAATTTGAAAAGAAAATAACTGTACTTAGATAGTATAAAATGCATCATTTTACATTCTATAAACACGATTTTGAAATACGTATTTTTAACTTTAATATAAAACTTAGAGCATACAATGTTTTTGGATGCACGCCTCGCGTCATTGGCAAGTGTTTTGCTCGCGTTCACACAGATTTCTTCACAGATTTGAAATTTTGAAGTTGGGCCTTTACTACTACAGTCGAACCTCGATATGTCGAATTTGAAGGGAAGAGAAAAAAAAAATCGAGATATCAAAAATTCGACATATCGAAAATTTGAAAAATTTTAAGGAATTCATAAAAGAGTATATACATACTAGTCCTATACTTTACACATTTTTAAAAAAATCACTTATTTTATCTTGCAGACAGAGAATTGGGCATTACCCAAAAAAATGCTGACAACAAATGAAGCGAAGTTTGGAATGATTGGATACACATTTAATGTAATACTATGTACGTACATACATTATTAAAATTCAATCTTGAATTTCTTTACTTTACAAAATAGTCATCTATGACAGTTTGGTTACAGGTACTGATTCACATTTCCCAAATAAGCTAGGCGAATCCAAATGAGCTTAATTTTGTGGCGATAGTTTACTTTAAAACTTTGAATAATGTCTTGGTCCAAAGGCTGTAACACAGAAGTTGCATTTAGTGGCATGAAATGAAATTTCACGGATTTTACTTTCGACACGCTATTATGCGCTGTACAGTAGTCCAAGAAAAGAACAATATCGCGAATTTCACGGGACATTTTTCTGTCTAGTTCCTTCAACCAATTAGTTAAAATTTCGGTAGTCATCCAAGCCTTATTGTTCGTAAAATAAGTCACTGGAAAATATTCATTCCTGAAAAACATCGGGGTTCAGCAGATTTATCTATCATGAGGTTTGAGCCTTTCTGAACCATCCATATTAATGCAAATTAGCACAGTTAATCTTTCTTTGCTCCTTTCCAGCCATGACATGCTTCACCTTTAATGGCCATAGTTTTATCAGGCATACACTTAAAAATAGTCCTGTTTCATCTGTATTAAACACATTTTTGGATAATATTTTTCCAAATGAAAAGATGAAAATGGTAAGATGATCCAAATGGTAAGATGAAAATATTCGAGATATCGAGAGTTTGATAAGAAAAATTTCGAGTTAAAGAGTTCGTTTTACATTAGTTTTATACCGTGCGTGAATTGAGATGGAAATATTTCGAGATATCGAAAATTTCGAGATACCGAGGTTCGACATATCGAGGTTCACCTACTTTTATTATTACCTTTAAAATCGATCACAAAGTGATGTCCATCGAAATCAAATCATGAGAATAAGACAGATGAGCTGACTTGCATGTAAAAATAATGAAACATTAATAGCAATATATATATTCATTAGCCCATACACCCCGAGGTCAAGCTTGGAGTGCATAGGCTATTAGAGTTGAGTGTAATGTAACTGTGTATTCTATTGTTATTATTGTCAAAGTTGAATATTTCATGTGTTTAATAAATGTGTTTGTGACCACAAAAATCGACTGTTTATTTTAGAGGAACGCAATGTACTTTGATCCTTCCGGATCCTACTATACGTTTTACAGGTTCAACTGGGGGGGGTACTATGGGTAAGTAGTAGTAGTATATGTATGTAAATTTCACCTCACTACAATGAGCTGGTGCGGAATTTTACAAAAATATCCCGTTTGGTTATGTCATTTAATTCAAAGTACAGACTTAATGTCTTAGAACTACAAAATGTTGTTTCTTTTTACTCCTACTAATAAAACAGTGGTTGCGTGGTGGCATCAGTGGTCATTTTTGCGCAGTTTTAATTAAACCGTAGCAAATAGGTAATTATTGAGATTGCCATCAAGACAAAAATGATCTTGGTGCTTTAGTCAATCAGATTGTACCATTCTATTGGTTTTGCACTAGCTGCATATCGAACAACTCCATATTGTTAAAAACAGAATTCTCATGAAGATAATATTTGTAATAAATAAACTATACGCCATTTCATATTATAATAACATGGTTTTAAAACTTTTATAGGGTAGTCAATATGGGTATTATATAACATATAAATATGATGCAGCAAGTTTGATAAAATTTATAGGTGCACGCTACAATATCCCCTATTTTTGAACATACCATAAAATAACTCGAAGTATTTAAGATTTATTTAAGAATTTATTTTAAATTTGATTTTTATCAACTGTAAAATGGTTAACGTAATTAAAATAAAACACTTTAAACTTTTGCACTACGCAATTTACTTCAAAATTTAAATGCGGCTGATATAATGTTTTGCTTAAATTGACGGTTTTAATTTATGATGAATATTTAGGGTATAGTATTTTAAGGTTTTAATTCAGTATATCTTAAAATTTAATTTCATTTCAAGCACACGGGCAACTGACATGCAAGGAAAATTATATTGCTACACTCTTTTTGTTCGCTGCCTAATATTAAATATTTTTATTTATTTTTCCTCCAAAACCGCTAAATTGGATATGCAGACGACACAAATTCGAAAACCGTCCGTTTCGTGTCAAATCTCCAATTAAAATTTGTTTTTGCTTGGTGAATTTATCAGTTTCTTTTCTGTCAAACTGTTTAGCACTCGACATAATTTCTTTCATTTCTGTTTTTGTGATAAATTTCTATTTTCTGAATTTAAGCAGTTAAACTGTCAGGTACCACGAAGTAAAATTTCCTTACTTAAAAGTTCCATGTTAAAATAATTTTCAAAGTTCTGAACATTGTAAGGACTTCGTGTCTAGATTTCAGGTACAACTCGATTTAGAATTGAATTTTTATACAGCCTTAATGTACGGCCGTCCAAACTGTTGCTCAAGTCCTTGCTGACGAGCCGGACGGTCTGGGTCTTCAACAGCCTTAATGTAAAAATAATTTATGTTACAGAATGTCGACTCCCTGTTGAAATGTATAAAATGCCGCACGTTATTCACAACTGTGGCACACATTTTAAAATATACTTGAAGTTGAACTTTTTGATTAATTATCATTAATCTATCATATTTTTATCATAGCTATAAATTCATACGTAGTGGATTCATTAATTAAAATGTACATTACTTGATGTGCCGCTATTAAACCCTTCAATTATTTAATCCCTGCGTGAGTCCTGTAAATGGATTATTAATTAATATTTTACCAAAAGGATTGCACCAATTTAACTTTAACAAAAACATTTATTAAAAACATAAAATACTTATTAAATTCAATTACATTAACTACTCTGCTTATTAATTATTTATTAAGATAGCATGTGAGAGGAGATAGCATGTAAGACCCTTAACCATATACCTAACGTATTAACCTGTGGATATTTGAGGAACACATACCTTCAATTTGGGCCATGCTGGCTGCACGTGGTTTATCTTGTATAGAGTTACTCGCACTAACTCGTAGTGTAATGCATCCACTCGTAACTTCGTCGACCACTGCTGACTCAAACACTCCACTTATTTCATGCTCTTAGGCTGTTCTCTCCACAAGTAATAATTAAGTGTCTGCACAAGTCATCATGTCGCACCAATATTCATCAGTCTCCAACTAGTCGTCATGAAATCATATTAGTATATTTCTCCTCGTTTTTAAGTCATCACCAGTATCTTTTCTCCATTAGTCGTTCTTCTTCGGTCACAGATTGTGGTTTCCTCCTTTTACGGGGATGTCATTTCCCCCTTGCTTTCATTTGTAGCGTTTAGTGTGACGCAACAAGCTCCTTTTTCCATTGGTTACTTATTTGACCAATGGAATCATTCCACATTCTCGTAAGGGTCAGCCCGGCCCATTCTGTCAAGACGCCCCTAAGTTTATGGTTTTCTGACCTTTAGGTTCACGGGTTGTAAAACTCGGAGCCATCCAGACTGGCAGTATTGTTTGCCGTCTTGAGCATAATAAATTAAAGACAGAAAGCTGTCTCACCAAAGTGTGAGATCAATTTCTGGTTTCACAACAACCATAATTGTTTTCTCTGCAGAGTTAGATGAAATATTTAGTACAGCTGGTATTCGAAATTATGGAGTAGCAGTTCATCTTCCTGAAGATTATGGCATCGCCACTTTAACAGCTACTAACACGTTGAGACATAAGGTAAACGAAAAAGACTCTTTTGCTACAGGTTTACATTCTATCTATTTTTTGATATCGTATTTGCTTTGAAAATCTTAAAGTTATCCTTTAAATAATGGTTTCATAGATTGTGACACTTGAATGTAGTCTGAACAAAAAATTTGTATTGATTTTATTTGACGCATTCTTTCTGATGCACCCATAAGGGATAAATAGGTAAGTTGAAGGGTTTCAAAAATCCACGAAAATTATGTGGAACTGAATTAAACTTGGTGCACATCCTCGAGCCTCCCTATAAGATTGTGTTTGAATATTTCTGGTTTTTCATCAAGAACTACTTTTAGAAAACTAGATTTCAAAATAAGCACATAGTTGAAGATATTGAAAAAAATATCATCTGTCTTTCAAATTTAGTTACTTAAAAATAGTTTCTGAAATGAAACCAGAAATATTCAGACTCGCTTATTTCACAATTTTCTAAAAAAATAATAATAAAATAAGGTGAGTAACGTAGACTTTAGTCCACGCGCATGCGCACCAAGCCCGATGCAGTTCCGCATATTCATAAAATTAAGAAATGTTTGATTTTTATCCTACTTATTCTCCAATTGTGGTTCAAACTCCAGATATATTATTCGTAATAACAGAACTCATGCACAGTCCTCAACACTTTTATGGTGTTCAATATTGTACATAGTTGATATACAATAAATCTTGCTAAAACATCATAGGAATGCTTATCTTGAAATCATCTTTCATAAATCCACTACAGATATTTTATTGTGACTTCAAGAATTCGGGATTCCCTCTCCTCCTCGACAACGAACATCATCAAAACGCATCATGCTAGTAGCACAAATGTAGTCAAATATTATCGAAAATTAGTCAAACGAGTCTAAAAACTTCGCCAAATAATAATAATGATAAAAACCCATTCAGCTTAAGCAACAACCTATTCTTCGATAACTTTAAGAGAAGCAGCTCTTATACTGCGCCAACTGTATCACCTCACGAGCCACCATTGCTTCAAATATTATTTATAATAACTGTCGCTAGAAAGTAGATAATTTATAATGATCGTCAATCTATTATTTGTAATGATCATCTCTAGAAAGAGTAGGTTTATAAAATGTGCATGAGTGTTACACAAACAGCATAATATGACACACAGTACATTAATAATAGAGATATGTATGAACAAGTAGATTTTTCTAATAGTTGACAGCAAAATATAATAATCGGAGATTCTTGCGATCGCTTTCCAACACAACTTAGCATCGAGTGATTTTTGCAGGCAATTAGAGACTTCAAGAGTAAATGCTAAAGTAAACTAGAGATTAATATATGTTTTTTTACTTTTGCACGTTTCTGTAGTGTAGACATTAATGACGTTCGCAGCTGATACGTTTTCCCATTGCAGATATCAAGATCTTGATCCAGTTTCGAGTATTTTATTCCTTCAATATGGAATAGCCGATGCCTGTAATAGAACAGAGAAAACTTGTTATGTTCTACAATTTTGCCAACCTCTATGGCGATCGACATTCAGTTTTAGGGCTCAACTAGCATCAAATTTCACAAAGATTAAGATCAACCTGGATTGCACAAGTTACTCATAAAAACGGTTTAAAAACAGCATATCAAAGCTAGTATTCAGTTCCCATTGTAGATACTAAAATCCGTTCAGAACTTGACCATTTCAGTGAAATTTGAAATGTCCATGAATAATTTAATGTCTATGTATCATGAATGTCCATGAGTACTTTTAGACACAAAATTTGTTCATCGATACAAAATGAGCATAATCGTGGTATTGGTGGAATGCCCCGTTTAAGCGAGTTCTTACCGTTTTCGCATCACCTCAGAATATACTTAGGTACTAGAAGGTATGCCCGCCATATGACAGAATTCAAAATTTGCAAGATACCAGCTTGACGTCCTTTTTATCAATTTGGCGACATTTGCGACATCCCACCAAATTTTTTGCCAAACGTCATGGACGGACGAACTGAGAAATGGCTTTTTCTTATAATATATTCTTAAATTATTTCATAGCCATTGAATTTTCATCGATTTGGTGACATTTTAATTAATTTTTGTGACATTTTGTTCAATTTTGACACATTTTAAAAACTCTCCAAAATTGTCGTCAAATGGAACAGTTGAACTTACAGACAAATTCTGCTGAAACATCATTACAATACTACTCCCTTTTTAAACACAATTAATTTATTGATTTTGCATCATTTTTATTAATTTGTTGAAATTTTTATTGATTTAACAACATTGTCGTTATTTGACAACATTTTTATCAATTTGGCGACATTTTAGAATCTCGCCAAATCTATCCCCAAATGGGACAATTGGACTGACAGGCAAACGCTACCGAAATATCATAATAATATTATCCCCTTTCAAAACACAATGAATGTTATTAATTTTGCATCATATTTATCAAATTGGCGAAATTTTTATAGATTTGGCGATATTTTCGTCAATTTGGCGATATTTTGATAAATTTGGCGATATTTAAAAACTCGCTAAATTTGTCACTATGTGGAACGGTTGGACTGACAGATAAATGCTTCCGAAACATTATTACAATGCAATTCATTTTCCAAATAGAACTAATTTTATTGATTTGGCGGCAATTGATCAATTTGGCGACATTATTATCAATTTGGCGACGTTTTTATTGATTTGTCAACATTTTTATCGATTTGCTGATATTGATAAATTTGGCGGCATTTTAAGAGGCCTCTAAATTTGTCGCCGAGTGAGATGGCTGGACTTGACAGACAAATGCTATCTAAACATCATTACAATATTATTTCCTTTCTGAACGCAATTAATTTCATTGATTTAGAGTCATTTTTATCAATTTGGATTCATTTCAATCGATTTGGCGACATTTTCGTCAATTTCGCAACATTTAAAAAAGTCTCAAAGTTCGCGACATCTCGCCAAATTCGTCGCCAAAAATTTCGCCAAGAGTTACTCAGATATAGATAGATAAACATACAGATAAATCAAGGTGTTTATATTATTAATACTCAATAATTAGTATCTTGCTATGCAAACTGAAACCCGTTTCGGTTTAATCAAGGGTTGTTATTTAATGTTGAGAGCATGTGGCTTTGTATTAATAATTTGCAGTAAACAAGATTGATTCAAGAGATGGGGGTATTAAATCAGCGGAAGACGGGGATTTACAGGGGTATATAATGGATATAGCAATAAATAGTAATATATGAATCACATATTATACAGAGAACGGGTTACCGATCACTATGATATTGCATTCATTAAATAAATTGGTGCTAAAATCGAATAAAACAAATTACACCGAGTCTTTGAAATATTATACTCGTATTAGTTGATTTTATGGACACTGAGCATTAATTTATGTGCAGAGATCTTTTCCTATGAAAGTCGATATGAAAGTCCCCAATAACTTTCCAAGGAAAGATCTAAGAGTGCGCACACTACATATGTCTAAATGGCAATGTCCAATCATTTAAAAGATATTGCAGCGCCCATAGCGGATAATTTAGAACGTTTGGATAGAAATTTGGGCAACGAAGACAAAAACGAAAAAATGTTTTGGAGTTACGGAATTATAAAGCATTATCTAGTGATTAGAAAACGGCTGTAGAAGTGCTATACAAGTCGATTAATTATTCAATACCTGAAAATGTTATTTTGAATTCAATAATTTATAAACTTTTAAACTATTTGAATTAAAAAAAATCTCCCCGATCTGTATTGTTCGAGGACATGAAGTACTTCTGTTTCACATTTTACCGCTTTCTGAATATTATAATTCCCAGTACAGACGACAGACACACAGAGATGGACACACACACCACACACGCAAACATCTTCTTTTATTAGGTAAGCTTAAATTAATTAATCAGATTCTGGTCTATCATACATTTTTACTTTCCCTGCAATACATGGTAATGTATAGGGAAAGTATTGAAATCATGTCATAGCCTAGGTTCTCGGTTGATAGCTACTAGCTAGCGAGAAAGCTATTTGTATTTGTATACACAGAACGGGGAGGGGGGCTAATTCAAAGGGCTTGGAGCATATATTTCCAAAGCCGAGAACGCAAGAAAGCATTTGGAAGTTAAAAGTTTTTTTAAAAAGCGACGAGCTAGATACCGAAGGATGTTGTTAAATAATAATTCTCTCATATATCTCATCATCGTTAATCAAGATACAGCATTTTCTTCCCTTCAATCATTTTGCATTTTGACATACTCAACATAAATAAAGTCTCACTCATATACAAATCATCCTGTATTTTGACTGTAAAC
Source organism: Amaurobius ferox (assembly GCA_951213105.1). Taxonomy (NCBI): domain Eukaryota; kingdom Metazoa; phylum Arthropoda; class Arachnida; order Araneae; family Amaurobiidae; genus Amaurobius; species Amaurobius ferox. The sequence goes on from OX578143.1 coordinate 11,397,071, forward strand.
AGGAATGAAAATAAAATTGCGCTGTGGAGTGTTGTTTGTTGCTAGTAGTACAGAATTTGTAAATATAAAATAGGAGTTTTGGGAAAATAAGGTTATGTCCGAAAGAGTGGGGAAAAAGGATTTACTGCCGGATTCGGTTGACTTGCTTTTTCTCCACCGGAAGGAAAATATTCAAGGAGATTTTATGTTAAGTACTTTTAAGTACCTTGAAGATGGTAATTTTCAAGGACGTGTACTAACCGTGTCTATTATCTCACTCGATCTGTTAACTCACGCTCTCTGTTATCTTACTATCTTCTTTCTCCTTCTCTCTCTTCGTTCTCTCCCTTCCCTCTCTCTCTTCCCTCTCTCTCTTCCCCCCTCTCTCTTTTTCTCTGTATATTTCTCTCTTTCTTTCTCACTTTCTCTATTTCTATATCTTTCTATATCTTCTCATTCTTTATCTAACTATTCATCTATATCATCCCTCTCACTATCTCTCTCTTTCTATTTATCTATATTTTCTTTCTCCATCTATTTCTCTTTCATTGTTCTCTCTCTGTATCTATCCATCTCTTATTTCTCTCTTCCTATCTATCTCTATATATATGTCACTGATTTCCTTCTTTCACTCTCTTTCTCTCTCACACACATCCTCTTTTTCATTCTCACTTTTTCTCTTTTCTTTCATGTTAATAACACGATACGTTATTTTTAACTATATTTATTGTTAAACATATCCTAACGTGATGACAATAATTTTATAGAAACAAGAGTTAATTATTCTGTAGTTACTTTTACTTTTATACTACCGTAATCCTCACTGATTTAGCAAAATTCAAGCTGTAAAGTTACGTGAGTAATTTGCATGACGTGAGTAAATTGCATTACGTGAGTAAATTGCATAATATGTTTCTCCCTATTAGTTCTATTCGTTGCTGATGAGTTCTAACAAGAGAAATACTGCATCGGGGTTCGTTTCCACATTTTATGTTTAATTTTCTGTTAAAATGAATATCGAGTTTTATCGCATAAACCTACTTCAAATTTTGCAAGTAGTGTCAAAACAACAAGAAATTAAAAAAACTAATGAATATTTGGTGTTGAAGTATAAAATATATTCTAACACAATTATTAATAATAATGTATCTAATGCCCTTCATTTACATAATCATGATAAAATATACTAATTTTATGAAAACTTACATTGTTTTTACTGTCAATTCATCACTTTCTTTAAGTAAAAGGAAGTTATCTCCACATACAGTATTATAAATTAAAATTTATTAAATACATTTTAAAGTATTTGAATTACGGGTACTCTTTAACAAGTAGGAAAATAATTTGATTATGGCAGCACATGACTTTCCTTATGCAATGGATTTACTAGTTTTACAATAAAAATATATTGTATAAGATCCATGACGTAGTGTTTTTATCGTTGAATTGTACATTGAGCGATTTTCAGGATGACAACATGTAAAACTATTTCAAAATACTCGATTGACTTATACTTTGCGCAACTCTAAACAATCATCAATATTGATAGCATCCTCAATAAGCGATATAGTCCATATATTAAAATAGTTTAATAATTAATTCATCATGTAGTCGTCATTTTCATTGATTTAGCGCCATTTTTTAAAATTTAGCGCCATTTCCTCTAATTTGGCAACATTTAAAAAGTCGCCAAGTTGGCGACATTCCGCCAAAATCTCTTCAAGTGTTATGGACGGAGATATACGTTATTCTTGTAGCAGATAACTGACTATTGGCGTTCAAATACCAGGGTATTACTCAAAGTATCTTGTCTCGTGAATGGAACGAGTTAGATCCACGTGAATGATGTCACCAAATGTATCGCATGATATTACATATGAGAAGTGAATATGTTTCTTAACAGTAAATATGTTTTTTTAATTTATGGGATTTTTTGACAAATTTATTTAAAAAATGTGCAATATCTCGAGAACGGTCCATGCTAGCGTTCTAAAGTTTATGTCAATCGTTTTCTTAAGAAAAATTACATAAGGAATGTCTATTTGCGTAAATTTATTAGATGTATTGATTTTTTGAAGATTTTTTCAAAATTTCACTCGAAAATTTAGGGGGGTTCTGAACATTCGATTGTATTTTACATCAATAGGCTTCCAGTATTCATGGATTGTGATTTTTGTACCAAATTTCGTTCGAATCGGTCCATTCGTTTGTCAGTTAGCAGATAACTGACTATTGGCGTTCAAATACAAGAGTATTACTTAAAGTATATTTTTTCATGAATGGAATTAGCTAGATCCACGAGAATGATGTCACCCAATTTATCGCATGATATTACTTATGAGAAGAGAAGGTATTTCAACAATAGGTAATATTTATTTTAATTTTATATGAATTTTTGATAAATTTTTGAAAAATATGCAATATCTCAAGAACGGTTCATGCTAGCGTTTTAGAATTTATTTTAATCATTTTCTAATGAAAAATTACATAATATTAGGTAATATATATTTTTAATTTTATATGCATTTTTGATAAATTTTTGAAAAATGTGCAATATCTAGAAAACGGTTCTTGCTAGCTTTATAGAATTTATTTTAATCGTTTTCTAATGAAAAATTACATAAGAAATGTCTATTTTCGTAAATTCATTAAAGGGTTTGATTTTTTGGGGATTTTTTCAAAATTTCACTCAAAAATTTAGGGAGTTCTGAACATACGATTGCGTATAAAAACAATAGGCTTCCAGTATTCATAGATTATAATTTTTGTACCAAATTTCGTTCGAATCGGTCCATTCGTTCGTCAGTTATCGCCTCCTCCACAGACTCACTGACAACACACACAGACATCATCTCAAAAACGTCTGATTCGTGTTTAGAGATGCTTAAAACGTGCTGGCTCGTCGAAAACTCGAATTCGAATTTTCGACCCCGTTACAATACTTTCCTTATACATTATATGTATATAAGAAAAGTAACAATGTTTAAGTGCTAATGAAGCCTATTTACTTACAAATCAATATAAATAACTAACTTTTGTAACATAAAGATTCTAAAGTCCCGTCTAGGTTTTAAAAGTTACATTATGGCTAAAAAATTTAACCGCATTTTTTCCTTTTCTCTTTGTTCGAAAAAGAATAAAAAAGCTTTATCTCTTGCGTAATTTCCTGATTTTTGACGTGTAATTTGATATTTTTTGCTTTTGTTTATAGCTTAAAACCACAAATTATTTTCTGGTCTTAGACAGCGAAATTTTTTCATTATCAACTGCTTTGTGTAAGAAAATTAATTCTTGAAATTTATTGAGTTAAATTCATAATTTTTGATGCGAAATAAACAACAAGATGACCTATGTGTTTATTTTAGGAAAGTCAATAGTGATAAGGATTTATAAAAAGAAAATGAAAAAAAGTTTTTAAAAATTTATTGAAATTACAAAAACTTAAGATGAATTTTCTAAAAAACTGCTTTGGTGTATAAGCATTAAAAAAGTTGTTATTCTTTTGATGACTCTTATGAACTGTATAACTATAATTGCAGGCCATATGCATTAAAAAAGTTGTTATTCTTTGGACGACTCTTATGAATTGTATAATTATATTTACGGTTCATATGCATTAAAAAAGTTGTTATTCTTTTGACGACTCTCATGAACTGTATATTTATATTTGCGGGTCATATGCTTTAAAAACAGTTGTTATTCTTTTGACTACTCATATGAACTGCATAATTATATGTACGGCCATATGCATAAAAATGTTGTTATTCTTTTGACGAGTCCTATGAACTGTATAATTATATTACTGGTCATATGCATTAAAAAAGTTGTTATTCTTTTGACGACTCTTATGAACTGTATAATTATATTTACATTTCATATGCATTAAAAAAGTTGTTATTCTTTTGACGACTCTTATACAGGGTGTCCCAAAAAGATTGAAACGCGCTTTAATTCTTCACCTGTTGGAGACCGTGCGACTCACATAGTGGGTTTAGAGTAGCTAGCTGCACGACCGGGAAAGGATACCTCCTGCACCCAGGAGGCATCCAAGGTCTACCATCCCGCCAAACGAATATTTATTTAGGTCTAAAAAGATAATGATTGATGAAACATGCTGTGGTTAAAAAGACAGTTTTACTTTATATTTGAACTTGACAAGTACGCCCATTTTTCAAAAATGGGAAAAAAGTTATTGTGAATATAGATAAAAATATCATTGAAAAATTAAAATGTAGAGTGAGGTATATTAACATAATAAAAAATAGATTAAAATTAAAGAAAGTAATAAAATTTTAAAAGTGAAATTACGAAAATATATAAAAAGAAGGAAATATATAGAAAAGGAAAAAAAATTAGGTACATGGAAAACAAAACCAGAAATTTAAGAAATATAAAATAAAATTTAGAAAAGAAAATTTAGAAAAAATAAAAATAAAAAGGGTCAAAAGAAAAAGAAAGGACCGGGAAAATAAGAGCAGTTAACTTAGCTTTATATTTTCTTACACAGAAAATATGGAGGGAACAAAGTCCATATAAGTTAATAAGAAAGAAATAAAGTGACTTCCATGGCAACAAGAATTCAGTTTTTAATTTTATCTACTGAAGAGGGATTTAAACGAACTTTGGAGAACCAAATTGGTTTATTAGAGGGAGAGGGTTCGCAAAGATGAAATTTTTTTAGATAAAGGACAATCGAAAATGTAATGGTCAACGTCATCAAATTTATTGCACATGCAGTTAGAGGTGGATTTAATTTTGAAAAAGTATAGGTAATCAAAAAAGGGGCCAAGGCCAGTAGGAAAGTAAATTAGGTATTTATTAAAAATTTGTAAATTAGGATTCACGATATGGAGGTGAGACAGGATTGTAGCCGGATCACCAGCCCTGGTGGAAATATAATCATAAGATAATTTGGCCAAAGATTAAGGATATGAGAGTTACAAAATGTTGAGAGGAGTGAGTAAGGGAAGGGAATATTAAGAGGGGAACCAGAGATAGTAGCAATTTTGGCATAGTAATCGGCAATTTAATTTCCAGATATATTATTGTGAGATTTTACCAAATATATATTGACAAGGTTTTTGGCAAGGATATATTTGGATTTAATGGAATCAAGATAATTATATTTATTTTTTATTGTCGGAAGTCTGAAAGTGAACCTAGTACGGTACGTCTAGTACGGATTCTGTGCACTCTAGTATATTGAGCATCGATTTCAAATCGGGAGGTCAACGACTATACACAAAGCTAACCTGAGGTAAAAATAGCAGGAGGTGATCAACCAGATTGCCAACCAGCTGCACGTCAATCTGATATTAGAGGCTGGAGAATTCAGAGTCCACTTTGATAAGAGCTTGCAATTTCGTCCTAGTAGCTCAACGTTAGAGTGTCGGCTGGTCAGTACGAAGATCTATGGCTCGATTCCCAGCTGGAACTGCAAAGTTCCTTACAAATACTATTTACACAATAAAATATGTTAAACAATCATTCGTGTGGTGAGACAGCCCAGTGGTTGTTGCGCAGAGATTGCACTCGGACATACAGTGTTCGATTCCCGACCTGCTCAAACTGTCTCCCTGCCAGGCGGAGTACGACACATTAAATATACGGGTTCGTAAGTCCTTCCGAGAGGTTGGTGGTTGAAAAAAAAGATACGGTCCTTGTGGATGACACCCCTACATGATTTCGGTCTAAATTGAGTAGCACTTCCCGGCCGTCCAAACAGATACATTACACCTTCTGGTAGGAAGGACTATCTATGTCGAAGAAAAAAGAAGAAGAAGAAGAAGAAGAAAGCATTCATGTAAGTCTTTAGCACTTCTTTAAATAAAGTGGTATAAGATATACCTGCTTACTTAAAGCAGGTATTTTTTAAGCTTCCTTTCTTCAAGGAAGTATTAGAAAGTTATATTCTTACAAGCAGCAGTTTTATTTATTGTGACATTTTATTATTTCGTTTTAACTTCCCTAATAAATTATTTTTCATTTCTCTAAAAATTTGGAGGTCTACCAACTGTACAATTTCAATAAAGTACCTAGGAGGACACTCCTGGTGATTAACACAATTGTAGTAAATTTCATTAAAAATGTCCAATGAGTTCGACAAATATAGCGTCCAGTGACGCCTCTCCAGAAATGTTCGATTCGAGTTTAAGGATGTTTGAAACGTATTAATATGCGAAATACTCGAATTTGAAATTAACCGGATCACAAAACAATTTTGTACTATGCGTGTGCAGACAGTATAAATAGCAAATACAGCGCGAACAAAAAATATTAAAACTTAAAGCATCTATTATTCCCACATTTATTATTTTGAAAATAAGAGTTTATAATCTGGGGATATTATTTTAATTTTTTCGGTGTAATATGATCTTTGTATTTTTTTTAAACCGCTAATTATTTGCATGATTTAGAGATACAGAATTCTCCCTTATCGTTTGTGTTGTGGGAAAAACTTCACTCTCTTGATATTTATGTAATGACATTTATTTCTTTTGCTGCTTAAACAAAACATTTTTATTTTCAAGTTTGATTATAGTGAGCTAATGACACTGATATAAATTTGTGGGTTGAGAAATATTCAAAAGATATCTACCTCTACAAAGGTCAATTTAAAACCTCTACAAAGGCCAGTTGTCAGTCGCATGATATTTCATTGCAGAAAATATATTATATTTTTTTTATAATCTCTTAAAGGATATCTCTTAAAGGATAATCAAATTTTTAATAGTCGATGGCACTTGGTATGATCTTAAAAGACGTGAACTTGTTCAATACTAAATGAAAATTAAATGATTGTATCTTGAGAATAGTGGATTATAATATATTGTGGGTGTAGTTTGTCATAAAGTAAATTGTCCTTACCCAAAATTTACTCTTCCAGGGCGTACCTTTGATGCCTTCACTAAGGGTGGAGTATGTAAACTCCGGTTCTCGAGCCGAAGAGAATAACACTCACGATATAAAATACTCACTCTTATTAAAATTGATCAATTCCTTTAATTTTATATATATATATATATATATATATATATCTTGATTATTCTTAAAGTTACTCATAAATTTATTTTAATGACACATTTATCTATAACAATATTTCAGAAACACATATATTTATAACAGTTATTTAAGTGACACATATATTAATAACACATTATTACAATCTATCGAAATTATATGTAGTTCTATTATTTTACACACAAGAGTTCGTTATTACGGAGTTCTTACTCCAGTATTGTTAAATATTCGATATGTACTATGTGTATGTGTCCCTTCCGTGATCACTATTAATCAGTGAAAATGCATAAAAACCTTAATTCTCTTGCACTTTGATATTTAATCAAGCCAACGCCATGCTGGATGCCTGCGTATATTTTGATACGCCACTTATTCACTATGCATATACTACGATTACGCATCACATTGCTGATCGACGTAGGATATTTTTTTGATATTTCTAAAAAAATTAGGTGAGTCTAGGACGTTGTCGAATATCGCATCTCGTCGAAACTTCTCGAACACTCTGGAACCACTTTTTTCTTTTCCCCTTGCTGTGTCATACCACCTCTGGTGATTTGTTGTTGTGATGGAGGGGATGCGCGCTGTTTTCTTTTCTTTTCACCAATGTGTGCGTTCCCATTGGTTTTCGGGGCTGCATTTAAAGTGCTTATTAGCATCTGTATTACACTGTATTACACTGTATTACACTGCATTGGCATTCGTAATTGAAAGGTCAACATGTCGTGCGACATATTTCTACACATTTCTCTGTTTTAGAGTATATACAAATATATTTGATATGATTATATACAGCGCTAAACTTAAAGCATCCCTAAAATTACGTGTTTTCCTTCCGTACACAAAATTTGCATAGATAACATTGCATAGATTGCATTGCATCAGATAACATTATCTAGTCTTATCATGTCGCCACAATTGAAAAAATCTGATGTGGGTAGCACATAACTTTCCCTGCAGACTCAAATTCATTTTTTCTTTATTTCTTTAAGAACCCATTAAATTGAGTTTAATTGCGCAAAATGACACTAAATTTGAATTTTCAATTGAATTTCTGTTTTTATTTGGTAATTGGACATTTTTCCAAAGGCGGCATAAAAAATGCGAAATATCTCAAATATCTCGAGAACGGTTAGTCCTAGAGTAATACAGTTGTCCTTATTCTTTTCCTCGTCAAAAATTATGTATAAAACAAGCATTTCATTGATATATTTGAACATATGTAGCCTCTTTTTAGATATTGGCGATTTTTGCGCTGACCATTTCGTAGAAAAAGGCAGGTTGTACTTTTCTGAATCGTATTAAAATCTAATCAGCACCAGAGTATCCCACTTGTCATTTATCTACCAAATTTTGTGAAATTTGGTCAATTTGTATTCAGCTAGAGTGAATACATGAAAATTTTGCCGACTATTTGGCAAAAAAAGGCGGGTTCTTTTTTCCGAATTATACCCAAAACTAATCAGTACCAGTGTCATACCCAAGTGACTTACCTACCAAATTTTATGAAATTTGGTCCATTAGTTTTTGAGTTAGAGTGGATACATACATTGCACATACACACAGACAGACACACACACAGGCACAGACAGACAGACAGACAGACAGACACACACACACACAGACGTCACGCTAAAAATGGTTTTTTCGTATTCTAGTGACCTTGAAATGCGTAGATCCGTCGTAAACTCGAGTTGCGATTTTCGACATGATTCCAGGGAAAGTAAAAATAGGCATGCAGGGAAAGTAAAAATAGTGAGTAACACTGTTACTCGTTATAGACTGATGTGAATTATCATTCCTTTCGCATATTTCAAATGGGAAAATGGGAAAAAATTTGATGTGTGTTGTGGTGATGATGGTACAAAATATCTAGCGAAAATATTCGCTATTCTTGTTATACATTTTGATTATTGCTTTAATTAAACAGTTTCAATAGATTAATAGAATACAGTTTATTTCATCCAAATCGGATTATAAATGAGATTTATCTATGATGAAATATTTCTATGTAACGATCAGAGTCATTCCATAAGCGTTTACTGACGTAAAGCTCAGATGTCGGTGCCACGATGCCGCATACTTAGAATTTGATTTTTTTACTCGTTTCTACCCCCCCCCCAATATTGCTTTATAATGCAGCTTAAAGTGTATATATACATACATACCATATTCCCTCGCATTTACCGGAAAATAGTGCGGTTTACCAGCTCGTCGTAAAGCGCCGAAGTATTCAACATACCTCATAACTCGAGGTATGCTTTTAATCCCTAGAATGATACGTAAAAAATACTAGGTACTGCATTTAAATTTAATATGCACTGTTTATAGGACTTTCAAACGATCTGCAATTAAAATATAAATTAAGCTATAAGAAATGGTTATACACAGTCTAGTCACGTTATCGGGATCACCAGCTAATATCCGGAGTAACCACCGTTTGTTGAGTGGACAGCAGCTAGACGGGCTGGGAGTGACTCAATAAGGTGCTGGAAGGTATTTACAAGTATGTGGAGCCATTCTGACTGCAGTGCACCTGACAGCTATTGGAGGGTGTGTGATGGCGAATCCATAGATCGAACAACCTGGTCGAAGTGGTCCCACAGATGCTCAATTGGGTTTAAGTCTGGGGAATTAGGGCTCAAAGTAAGTACTTTGAAGTCTTCATCATGTTCCTTCAACTATTCCCGGACAGTCCTCGTAGTGTGATACGTCGCATTTCTGTGCAGGTATATCCAATCCGCCCCACGGAAGATAATCAGTAGTTATGGGTACACGTGGTCTGTAAGGATGGATTCATAAATAACCAATTCTGACACTGCCGTGGAAATGTAAGCCACCTTCGTTAGCATAGGTGCAGTGGCCCATACGCAGCAAGGTTTGCTGAACTACCGTTTGAGACATACTTCCGGTAATTCCCTGGTTCATTCGGCCAGTGTAGGGCGGCGATCGGCCCTCGCGAACCTTCAGAGCCGACGTTCACCTCTCACATCAATGGCACATTGTGTTCCGCAGTTTCTACGTCACTTATTCACAATGATGAAATTTCTCCATAGACGATACACTTCCACAACAATACGCGAATAGTTCACAAACTGCATTGTTTCGGATATACTGCCACCCTTGGCCTGAAATCCGATAATGATCCATTTTTGCAAATTTGATAAATCGCTCCCTTAAGCCATGACCGCAACGAATAATATGCTTTCAGAATACCTACACCACACCTTATATATTCACCAAGCCAGCTCACAGCACATCGCTTCTTTCATTGACTACGAGCTGTTGCAGCAGGAGGTGGTCACAATAATGTGACTCGACCTTGTATCTAATAAATAGTGTTATATATTGAGTGTGTTTAGTACCTTGTGTTTTAAAGGAAGAACGACCACCCCCGATTTTCTACATGACGAATTTGACCAAGTGATTATATTTTAAAATCTGGTATCCCTTGTGTGACAATAAGATTATATTTAAAGTTATATATTAACATTAATTATTATTAAGCATTAAAGACATGGCCGTTGATCTCATAAAGTGGAATTATCATTAAACGTACATTGCTTGTTGTTGTGCCGCAATAAACCCTCCAATTATTTTTATCTTTTGTGTAAGTCCTGAAAAGAATTATTAATTAATATAATGCTAAATTGATCACACCATTTAAACTTAAACAGTACCATTTATTAACAACATCAATTTATCAATAACATCAATTTTCATTAATTATTTTAGCGAGGGGACATATGCGACCAGAATTATTAGATTTGCGATAGTGTCTAGAACCTGTGATAATCTGAGCACATGCCTTCCATCAGTTTAGTTTTGGGCTTATCATCTCTCACAGGCTTGCATCAGTCTTATACTGCCATAACTCTGTGGTGTGTGGTTCCTCCTCGTACTACTAATGCACTCGCCATTTGATCTGCCTCCATTAATTTGGAACCTCTACGGAATACTCTACAAATCTGTTGGGTTTTTTTATGCTTCTCTACCCGTGCTCTTTAGCCAAAAATCGTGATCATTTCGACATGTCTGATCTCCATCTCTGCTTCTCGTTGTCTACATCTGGTTTCGTCTACAACTGAACTCTTTTTCTTTCCATTCCGTGGTTACCTCGGCGGGGGAGGGGGGGCTCCGCCCTTCTTCCCCTTGGAGCTCATTGGTTCTTCTTAACCCAATGGCATCATTTCACATTTAGCAAGGCCTCTCTCAGCCCCTCTGGTGTGGCACCCCTAAATTTATAGTCTTTTGACCTTAAAGTTCACGTTGTGATAAACCCCGATGCCAGCCAGCCTACAGCTTTGTTAGCCGTTCTGGGCATCGTAAATACTACAAATAAAAGTGTCTCATGTGAAAACAAATTTTGGTCTCACACCTTGAATTACCCTGCATACTACTGCTGTAATGCGTTGATATAAGGTACATTTATACCATTATACCAACATATTTTCTCTGGAGCCACAGTTGAGAAATGTATGGGATAATTTTTCGATTAATATTGCATTGTTGAGAATTCTCAGGTACTGACATATGACTGAAGACCGAAGCTTATACTTCCTGCATTAAACTTCTCAAAACCACTGAACATGAAGTTTTGATCCAAATTGAAACATGTACTAACAGTAATATATCCCTGTTTTATTGTTTGGTGGTGGCACTTTATTCTGGTCTCCTAAGTAAATAATTAAGTGGAATGGCTCTGAAAAATTGTTAAACTTTGGGACCACTAGAATAAATGCAATCTACAAAATATCCACTGAACAGAATGATTGACTGAGTGAATGTGGAGGGGAGATTGATGTATCAAAATTATTCAGGACTTCCACTGTAGCTAGGATCTTGGTTTTAGCGTCCGTCAATCTGTCTCCGCTTCAGGACCAAGGTAAATATCTAAAATTTCAAAAATTCAAATTAACGGTGACGATGCTAAGGAATAATAAAATAACATAAAACTGCATTTGCTTAATGATCGAACACTTTTAGTATAGCTAGGTATTGGATTAGGGGATTATTTGATCTGTCGCACAGTTTCTTTGCCAACGAAAAAAATCTAATGCTCAGAAAATTCGAATTAGGAGTGACGGAATAATCAAAAAGGAATAATCAAAAAATTCAAAACCACATCTCAAAATAATCGAGCACTTCCACTCGAACCAGAATCTTTGTTTTATTTTTATTCAATCTCTCTCAGTTTCCAGACACAGGAAAACAATTTAAAAGTTTTGAACTATGGGTGACGATAAAGAGGGATTTTTAAAAACTTGCAACACTTTGTCTCTCAAAAGCAATATATACACAATTTAATGTTATTTCGCTGACAATTACATGTGGTTATCAACAACTTATATGTAGGTATCCCATTTAATGGCTACTATGTGAGATACCTCAACGGTCCTAGCCATTGAGAACGCGCGAAGCGCGGGGGAAATGACAAGCCCTACAGAGACAAAACGTATTAATTCTATAAAGACAAAATATAAATTTAATATCTTCGAGATTAAACCATCAAAAGTGAATTTATATGAGATGAAATCATCGTGTTGGTAACAGGATTCCAAAAATAACTCGGCTTCTTTCGTTTGTTACAGGCTTCATATATCGATATGCTTCGCCAGCCAGAATTATACTAGCGTAAAGCTAAAGAAACATTACTAAAGTACCGAAGGAGATTTCTTTCTTTAGCAGTTTCAAGAACTTCTGCCATAAAAAAGGCCATATAGATTTTGTTATTTAGAACTCTTCAGTATATTCTTGAAATAAAAGAATTGCTTTCGCTGTGCTATATTTATTTGTTTATAAAAACTGTTAATGAATGTATCGATCTTCTCACGATCTGTAATATACAGGATATGTCGAAAGGATTACACTTCTTAATATCTCTTGAGCGATGTGTCGTAGGCTCGTTGTTCCAGTATAAAATATCTGATATGGGCAGCACATGACTTTCCCTGCAGATTTATATTCCCGTTCTCTTTATTTCTTCAATAATTCTTAAAGTTTAACTATACAAAGCAACACACATAAGTATTTAAAATGACACTGAATTTGCGTCCTCATTGTCGTTCTCATTTGGTAATTGATCTTATTACTTTCTTTATATATATATAATGTATAAGGAAAGTATTGTGACAGGGTCGAAAATTCGAATTCGAGTTTTCGACGGGAGATCACGTTTCAAGCATCCCTGATCACGAATCGAACATTTTTGAGGTGATGTCTGTCTGTGTGTCTGTGTGTGTGCGTGTGCCAGTGAGTCTATAAAGACAATATCTCACGAATAAATGGAGCGATTCGAATGAAATTTGGTACAAAAATTACAATCCATGCATACTGGAAACCTATTGTTTTTAAACACAATCCTATGTTCAGAACCCCCCTAAATATTCGAGTGAAATTTAAAAAAGAATCATCAAAAAACCAAAATCTTTAATAAAGTTGCGCAAATAGACATTTCCTATATAATTTTTTCTTAGAAAACGATTGACATAAGCTTTACAACGCTTGCATGAGCCGTTTTCGTGATATTCCACATTTTTCAAATAAATTTATCAAAAAATCCCATAAATAAAAAAATTAATAACTTTTGAGAAACATGTTCACTTTTTATATATAATATATCATGGCATAAATTTGATGCATCCTTTTTGTGGGTCTAGGTCGTTCCATTCATGAGAAAAGATACTTTGAGTAATACTTTTGTGTTTGAACACCAATAGTCATTTATCTGCTACAAGAATAACATATTTATCCGTCCATAACCCTTGGCGAAATTTTGACGACGAATTTGGAGGATTGTCGCCAACTTAGCGACTTTTTAAAATGTTGTCAAATTAATGAAAATCTAGCGAAATGGATAAAAATGATACTAAATTAATGAAAATGACGACTAATTGACGAAAATTCAATATCTTGGAAAGAATATAAGAATAAATATATTCTTTTTTCTGTAAAAGTAGTAAATTCACTGCATTATTATAAGGAAAGCCATGTGCTGCCCACATCAGATTTTTTTCAAAGCTGTTGTTGCGAAAATGCGAAGAAACTAAAATATCTCCAGAACTGCTAGCTCTAGTGTAAAGGACTTGGTCTTATTCTTTTCATTGTTAAAAATTGAGCGTAGAACAAGTATTTAATTGATATTTTGAGCATACGTAATTTTTTATTTCAGATTTTGACGAATTTTAAGGGGCCATTTTGCAAAAAAAGAAAAAAAACAGGTTATTATTTTTTCCGAATATTATAAAAATTTAATCAACACCAGGGTAGCTCACAAATGACTTATCTACCAATGTTTTTAAATTTAATCCATTAATTTTTCAGCTACAGTGGAGACAGGCAATTTTTGAGGGCTATTTCGCAAAAAAAGGCGTTTTTTAAAATCCTGAACTGTACTAAAAGCTAATCTGCACCAGGGTCATACATATGGGACGGACTTATTGACCAAATTTTATGAAATTCCGTCAATTAGTTTTTCAATTTCAGTGGATACAAAATCTGCACAGACATATAGACACACATACGTCACGCAAAAAATATTTTTTTCGTATTCCAGAGGTCCCGAAACATGTAGATCCGACGAAAACTCGAGTTGCGATTTTCGACATGATTTCAAAACTTTCCCTATATACATTCATTGTCATAAAAAACTGCACACCAAGAAAGTGTTGCCAGAATCGAACGAAATTTTATATATGTGAGTGCAAAGTTGATGTAAATAAGTGATACAAAAATCAAAGCAATAGAATCATTTATTATAGAAAAAACTCCAAATGAATGGGGGTTCTAGTACCCTGTTGGACCACCTCTAGCGTGAATACACGATGCGATAGAGGTCCGGTATGGTGTCTTGCGCCATCTCATTCCACAGTAGTTGTAAGCGCACCTCTATTTCGACCAAATTCGTAGGCTGTCCAGCTTGCCGTCCAAAGTGATCCCAGACATGCTCGATCGGTGACGAATCTGGGGATCGGGCAGGGCAGGGAAGAGTGGTAAAGTAGCGCAGGCATTCCTGTGACATCTTTGCTATGTGTGGCCGATCATTGTCCTGTTGAAAAATGCCTCCTGGGAGCCCTACCATGAGTGGTACAACATGTGACTGAAGGATGTCACGAACGTATCGCTTGGCTGTCATGTGTCCGTGGATCAATATTAGAGGAAACGGTGTGTCTTATACGACGGCACTCCATACCATCACACCTGCTATGGGAGCGGTGTGCCGCTGTAAAGCGAAAGCAGGATTGAGGAGTTCACCACAGACGTACACGGTTGTCATCAATGCCCAAATTGAATCTCGATTTGTCGCTGAAGACAACCTGGTTCCATTCGGATGCGGCCCAATTCCGTCGTGAGTGACACCACTCCAAATGGAGGCGACGGTCGGTGGGTGTCATTGCAAGCACACTTAATGGACGCCGCGATACCAAATGTTCTCCAACCAGGCGCCTCGTGATGGTACGGACAGACACAGGGGTCCGTAGTGAAGGTGCTGCCTGTGCTCGGATGGCGGACAATGCTGCAGTTGGAGGTGTGCGTGCGTATCGGGTGATGTGACGTCTTCTCGGCTATTGATCTGCGAGTGCGTCCTGAGACTGACCTCCGTGTATGCGACCTCTCTCTCGTCCACTGATCCCAACACCTCCTCACAGTAAAGTCAGAACGGCGTAGTTGGCGGGCTACTGGCCGAGCTAACCACCCGACTTCCATCATCCCGATGATTCTTCCCCTCTCAAACTCTGACAGCTTATCATATTATCTTCGATGGCAGCCGAACGGCATCCCTATTGAAAAAGCGTCCCTCTGCAACAGATTATGTACAGGAAAAAGCCTTTGCGTACCTTTTTCTGCGCCAGGTAGAGCGAAGATCAACGACTCACTTGTTTATCTGTCTGACAAGTACCTTCATGGCGAGTTTCGCTGCGATCCCCCAATTTCTTCTTGGTGCGCACTTTTTTATGGCAATGAGTGTATTAACATGTATTGCAGGGAAGGTAAAAATGATGTTTTTAAGGTAGAGTATCTTAATATGCAAATTTTACTTTGGGTGACATCTTTTAAATGAATAAGCACAAAAAATTAAATTTTTTAATTGCCCTATGGGGGAAAATGTTAATTATAAATCTATTTTCCATAGTATATTTCGTCAAATTAAAAATGTTTCATTGTAAATACGATCATAATGACTCGAGGTATAATTAGGTACAGTTTTTAATGAGTAATGGGGGTTCTGTATAAAACTTTTGCTAAAAATAGATACGCATGTCAATTTTTGGATGCAAATTTTATCGAACGAAATTCAATTTATGCTTTATCCCTGAAATCCATGCTTTTGCTACTTCATTTGATCGGATGAAAGTCGTTGAAGTCCTATAACTTTGACAATTTGAATGTTAGACAACTAAGATGTTTTTAAATGATTTTGCTAAATAAATTTTTTCTGGAACGTTCACAGGGCTCATACATAAAGTTAAAAGTTGTACATTTTACTGTGTGGTAGCGAAATCAGTACCAACCAGCACCTACTGACTCCACTACGCACAACAGCGTGATCGTACGTTAATATACCAAAAGAACTGTAATTAACATATTTAACTTTATCATAAACACCAGGTTCAAAATTCAAGGGAGTTCCCAGTTTAGGAGAATTAAATCCTAAATGATGTACAGTGAGTAAAACATGAAGGCATACACAAATAAACAGGCTCATTTATCACACAAAATAATATTTTATTTTAAGATTTTCAAAGTGACTAAATGTATATTTATATTTCAAATTATTACCTTTAGTATTCAGAGCTTCACTTTATCAATTAACATTCTTACTTTTAATGCTCTGGTCAAAATTATATAGCAACAATATTTAATTTATTCATCAAGCATATGATTTCTTTAATCATGAAAATCAACTCAACATAAAGATATTTCAAATCTGAGCCATTAATATTAATTAAACTGTATTCACCTGTGCCTGTGATGCAACGGAACTTCTTGTTCCGAAAAAGAAATTTTACCTGAGCGGTAGAGAAAATTTACAATACGAAGAATGTCCAATTCAGGATAACACGATCTACGGTTGAATTAGAGAGTTCCCAAAGGTGGATGGTCGAGAAAACGATCCAAAATTTAGATGACATGACAGCATTCAAATATGGCAAGTAAGCCGAACCTTCGTGATCAAGACTCATCACCAGCCATCGAAAACAGGACTCCTGGAATAAAAAAATAATTTTAGAAATGATGAAAATAAATAGCCGAAACTTTTCCAGGATCTTCACATTCTTCTCCGTTCAGCTCCAGAAGAGGCAGGGCGGTTTCTTTAGAAACAAATGCCCAATTCCGCCAGCTTAGCCATTTTGGCCAAAACCCCTTTTGTCTTTTTAATAAGACAAAAATTTCGATGCGACCTTTCAGTCGGAATTTCCAGCTCCAAACTGCTCCGTCTCACGAGGTCACCGCCGAAGATTTCTCCATTGCGCCTCTTCCTGATTGGACAGGCGCGCTTCTCCTGGCAACAGGCGATCACACGTCACACATCCCGGCCAGACGCAAATCCTAGACATTCTCACGAATTCTCGACGAAACTCGCTTTTCAGTGCGATTTCAATAGAAACAAGTCTTAGCGAAAAACACAGCACAGGCACGGAGGGAAAAAGATATTTCTCTCCTCGAAAATAAGAAAAAGGCTCATGGCGCAGAAATGCGACATGACAACTGAAACCTGTCATTTGTCCCAAAGTACCGAAATATGAAATTCTATCTTATTTGAAGCATTCCTTAAAAGGGAATCATGGATCTACGAGCAATCGTTCTATATATTTTTAGTCTTTGGGCAATATTTCCGAAACACATATATATATAGGCCCAGCTAAAAGTTGATTTTTTAATTTGAACATCAAATCAACATAATATTCGAGAGCATGGGATATCGAAAACAGCTCATGATTATCACAAAGAAATGTTATCAGCGAATTTTTCTAGCGATTGCAATATCTCAAAAATGATTACAACAAAAATACAACCTTCTTCTCTTCGATCAACAACATATTTTCATCAGGTTTTGTCAGTTCATTGTTTCCTGCCTGTCGTTTTGGATTTTTCCTGTCATTTCATTCCGTGGTGTAGCAAACTTTTTTCCCTATCTTCAGCGATGTGTTGTGCCACACTCAGTTACCAACTTTACTCGAGTAAGTAAGGTGGCGTTTCTTATCGGTCTTGAAAAAGAGGACTGTCATTTGCCTTTGAAACTAGCAGATTAGTTTAGTTTTGTATTTATGCCATATTTACGAAGTATGCATTTATTGTAGAAAGTTATACTTGTCTGAAATTTAATAAAAACCCGACTGCAATGAATGCAATATTATTGTGTTACATTATGCAATTAATTGTATTACATTATATATATTGCATTATGCAATATTATTGTGTTGTTTGTGCTTATTTACGTTGCTCTAGTTTTCCTTGTCCTTTGCACAAAGTGTATTTTGTTTATGATTTATTATTTAGTGCACAAATAATAATTCGAAATAAATTAAAATTAGCCTATTGCTTATTTTCCATGTGTATTTCTCACTATTTCACACGGAAGTACTTCAGCAATAAAAAATAATATTTGCATAATTATAGTTTTCCTGTGACCTCATTTTTTTCCATCTGTTTACATGTATGTGCAAACCGCACATCTTTTCCTACTAAATAGAGAACGCTTTAAGACTTGGTAACTGAAACATTTCCTCTATCTTACTCAGTTTCCGAGACAGAAGTTATAATTCCTTCAAGAGTCGCCGCTAGAGGCACTGATAACTTGTAATTAAAAAAAGTCGCCCATTTTGCTTCGTTTTCAATATAAAAATTATAATTCCTTCAATTCCTTCAATGCGCGGCAAACAATATAAACTTTCATGTTTCGGCTTTATATTATAGCCTTACATATTTCGGCAGTTTGGGTCACATGGCACATTTTAGTATAAAAGTATAACATTTAACTTTTTATATGAGCCCTCTAGCAAAGTTCCAATCAGTAACGAACGGTCAATTTCCTATCAGTGGACCCTGCTTCTGCAAATCTAGAATACTTCAATTGAAAGTTAATGGGATACATAAAGATTTATGAGAAAGCACCGTATAAGTAGGGCAGATTTCTCAGTAGGGCAGATAAATCAACTAACGGTAAACCCACTAACTACTTTTTATTTCATATGCGGTAAAACTTCTTCACCTCACGATTACTTATTTAGGCGTTAATGGGAATTAGGTGGTTAATTGCTAGAATTTTCTATGTTCAAGGGCTGTTGAGTACTAATTTTAAATCGTTATTGTTTATCAAAGATTTACGAATGTTATTCAAATGAAACTAACTACCTGATATATGAATTTACACACTCTCGGAATTCCCGGCCGTCCAATTAGATGGTCAAGTCCGTGTTGAAGAGTCGGACGGTCTGGGTCTTCAACACTCTCGGAATTCGTTAGCTTTGTTTCTGCAAGTGTTTGTTTTGTGAATTTATAACAATAGATTGATCAGATAATAAGAATTTTAATTATTACTTCCCTTACATACATAATGTATAAGGAAAGTATTGTGACGGGGTCGAAAATTCGTATTCGAGTTTTCGACGGAAGAGCACATTTCAAGCAATCCTGATCACGAATCGAACAGTTATGGGGTGATATCTGTGTGTGTGTGTGTAAAAGTATGTGTATGTGTGTGTGTGTATGTCAGTGAGTCTGTGGGGACGATATATATCTCACGAACGAATGGAGTGATTCGAATGAAATTTGGTACAAAATCACAATCCATGCTTACTGGAAGTCTATTGTTTTAAAATACAATCGAATGTTTAGAACCCCCCTAAATTTCCGAGTGAAATTTTGAAAAAATCATCAAAAAATCAAATCCTTTAATAAAGTTACGCAAATAGAGATTTCTTATGTCATTTTTCCTTAGAAAACGATTGACATAACCTTTAGAACGCTAGTATGAACCGTTCTCGAGGTATTGCATATTTTTCAAATAAATTTATCAAAAAAATCTCATAAATAAAAAAAAATATTAACTGTTGAGAAACATATTTACTTTACATATGTAATATCATGCGATAAAGGTGGTGACATCATTCTCATGGATCTAACTCGTTCCATTCACGAGAAAATATAATTTGAGTAATAGTTTTGTATTTGAACGCCAATAGTCATTTATCTGCTGTAAAAATAACTTATTTCTCCGACCATAACGCTTGGCGAGATTTTGGCGACAAATTTAGCGGAATGTCGCCAACTAGACGACATTTTTAAATGTTTCCAAATCATTGAAAATCTCGCCAATTGGATAAAAAAACGTTAAATCAATGAAAATGACGACTAATTGAAGAAAATTCAATATCTCGGAAGTAATATATCTACTATAAGGATAACATTTTTTTAACTGTAAAAATAGTAAATTCATTGCATTATATAAGGAAAGTCATGTGTTGCCCACATCAGATTTTTTTCTTTTGAAAGTAAGCTTTACAGGAATCAAGTTGATTCGGTATAACAGAATATTATTAGGCACCCGACATTTGATGATGTTCATAAAAAAATGAGACATTTTAGTGTAGTCTGTAAGAGAAGTCATATATACATATTTAATGAACATTGTATAAAACATTGATAAATAAAGTACAATATTTTATGAATTTTCAATAATGTTTGAACACAAAAATAATTTCCGTCACAATCATTTATATTTGATGTCTATGCCATTCTATAAAAATATGCACTTTCTTCCATAACAGGACCTACATATGAATAAGTCACGTAACTTTATAGAGTTGAAAAAATGTATTGTTTTATATTTCTTTGTTTTATAATTTTTTTCAAATAATTTTCAATTTTTCTAATTCTGGATGTTACAAAAAATTAGCACATGAGATAATGAGATAATACTTGTTATATTTTTTAAAACTACGACAGCACATTGCAATTGAAATTATATTGTCATTGATTAACAGACTTTATTATAAGCAGCATAAAATTTGATTTGAAAGGAAAACGTAACTTAACTTAAAGCACCATTTTGTAACAAAATTGATATATTTTTTTATATCAAGTTTTTGAAATACTGTAACTTATTCTTACATTTTAATTTCCAGAACTAGAGGGGCAATGAATTAGTTGCGGAGAAAAATTTCTGCAAATTATAAAATTTCGTGTTTAATTTTAGATGGCGCTACAATCCTGAGTAATACTCCTTATTATATAGGTTTTTACGCAATTTAATTCGAAATCACTGTATATAATTTTTTAACGTGTCTAATGTGTTTTTATGTATACAGACCATCCATAAACCCTCTGCTGATCTAGAAGGTCTCAAAAAGACTTTTCAGACCTTCCAGAGTCCTATATCTGACAAAGAAGGCTGAATATGTTTATACGTATAATATCGATTACCTCACAAAACTTAGTCGAAT
Organism: Amaurobius ferox; assembly: GCA_951213105.1. NCBI lineage: Eukaryota > Metazoa > Arthropoda > Arachnida > Araneae > Amaurobiidae > Amaurobius > Amaurobius ferox. Next base: position 11,418,517 of record OX578143.1, read on the forward strand.
TTTCGATTTAGAGCCCGGAGGTGGAGAAAGTTGGTTTTATCATAAAGTCTATTCAGAAGACCGCTGCTGACCTAAAAGGCTGAATCTCTGCACACGTATGATATCAAACATCGTATAGAACTTAATGCAGTTAAAATTTTAACTCCTTCCTCTGAGGTTTATAGGTATTTTTATAAATGTCTTTTCAAAACCTCAATCAGTAGTTCGGTGGCTTAGAAGGTGGAATCTTTGTACACTTACAGTATCGACCACTGGATCGAACTTTACCAAGCCGGATGTTTTATTTTTCTTCCGGAGTGTACAAAATGAGGAGGAGGCGGAGGTTAAAGTTTATCAAAACTCTCTCGAACACCCACTGGAGACACATAAGGTTAAAACTCTTCAGGATAGAGCTAATTTCATCTGATACAACTGTTCTAGACACTAAGCACCATAATTGTTAAATGAAATAAAATACATTACAAAAATCAGCTTAATTTTTAAGAGTTTGAGTTTTTCTGTTTTTGACATGGTCAAATACCAGTGTATAATATCCCTTTATATTCAATATATTTAAAAAAAATAATAATACAACCGCTTCTGTGATAAATAGAAATTTATACCATAGATGTATCTTTAGTGTTCCAATCGCAAAAGAACGGCCTTACTTTTACTTCAGCAATCGTAATTGGGCGTAGTCTTAAATTTATATTTCATTTTCATATTTAGCAAAACAAGCTTTGCACTGACCACAACGTTTTGTCATAACAACATAGTGCCATGAGAAGGCCATTTGAAATACTGCTTACTAAAATACAGAGTGTCCCAAAAATATTGACCTCGACTTTTATTTCTTAAATATTGATCTTTGACATATATAATAAATTACAAATTTGCGTATAAAAAGGTACAGAATTTTATGAAATGGATTAAAATTTTTAAAGGGATTAAATTTTAAGAAATGAAAAATTTAAATTTTTATACGGCCCCCGCACAAAAATATTTCCAATGAGTAAATGTAATATTTCCAATATGCCCTTACACCAATAACGTGACGTACACAATTTCAGCATTTTATCATAAAAAGTCCCAGAGATATGAAAAGACAAAATTGCTGACTTAAACCACTTTTTGATGCATCGACGTGGATTCTCAGATAGGAAAAATCATGACGGCAGATCGCGTTTCAGGGGCCATACACAAATTACGAAAGAAAACAATGCTTACATAAATAAATAATAATTTTGCTATTTATTGGTACAAAAGTATCTACACTGTGTAGAAATAATAATTTTACACAAAGATTACAAAGTTTGTTCAAAATGTTTTCCATCCATGCCAAAGCTCCATTAAAGATAAGAGGCAGATATTATTTGCCTATGATGCATTTCTGCGTTGCGTCATTTGCACTCTTGCTGTAAACATTTGCATTTTAATTTGTGATTAATCCCTAACCAACTTTGTTTAAACATATCTCTGGGACTTTTTATGATAAAATGCTGACATTTTGTACATCACTTTATTAGTATGGGGCATATTTTCCCCATTGGAAATGTTTTTGTACGGGGATTGTATAAAAATTTAAATTCTGTATTTCTTCAAATTTAATCCTCTAAAATATTTTATCGACTTCAAAAAATGTTGTACCTTTTTTTACGCAACTTTGTAATTTATTATATATGTCTAAGATCAATATTTAAGGAATAAAAGCCGAGGTCAATGTTTTTGGGACACCCTGTATAACTACAGTATGCAAGGATAAGCATTTCACAAATACATCAATAAATAAAGAAAATATGTCATGAGTGTATATTATTTACTCTTAAAAATATTTTTTTAAATGATTTATTATAAATCGTACTGTTGATGAACAAATGCTATATATAAATGTGAATATTATGGTGGGTGGCCATAATTAAAGTAGTGGTATGTAGAGCTAGACAGTGAGAAAACTGTTCGGCCAAATTCAATCAAATTTGCAGTAAATACTATTTAGACCATGAGGTTTTGATTTTTAAAAGGAAAGGTAATAGTTCGGATTTTTGGCATCGCGGGCCAAAGTGGCGCTCTAAGGTCCATTTTTGGAGTAAAATAGGCAAAGGAAGTACAGAAAGTTAACATTTTACATGTATTTTGAAAATGACATAACATTTACATTTTACACGTATTTAGTACATTTATATTTATATTTGCATCTTACATTTACATACATTCTTCGATTTCCATGCGAGTTAGGGACGTCAGAGAAAATCCCAAGCGAGCTTCTGCATCTCCTTGAAGCAACTCTTGAGTGTGGCTGATTTTGTATGGGTAAAATTTTAGCAATCTGCATATGCTTTTCGATACCGTAGAATGCGGCATATCCAATTGCCTGGATATTTTCCTAGCACTGCTAGATCCCGATGTTGGATCCTCTATGGCAGTTGCAACTGCATGAAGTTCTTTATTCCTTATAGGTTTACGTCCTCGTAACACTTGTAAAGTTCCAGAATTTTCAAAACGCAAAACCATTTTTCGCAAACCTGTGATAGTCATTGGTCTTTTATTTAGCCTTCAGCCTCCGATATTCTCGAAGGGCAGCAGAAGCATTTTCAACTGTTTGGTAGTTAAGTTTCACCAGCAAAGCACGATCACGTAATTTTAGCATAGCTAACTTTTAACAGCAAAGCACAATCTGAAAAATGTAGCGCACCATTGATTCCCAGACATTCTTTCCGTTTTCCTTATATCCTCAAAACTAGTTGCACGTACAATGCTGTGAGCGTCAGCTTACTAAAATTTGCATAACGTTTTGCATTATCAGCTTTTTTCTCCGTGAAAATCTGCATATTTACTACAACGCACTACTGCGTATGGGAGACATGATTGCTAAAATGCTTGATAAAATGCAAGTGCAAATGTGAATGTAAAATGTGATGTCAATATCAAAATGCATGTAAAATGCAAAATTTATGTACTTCCTATGCCTATTTTACTCCAAAAATGAACCTTACAGTGACACTTTAGCCCTCGGTGGCAAAAATCCTAACTTTTTCTTTTCTTTTAAAAATCAAAACCTCATGGTCTACATAGTATTTACAGAAAATTTGGTTGAGTTTGGCATAACAGTTTTCTCACTATAGGGTTCTAAACACCTCCACTTTAATTATGACCACCCTGTATATAATCATTTTTAATATAGCAATGTGAATCTCTCTGCAAATTACAAATCACGGAAACAGTCTAAGTTCAATTAGATGCTAGGTAATTAATGACATTCTAAATCGTCTCTTGATGTATTGTAGGTGAAATCATTACGCCAGAATTTTAATCTCGAAGCAGTCACAAATTGCCGAACGGTGCCGCATCACGACTCCAATGAGGCTAAGTTGACGTTCATTTTATTACACAAGACAGAACGTTGACGAGATTAAATGGCAAATATATTGCATTTATCTTTGTTTAACCTAAGCGGGAAATTAATCTTTATAGAAGCAATTTATTTAGTTTCTAAAATATCTTCGTGATTAAAGATAATAAATTTAGAAATAAATGAAAAGGCTGAAGGGTTAATAAATATAACATTGGAATCGTTTAAATTTAAAATACTTATAAATAGATGAGCAGGTTGTAATACAATAATAAAATTATTATAGGAAGGAAAATTACCTTAAGTTTTATATGGTACACAGTAAATTTGACATTACGATCGTTTACTGGACAAGGTCAAAATTAGCAAGTACCAACAGTTTGAGGTACATTGGTATAATTTAAATGTTCTGACATAAGAGGTGTAGGAAGAATAGAGTCAGATGGGGCATCTGTTCCCGGGCGCCGGTCAATGGGGGCACTGGAATTTGGTTAAATCATTTTCTAAAAAGAGGGCACATACATTTTAAAGTTTTAATTCTAGTTTCAAATTTTAGAATGTTTTATTTCTGTAAAAATTGCTAAAATGTAAAATGTTTGTTAAAATCGTAAAATGAAACAATAAATTATACCTTTTTACTTTCCCTGCAATACATGGTAATGTATAGGGAAAGTATTGGAATCATGTCGAAAATCACAACTCGAGTTTTTGACGGATCTACACGTTTCGAGACATCTAGAAAACGAAAAAACCATTTTTAGCTTGACGTCTGTGTGTGTGTCTGTGTGTCTGTCTGTCTGTGTGTCTGTCTGTCTGTGCAGATTTTGTATCCACTCTAACTAAAAAAGTAATGAACCAAATTCCACAAAATTTGGTAGGTAAGTCACTTGTGAGCGAGTCTGTTGCTGTTTAGTTTTGAGTACGATTCGGGATAAAAGAACCCGTCTTTTTTTGCGAAATGGCCCGCAAAAGCTTGTATCCACTCTTACTGAAAAACTAATGGACCGAATTTTGAGAAATTCGTAGATGAGTTACTTGTGGATTATCTTGGTGCTGAGTAGATTTTGGTACGATTCGGAAAAAAATAACCTGCCTTTTTTTGCAAAATGGCCTGCAAAAATTCGTCAAAATCTAAACTAAAGAACTAGGTATATTCAAATATATCCATTAAATGCTCGTTTAATACGTAATATTTAACGACGAAAAGAATAAGACCAACCCCATTACACTAGGACTAGCCGTTCTCGAGATATTTTAGTTTTTCGTATTTTCTCTACGCCACCTCTGAAAATAAGTCCGGTTACTGAATGACAACGAAAATTGAATTAAAAGTGAAATAAATTTAATTAAAATAAAGAGAACGTGGATATAATTCTGCAGGGAAAGTCATGTGTTGCCCACATCAGATTTTTTAATTTGGTTTAATGCATGTTTTTAATAAATGTATTATTTTTACTTATTTTTTCAATATTACTGTTTTGGTGTTGGACAACTGCATGTGTATGTCACATTTGAATAATGCCGGATGGGCAATTCAAATTTATAAAAAAGGGTTTGGGGATTACCAGTGCCAGCAATGGAATTTTTAATAAACTGTCTATGTGGCGGGTTCCTATGCAATATATCCTTTTGCCTCCTCCCTCCCAATAGCACCCCTGGGAGTTACAGACATACAAAAGCAGTACCCAATATAGAGATCCTATTTTTATTATGAAACACTAAAAATATACTTCTTTTGTATATTGTTCGTTATTTGTTAATTTACCTATATACATAGCATAATGTATATGGAAATTATTGTAAAGGAGTCGGAAACTTGAATTCGAGTTTTCGCCAGAAGAGCATTTTCCCATCATCCTTGAACTCTAACCGAACGTTTTTGAGGTAATGTCTGCGTGTGTATATGTCTGGGAGTCTATAAAGACGATATCTCATGAACGAATGGAGCGTTTTGAGCGTAATTTGGAGCAATTATTACGATTGATGAATATTGAGACTATATTGATTAAACGCTATCGAACTTTAGGAAGGCTCCCAAAATTTTGAATGAAATTTTGAAAACATGATTAAAAAATCAGAACATTTATTAAAGTTAAACAAATGATCATTTGTTATATAATTCTTCATTAGAAAACGAATGGCACAAATTTTAAAATGCTAGCATGAATTTTTCTATCGGAACTGCACGTTTACAAATTAACTGGTCAAGAAATTAAAAAAAAATTTAAAAATATTAACTATCGTGAAATATGCTTAATGTTCATATGCAATATTAAGCAAAAAATATGTTAACATCATTTTTGTGGATCTAGTTCGTTCCATTCACGAGAAAAGTTACTTCAGGTAATATTCTTGTATTTTGACGCTCAACATTGTACCGATTAATTTATTCATATGGAAGTAAAGCACTCCTCTCTTTCTGTCTGTAACGCTTGGCTATATACAAGGCAAACTTAACGACTAATTTGGAGAAATCTTACACTTCTTATACATAATTTTGTCATAGGGAAAAAAGCAAATTCATTGCATTATATAGGTGAAGTCATGTACAGCCTATATCAGATTTTTCCAATTTTCTTTTGACTTCGACATCAGGAACTAAATTATTACAACTAATGAGAAAAAATAGTACACATATGAATTTCATAAATTACAAAAGAATTTGTTCAATTTTTCTGAATTTGATTTTTTACATGCATGTACACACACCGGCCAGTGAATTCGAAACCCAAATTAATTAGAAACCGGATCACAGGCTTGATTGATGGTTGTTGATTCATAGTTCCGCCTTTTAGGCAACGACTGTTCGTCCTGTTTCCATTCCAACTTTTAAACTCTTTGGACACATCACTTTTCGAGAAGTCAGTGCAGTTCTGTTCTGGCAATCGTGGTTACCAAGTTTTGCGTTATTAAAAGCATGCAGAGTGTTTCAAAGTCCTGTGGAAACTAGGCATTTGCAGACAACCAATGAGAGGGCTAGTCATTGTTCAGTAAAAACGAGTTGGTGTTATGCGAGTAAAAATGATTCTGAGAATACTTACACGATTTCAAAGAATACTTTGTAATGATATAGATGTATTTTGGTTATGGTTGCACTGTTGCTGTTTTTTTTTATTTATCTGGAAGAAGGTGGATATATTTTGCCTTTGAAACTTGTGGATCCGTTGCATCTCATGCTACTAACGATGACATTTTATTTTAAAACACTAGGACATATTTGACATGACTTAAATATTCAAAAACTTAAGATGTATATACGGTACTAAAGTCTTACCTCAGAATTGTATGAAATATTAAGAAAGTAGAATAACAGATATCAGTTATTCTTCATTAGAGATGTTAGTTATTCTACATGAAAATAAGACAGATTGTCTTTTGAAACCTTAAAATAATGCTTTAGGAAACCATGCTACTTAAAAAGTATATAAGGTTTTAAAATTCTTTTGTAATTGATTACAATTCATAGTCAGAATATTGTTATGATTAGCTAGTATATTTGATCATTGCTATGAACATTTTCCTCACGTTAAAGTTTAAAAAAATGTTAAAGTTACTGGATTCTTCGAGACAGTATATTTCCCAACAACAGTTAAATATAAAGAACTGAAAAATCATTTTGTAAAATGCAAATCAGAATAATCATTATAAATATGCCGCTCATGTCATTCTTTTTACTTTTAACAGATTTGTTGATCTATATAGCACTGAAGAAGGGAATCCAACTCATCAACGAAACAGATATATGCTGTAATATCTATTTATTTATCTCTAATTAAGATGTTTAAACTTTATTATATGCTATCTGGATAGGGCAACATCAAATACGCTTTCAATTCTTGAAATAGTATTTATTAATTGAACCCAATTTTAGGGCGTCTATGAATGTGCATATTACACATTATTTCTGTTAATGAAGTTTACATTTGCAATTTCCAGTTATTCTATACAAAGTGCATAAGAGAATAAGCATAAAAAATGATATTTTCGCATATATATTTTTTTTAATTTTGATGAAAATGAACGTTTTCAGATTTTTTATGATTAAATTCGAACACTTTTAAAATTTTATCCATCTACGAGTGTATACGTGTTTAGGAAATTTGGGCAAAATAACTTGAATCATTTTCATGTACCTTCATACAAATTTGTATTTTAAAATATTATGTTCTGAAGACAGTTTTGTATTCTGTCCGCTTGGAACCTACGTTATTAGAAATTTAATATTTTTGTAACATTATTCTCTATGGAATCAATACTTGTGATAGAAAGAATATTGTAGTATATAGCTTAAAAGATGATATTTTTAGGATGAACTTATATTTAACAGAAAACTGGTACAGAATACGATTACAACCTCTTCTCTAAAGGCCAACATTCATGACCGAGGCTGTATTAATAAATATAACGGATCAAACAGAAAATATATAGATGAAATAAGTTTTCTCCCTGGCTGTTGCTTATAGGCATAAAATGATTGAATGACAGAATATTTTGTAACTTAGACCGTTATAAAAACTTCCTTGCTTCGAATAGGACTGCATAAACATTTTTTCGTATCTTTTGAACTCTTCATCGTAAATTCAACTCTTAAATCAAGGAAAAGATAGATAAAAGTTTTGTAAAGTGATCTAAGATATGCATTAAAAATTCGACCGTTTTTTAATAAAACTTCCGCTCCTACTGCTCTAAGCCAACCACGGAAATTGTGGGCCCAGTACAAACATTTATCATGGGCTCCACTCCATATTTGATTATCTTCTTTTGTGAATATTCCATGTGTTCTCCAGCCTCAAGAAAAGAAATATTGGCGATCAGACCGGTTCCCCTTACACACACTTTTGTAATGTCAGTATCCTCTTATAGGCGGCCCAGTATTATTGGTACCAATATCGGGGTATTTGTTTCGATCTTTTTAGTTGTGTATAATAAAGAATAACCGATAACTAAACCAACATCAAGAAACTTGCTATGTGTTGTAAGGCGTGCACGGCATTTTCTAATTTCAATTACTGATGCCAAGCAAGCTAATGAGCAATGTAAATGTAGCAGAGAAAATCAATTGGAACGCAAACATAAATAAACAGCGTTCATTACCCTCTGCTTCAACGACAAATGGGAGAAGGGGTATGAAACCAAAGGGGGAAATAAAAAAAGTGTCGCAAAGTTTGTTCCAGAAAGTTAGACAGATTTAAATTTTTGGCAACAACCTAGCAACATGTCAATTGAAGGGCGAAGGAAGCGACGAAGGGCGCAAAGAAAGCGTGGCTCAGAAGTGTGATGTGCAATAGAATCTTACAGCATAGTGAATGCGCGAATAAGTGTCAAAATGCAAGAGAATAGGTATTTATGTGTAATCACTTGTCACTAGTTGTCACGGAAGGCACACCCTTAACGGTTATCTAATAATGAACAATTAGTTCGTACGAATCACCGTCGTAATAACAAGTTCTTGCATTTTAAACTAAAAGAACTATTTTGAGTTTCAGTAGATTAAACTAAAGTGTCTAAATATATGTGTCAATTATATTATGTGTTATAAATATGTTTATTAATGAAATATTGGTAGCGCTAGATGTATTATAAAAATGGATTGATGAATAATATTAATTATCAAGATAAATAGATATCTATGAAGTTAAATATTAAATAAATTGGTCAATTTAATAAAGTGTGTTTATTTATATCTTGTGTATTTTTCTCTCCAGGCTTGTGAACCAGGAGTTTCCATGCTCCATCTTTGTGAAGGCATCCAAGGTAAATCCTGATATTGTAATTTATGATAAGGACAACTTGACCTTATGACACTATGGACTCCAAATCTGCGTATCTTTCTGTTTGATCGCTGAATGGAGTCAGACCAGACTGATGTACCCCCGAATTATTATTTTTATAATATTAATAATTAGAAAATATTCTGTTTATGCAAATGATATGTATTATGATTACATATTAAATAAAATCTGATGTGGGCAACACATGACTTTCCTTATATAATGCAATGAATGTACTTTATTTTCAAGATATTGAATTTTCTTCAATTAGTCATCATTTTCATTGATTTAGCGTCATTTGTATCAATTTGGCGAGATTTTTGTTAATTTGCCAACAATTAAAAATGTCGCCAAGTTGGCGATATTCCGCCAAATTCGTCGCCAAAATTTCGCCAAGCGTTATGGACGGAGAAATAAGTTATTCTTACAGCAGATAAATGACTATTGGCGTGCAAATACAAAAGTATTACCCAAAGTACCTTTTTTTATGAATGGAACGAGCTAGATCCACGAGAATGATGTCACCCAATTTATCGCGTGGTATTACATATGAAAAGTGAACATGTTTCTCAATAGGAAGAATATATTTTTATTTTATATAACTTTTTGATAATTTTTTTTAAAAATGTGCAATATCTCGAGAACGATTCATGTTAGCGTTCTAAAATTTATGTCAATCGTTTTCTAATGAAAAATTACATAAGAAATGTCTATTTCCGTAACTTTATTAGCGGTTTTGATTTTTTGACGATTTTTTTCAAAATTTCACGCGAAAATTTAGGGGGGTTCTGCACTTTCGATTGCGTATAAAAACAATAGACTTCCAGTGTTTACAGATTGTGATTTTTGTTCCAAATTTCGGTCGAATCGGTCCATTTGTTCGTCAGTTATCGTCTCGACAGACTCACTGACACACACACACACACACACACACACACACACACACACACATACTTTCACACACACACGCAGACATCACTTCAAAAATGTTCGATTCGTGATCAGAGATGCTTGCTTGAAACGTGCTCTCCCGTCGAAAACTCGAATTCGAATTTTCGACCCCGTCACAATACTTTCCTTATACATTATGTATATAAGGAAAGTAATAATATTTTATGAAACTTCGTAAAAAAAATATAGCAAAGTATTTTAAAACTATATTATTAGAATTCCAAATAACTATATAACGAAATTGTGTTCTAATGTCATAACGAAATAACATATAACGAAAAAATTGTAACGCACTTTCGATTTCATTATAAAATACTGTAACTGTATTGAATAATTTATTTTTATAGGAGCATTTTTACCCAACTAGAATCACTGACTAGGATCACCGACTAGGCGTCGAAGCATTTTTAAAGTGGGCGATAACTAATGAAATTGCCAAACGAAAGGGACATTTTGTTCGGTCGGTTTTCTAGAGTTATAGAAGCGAATTTGTGCATTCAGTTATAAAAATTAAATCCAAAATTATACAGAAGAATATTTTATCCATACATTTAATCATTCTTATTTTGAGATTTGTGGGACAATGTGATCCACAGGATCAGTTAAACTTTCTGAGATAAAGAAAAATATCATCAGTACTGGAGTAACACAGGCCACCTAACTTATTCTTAAAAATGTATGATTTTTAAGACTACAATGAATACGTATTTTGCAGAGGCAGAGATGCACAGATACACACGCATTCACTTCTTACGATAAATAAAGTTTATTTGTATTCTAGTATGCCAAAAATGTGTAAATCAGCCAATTCTCAAATTATAACTTTAGACTCCATTCTAATTTTTCCTATACTATGTTTTATGCCGTACTGATAATTTTACAATTCTGATTTTAGTTATTTACTAACAGGGTTTTATTTTGTTACTTATCCCATTTAAGGTCAGGGGATGTCTACCGTTGGTTAAATACGTCTGAAGCACACAGCGTCAGTTCGACATCATTTCATTTGCTACCCAATTTAGAACGAACATTATAGGGGTGGTAAACAGAAGGATATAACTTTTCTAACCCAATTTTCGGAAGGACTTTCAGATCTACAAATATACGGGACCAACTCACGCCGTAGTCACGTGGTAAATTTTACGCACTAACAGAACTGCATGATCCACGTGACTTTCTTTTGGCAGTTTTAAAGAATTAGAACATACACAGAACACATACTATACATCGTAGAAAAAATGAACAAGAAACGCATCCAAACGATGAAATGCGCAAAAACTGAAAGCTCCTGCTGTGATGAATGGTGCACATTTATGGTATATATTTATGTATGATACATAAATAATATTTAATTATTCGTGAACATTGAAATTTACGAGTAATACATGGAAGAGACCCGGTGACCACCCAAATATATTACAAATATGTGCTACAAGTGATTTCGTAGCTATAAGTATTGGTTCTGAACTAGACTTGTAGCTATATTTAGTGTTCTGGACAATTATTCAAGCAGTACTAGAGTCCATTTTGACGATAAGAGCTTTTAATTTAGTCCTAGTAGCTCAACGATAGAGAGTCAGCTGGCCAGTTTGGAGATCCAGGGTTTGATTCCCGGTTGGGGCAGCAAAATTCTTTACAATGGCGCCCGAACAAATCAACACTGTAGCTTACTGCATAGATGTCGGAAGTCTGAAAGTGACACTAGTACGACTAGTATGGATTCAGTAGACTCTGGAAGATTGATCGTCGATTTCAAATCGAGAAGATAACGACCACACAGGATACTAACCTGGGTAAAAGTAGTAGTAGCAGGAGGTTAACCTGAGGTAAAAATAACAGGTGCTGGTCAGTAAGTTTGTCAGTTGCCAGCCAATCTGACATTAGAGGGTGGAGAATGCAGAGTTTACTTCGACGGTAAGAGCTTGCAATTTCGTCCCAGTAGCTCAACGGTAGAGCATCAGCTGTCCAGGTTCGACATCCAGGGTTCGATCCCCGGCTGGGGCAGCAAGATTCTTTACAAGTGTTCTGGACGATTATCCAAACAGTGTCGTAAAATATACAGGTATATGTTACAAAATTACGACAAAGAAATAAATGAACAATGTCCTCCAATAATCACTTGATGTACAAAGTAACCCAATATCATAATTTCATAGGGATTGCAATTATGATCCCAAAATCTTGCTTAGTCAATCCAGCAGTGTGAAGTAGTAAGTATGAAAAAATATCTTTATGCCAGGAGACATAGGACGGATAATTCCTATCACGACACAGACAAGAATTGAGTGCTTTTAGATTCCAAATATAAATGATGTTTCAGATTTCAGCGATCGAGATTGGTTAAAAAAGAAAATGCTTATCAATTGATTGTAAGAAGGCCCATATGAAAAAGTCCAACTTATGTTACAAATGCGTCGAATTCTCTCTAGGCCAGTATGTGCCCTACTACTAACATATACTATGATTCCATTTACTATGCACTATGAAGAAATTATTCTAATTTAAATATTCAATGAAATATATTACTGAAACATATTATTACTTCATCACAAACGTCGACTCCACAAAACCAATTCTAACGGATGCTATTATTTGCTTGTTTTTTAATAATAGTAGTTTTTGAAAAAAATTCTGAAAATTAATAATTTAATTAAGTATGAAATATAGCATACAGATTTTCAGCAATTTTTAAGTAGCAGCTTATTAAGAACATGTCACGTTAAAGTGGGTTATTGTGTCTTACGTTTCTTAAAATCATAATGCATTTAATTGAAATACTTGGGATTATTTATCGGAAATTTAATTTTCAATTCAACAACCTAATAACCACTATTTAATAAATATAATAACCTTTAATTCCCACACCACTATGCACTTTTTGCTGTTACACTTACATTTTAATAAGCATACCATCAACAGAATAAAAACATAATCGCTTTATCTAAGTATATATATAAGCATATAAAATAGATGAATGTTTCTTAAAATCACAATGCACTTAATTAAAGTACTTGGAATTATTTATCGGAAATTTAATTTTCATTTCAACAACCTAATAACCACTATTTAATAAATTTAATAACCAGGGACAAAGCGTTTTTTACAAAACAAAAGGTCTTTTATTTAACTAATCCTAAAGTCGTACAAACTTTAACTTATCCTAAAAGTCGTACAAAATATTGTTAAAAACTGCCAGTGCGCTTTTAGACGTATATACGCCCTTCATCAGTGACTACATGAGTAGTAAAAGCATGGAATGTTTATATATATCGAGACCATTTTAAAACAAATTTGCATATTCTACGGATCTTACTCAATATGTGGCTAATGATAAATTTCTTCCCGTTTCTGAAAAAACTTTCCTTTTGGTTCGTTGTAACAATCCACGTAGTATTCTTCTTTATGAATCCCTGGTTATTTATATTTACCGTGAATCCATTTGTAATTTTGATCCTGTTCAAATTTTAAGTTATGCTTGGCGACTCATTCTCGACTCTATACAATTCAAATCTCTAAAAAGTTATTTGTGACGTCATTCTCAGGAATATCACGCTTGACGTTTTTCTTAAATTTGTATTAATCCTTTTCATATAATATTTTAAAATAAGCGTTTAAACTTATTTTGTTATTCCCGTGTATATTTCTTGTATTATTTTAGTAAGTTCATTTACCATTTTATATTTTATGCAAATGTGTTTTAAATGGTCTCTCTATATATAAACATTCCATGCTTTTACTACTCATGTAGCCACTGATGAAGGGCGTATATACGTCTGAAAGCGCTCTGGCAGTTTTTAACAATATTTTATACGTCTTTTAGGATGTTAAATAAAAGACCTTTCGTTTTTTAAAAAACGCTTTGTCCTTGGTTTTATCTATTGTATGCAGACGTGATGCCAATCTTAATTATTAATTTAATAACCGTTTATGACCCCACCACTATGCACTTTTTGCAGTTACACTTACATTTTAATAATCATGGCATCAACAGAATAGAAAACAAAATCACTTTATCTAAGTATATATGTAAGTATATAAAATAGATGAATAATAAATGCAATTTTTTTCATATGAATATTTAGCACATGGAAATAACATTTCAAGAATGTCTACTTTGTGTTTTCCCATTATATTCAAGAAAATGCTATTATGTAAAAGAGCATCTTTCTGAGTTTAATCCTTGGACCAAGAAAACAGCAAATTGAGCGCATGGTTTTACTTAAATATGGAAATAGGATATTTAATTTAAAAATGCATGTAGTAACTTCTGGGGGAAAGTTACATTTTTCAATGTACACTTGACATAGAATCCACTTACGCCACAATATAGCACCGTCGCTTGTGATATAAGTAATATTTGTGCAACGTTTTAAAATGTCAAAAACATGTTATTAATTTAATCTCTATTTAAAATATATATTTTAAAGACCTGTGGCAAATTGAATTTTATACACTTTCATCAAACTGTTCTAGATGCACATCTGGTTAAAAATTAGAAATATATGTACTCAGACGTCATCATTTAGTAAGAATAATAAAGACTGATGAAGATAAGAAAAACACCATTCTTAATAAAGTTGACACCATAAACTTGATATTATTGTGATGGAGTTTTAAATGCGTTATTGCTATACAGAGAGAATTTGCAGCCAAAGTATTTTGTCGGAAGTTATTATATCAACGAACTTGCTTCTTAACAATATATGTTAGTGTACATGTGTAAGGAACCTTGCTGTTGTAACCAGGAATCGAACCACGGATCTCTGTATTGGCCAACCGACGTCTACCGTTGGGCTACTGGGACGGAATTGCAAGCTCTTATGCCAGAAGTGGAACTCTGCATTCTCCACCCTCTAATGACAGACATTGACGTGCAACTGATAATCTATCTGGTCACTTCCTATTACTTTTCCTTCAGGCTTGCCTTATGATGATATTTTATCCTGCAGGTAAGCTTCCTACGAGTTCGAGCAGTACTACAATCTCTTTCAGACCTTTATATTTGCACTGACCTCCAGGGTTGATATTTTCGGTCGCAATTTTAAAGAACCTCACTGCTTAACAGGGAATTAAACCACAGATGTCTGTTCTGGCCAGCCGACTCTCTACCGTTTAGCTACTGTGTCGAAATTGCAAACTCTTATCTTTGCACGTAAGAATTAACTGAATGCGCAATGTACCATCACTCACAATAAGTAGTATATTCTGTATTTAATATGAATATTGCAACGATATCACAGATTTGATATCACGATTGTGATTGAATCATAGGTTTGGAGACCCCGAGAACATGAATTGACATATTTCAAAGCGATATCTGTATTTATCTGCTACATGTATGAGTTTCTATATATTAAAAGAATTTTTTTTATTTACAGAAAGTTTGGGTGATGTTAGGTGTCAAGCAAAATACTTACATTTAAAAACTGGTCTTACAGTTAGCATGCATTGTAATTGAGGTGTCTTGACTTCTCATCCCATTTTTGGCCGTTTTTTCAATTTTCTATAAAATAACAATAAAGTGATCTATTTGTTGCTCTGGTGTTCACTATGATCTATTTCTTGAAATAACTTTCACTTCTATAAAAATATGTTTTAGTTTCTGTTAATCTCTTTTAGTTTCTGTCTGCATGGACATTAAGTCTACTACACTGATATAAACTGACAAAAATAAAACTGAAAAACTTGCAGATACTTTACGATAAGTTTTCACATATCATTATAAAATCCATATGGATTTAAAGAAAATTTCAAAGAACCTTACCAAAAGAAATACGAATTTATTCTTTTTGCAAAATATGATGGCCTAAAATGAGAATTTTTTCACGAGATATTTTTATCGATCATTTTCAGAAGACAACTTTATAGAGTTATTTCTTTCAAATACTTTAAAGTTTTAACGTTGGGATTACAACTTTTCAGGATGCATTTTTTCTTCCATATATATTTTGGAATAAATATGAAAATATTTCTTTCATATTTATTCTTGTTGAGAACTAACTGACTGCTATATTGATTAAAACGTAACTGTCAAGTAACAGTATTTTTGCCTTAGTCCAATTTCTTTAATTTTTTCTATAATGTATATTAAAGAGAAAGCTAATGGGAAAGTTGACAATATGTCAAAAAACTAACTATCATATTAAAATGGATTTGCATATTTGCGACATGTTTGCAAGGGATTTAAAATTTTTAATGAAGTCTTTCTACGTATATCTGTTGAAGCAATATATTGAATCAACTGATTGATTTAAATGAAATTTGATACGGTAATTCAAATCATCAAACAACATGATAATTATATTTATATTTTGAATAAATTAAGCTAATAAATTACATATGTGATTACGTTTGTTCGGTCATGGCAAGAGCTAGAAAAGAACCAGAATCGAACCGGAGAAAACATCATCAACGTCATTGAATAAAATATTTATGGTAATTACAGAAAAAATATTCAATTTATTCTTGAAATATAAAATTCTTAAAATATACAATTAATACTTTAATAACGGGGTTTAAGTGAACCTGAAAACACAACAATTTGTATATTAAATAATCTGAATGTTTTAATAAATGTACATGTGTATAAGCGACATTAAATGGAACACACTAATTTTGAATAGTGCTATATGTTTGAAAAATTTTTTTATACAATTTTAGAGAAAAATGAAAATACTTTATTTACATATAAACAAATTAATTAAAATAAGTTTAACCAAACAAAGAATTAAAATTCAATTTTAACTTCTCATATATTATTTATGTATAGGCAGTTTTCATTATGACTTAAAACATTGTAGTTTGAATTTTCAACTGATTTACAGGCTTTAAAAATCGTAGAATACAAATCTACTCTGCTAAAGGGACTTTTGTAAATGTGCGCCCGCGCATGCGTGTATCTGTGTAGAAATTTGTATCCATACTTGGTTCAAAGCAATTCACTTGATGTCTTTGGAATTTGTCAGTTACAAAAGTTTATCTTTTTGTTTGGACGATCACCACATGGTCTGAAGAAATCGTGGTATGAATTTAAGATATAAAACTAAATTTTGCTTTTAAAAATATAAAAATAAACCACACAAATTTAAAGAAATAAAATCAAAGGGAAAATATAATTCACGTTATTGTACATATTGTTATTTCATGCCTTTTTTTTTACAATTATTGTATTTTTCATTGAATGAAATGTCCCACACTTGGTTACCGTTCTCAGTGTAATTTTATTTTTTGAAATGTTGGCGCTATTTAGAGATAATCTAAGCCACCAGAAAACAAGAAAGATCAATCATGCTTAAAGCATTGATTATGAAACACTTTCCAACTTCAATGCAATTTTATTTAAAAAAAGTCGAAAATGCAATACATTCATCGGTAATATTTTAAACCTTATCACAATACTACATTGATTTATTATATTTGAAAACTTAAACCTTCATTAAAAAAAATGAACTTCATACAAATGACGGCATTGAAATATAAATTGCCTGGTTTAAATATCTCTAAAATACAATACATTCCACGGTAATATTTTAAAAACTATCATAATACTAAGATAATTTATTATATTTGAAAACTTCATCGAAAACAACTGAAATGAATTCAAATGATGTCATAGAAAAAATAACACGCCTGGATCTCTCTATAAAAACAGGATTTCATTCATAACTTTCTCCCATTCATTTCATTCATCACAATACTATAATAATTTATTTTATTTAAACATTTTATTTAAGACCATGGAGCTACAAATAATTAAACTCTATGCTTAAAACTTCATCGAAAAAAATCGTCCTTCTCTTTATAAAATCAATTAATATTTCATTCATATCAGCCATTCAGACTCCATGGACTAAATTATTTTGTGTTAAAAAAATACAGGAATTCTAATACAACTCATTCTACATATTTTGCTGTTTACATTTTACATAGGTGAAAAATAGGCTTAGTTGTAGAAATAATCAAATTTAGATGAGCATTT
This sequence comes from Amaurobius ferox, assembly GCA_951213105.1. Lineage (NCBI taxonomy): Eukaryota > Metazoa > Arthropoda > Arachnida > Araneae > Amaurobiidae > Amaurobius > Amaurobius ferox. The sequence goes on from OX578143.1 coordinate 11,436,545, forward strand.
AAACTCAAATATATTGTCATTGCGTTGTTTCAGTATGTAGATGCACAGAATTTAAGCAAAAATAAAGTAGTTTTAGGGCGGATACAACACTCAATATGAATTAAAAAGAACTTTAAAAAATCACGATTTTGAAACAAGATGGATGCCATATATCATTTTGAAGTGGGTCATCTGATCGTTTCATATCATAGTCACGTGATCGTTTCATATAAGAGGTGTAATTATTATTTTAATTTTTATTTAAAAAACTACTGAATATATTTCGCTGAATTTTTTTTTATATATTTTATGGAATAATTTGAATATTATCTAAAATTTTCGAAGCAATTTGTGAATTTTAAATCCGCTTAAAAAATGTTTGAAAAATTAGGTCCCATAGGGCTCAATGTATTTCATTTTTTCAACCCGGGTTCAATCCAAAACTAATTGGGTGATATTATTCAGTTATATTCCGATAGGTCCTACAGACCGTCTGAACAACATACTAAAATGTCATTTTGATTAAGTCATTTTTACGGCAGTTATCGTGCTAACGGACAGACAGACAGACAGACAGACAGACAGATAGAATGAACAAAGTCATAAACACTTTTCAACTTTGTAAAGTGTTAAAAAAGGAATTTATTCGAAACTGAAATTTTGGTGGTGATTTAAATAAAAAAGTTGATACCGTTTTTTGCGACTAAACAAATTTAATGCGTTTAATTAACAAATGAATGAAAAACATATTTTAGATTCTGTAGTAAAAGTCATTTTCGGAATACATCACATTAAACCTTTGTAAAAGTAATTAAATCTAAACATCCATTCAAATTATATATATATATATTCTTAAACCTGTCCATATACAAGTTTTTAAAACTTAAAAAATGCTTATATTCCGCAATAACAAATTTTATATTGCTACAACAGATTATTTAATTAATATTTTAGTTTCGTTTGAATACAACATTCGATGATTTTACAATATAGAAAAAATAGGAAAAATAATATCACGAGGCATTGACTGAAATTATGACGATGATTGATGCATTCTGTTATCCATCTTACTTACGACAAAAACCATATGCACTTAATAACCGAGGTTGCATTTAGAAGTCCATAATTTGTCTTATGGAGAGAAACATGAAGGGGGGTGATAATTTTGGTACATATTTATTCTAAATTACAGTTCTATTTCAAAAACCGTACATTATTGTTACTGGGAAAATAATATACGTTTAGAGTATACTCTGCATTAACCATAAATAAATGGAATGTTTAATTGCGTATACAGGGTGTCCAAAAAACATTGGCCTCGACTTTTATTCCTTAAACATTGATCTTAGACATATATAATAAATTACAAAGTTGCTTTAAAAAAGGTACAAAATTCTATGAAATCGATTAAAATTTTCAAGGGAATTATATTTGAAGAAATACAAATTTTAAATTTTTATACGGCTCCCGTTCAAAAACATTTCCAATGAGTAAAATGTGCCCCATACAATAATAAGGTGATGCACAAAATTTCAGCATTTTATCATAAAATGTGCTAGAGATATGTTTAAACAAAGTTGGTGAGGGATTAATCACAAATTAAAATGTAAATATTTACAGCAAGAGTGCAAATGACGCAATGCTGAAATGCATCATAGGCAAATAATATCTGCCTCTTATCTTTAATGGATCTTTGGCATGGATGGAAAACATTTTGAACTAACTTTGTAATCTTTGTGTAAAGTTATTATTTCTACACAGTGTAGATACTTTTGTACCAATAAAAAGCAAAATTATTATTTATTTATGTAATCATTGTTTTCTTTCGTAATTTATGTAGGACCCCTGAAACGCGATCTGCCGACATATTTTTCCCCCTCTGAGAATTCTATGTTGATGCATTGAAAAGTGGTTTAAGTCAGCATTTTTTCTTTTCATATCTCTGGGACTTTTTACGATAAAATGCTGAAATTTTTTGTACATCATCTTATTAGTGTATGGGGCACATTTTACTCATTGGAAATGTTTTTGTACGGGGGCCATATAAACATTTAAATTTTGTATTTCTTAAAATGTAATTCCCTTGAAAATTTTAATCGATTTCATAAAATTATGTACCTTTTTTACGCAACTTTGTAATTTATTATATATGTCTAAAATTAATATTTAAGGAATAAAAGTGAAGGTCAATGGTTTTGGGACACCTTGTATAATATTATCGGTACGTTTCGTCGCAATTGTTTGTTAAGACATAAATAGATTTGCATACAAAATACAATACAAAAGGGTAAGACAGGATCGTCTGAGCACAGACGTTAGGGAGATGATAGTTTACCATCTTCTATGAATTGCAAGGGAATATATTAATTAGAAGGCGATAACCGCAATCAATGTATTCGACAGCGAATCTATATCGAAATTGCAATTCTGTTGAAATTGCGATTTAGTTCTAGATCGATAAAATCGACAGTGAATCTGTGTTGAAATTGCGATTCTGTTGAAATTGTGGTTTTGTATTAAGCTCTACATTTTTTATATACTTTTTAATGCGATTGCATTTTATTGAAAACCTTGTAACAAATATTGAGCATGCGGATAGCTTCTATTATTAATGTCGGTTTTCAGTTAAAATGGAAACAAAACATTAATATGTAAGGTAGTAGCAATTTTTATAAAAAGCAGAACCAATCAGGGGATAAAGGACCAGATAAAAGAAACCCTAAAAATCACTTCGTTTGGGTTAAGGATGTTTTACCAGTAAAGGAGAAACAGCAAAATCTGCATCTCATGAGTGTTTCAATAAAATTTTACTCCCGACCAAATTTAAAAGTTAAGAAAAATTCAAAATTTTCTGTTTCTAAATGAAAAACACAAACTGCAAAAAATGTTATTTATTTTGACCGAGATCTTTATTTAATATGAAAACAAGAGCTTTATTTAAAATTGTGGCAACCAAATAAAAAGATAAGAACTCAAATTTTTATTAACATTATTTATCATTACGTTGCACGTTGTGTTTGCAATAACCAATTATTTTATCATTAACATATCTATCTTTATCTCTTAACATGGCCGTAAATTCATTCATAGTGGATTTATTAATTACATCGTACATTGCTTTATTGTGCCGCTATAAACCCTCCAATTATTTACTTTGCGTGAGTCCTGTAAAGGAATATTAATTATTATAATATTCATTGACTGCACCATTTAAACATTAACAATAAAACATTTATAACCACATCAACACTTATTAATTCATTACACAATTAATTATTAGTTTTGGCGGGGGAACACGTGAGACCACTTAATTTGCCTAAACGTTTCTAGACCTAAAGTTATTTGAGGAACACATACCTTCAAGGCTGTCTTGGACTATGATCATATATCAAAATGCTGGCATCAGTATTTCGTACTCGTTCATAACTCTCGGTCAGTATTTCGTTCATAACTCTCGGTGTTTGGCTCCTTCTCGTACTCTGATTGCACCCACACATCAATAGATCTCCATCATTTTGGAACCTCTACGGGACACTCTACAAGTCTGTCTTTCAATTCAAGTCATAAAGTCGGGCAAGTATCAGAACAAGTCATCGCTGTTGTGTCGTTATTAAGTCATCACTCCAAGATATCTCATCTGCTTCTCAGGTCACTGGCTGTGGCTTTCCTCTTTCTCGGGGGCGTCATTTTCCCCTCGTTTTCATTTGAAACATTGAATGTGATGTAACAAGTATTTTCTCCATTGGTTAATCCTTTAACCAATGGAACCATTCCACATCCTCGTACGGGCCAACTCGGCCCTCTTGTCTTGGCGCTCCTAAATTTATGGTTTGCTGTAAACCTCGGCGTCAATCAGACTGACATTATTGTCCGAAGTTTCGAATCAATAAATAACTGGCATTAGCCTGTCTCACCAAAACACGTGTGAGACTTATTTCTGGTCTCACAAAAATGAAAAATTTGGAGATTTAACGCGCCGACTGACAAAAGGGTCTGATACAAAAAGAGAAAAATAAGGCGAACCACAAGATCCCTCGTTCAAAACATTATGGGTGAGATCGGATCATTTACGTTACTTTATATGCTATATGTTTTGCAGAAGAAATAAGAGGAAAGTATTAAAAGATTGATTTCCCAATAAAGGCCATTTGACACGGCAATGTTGAGAGGTTATTATTTAATTTTACTGCTGGTTGCATTTCCTATATGATTTGATTATACTTAACAGATTTTCTATCCAAAGCCTCGCGCCAAGGTATAAATTACTTAATATTTACTTCAAATCATAGATGTATTTTAATATGACTTTTACAAAATATATAAATAGAAGCTTGTCATAAAAATTTTTGCTACATGTCGCCTTCATTTTTTATGTGTAAAGAGATCTACAAACAGCGTCATTCAACCATTTAAGGGCGGGATTGCGCAACATAGAGTAATACTGTATACAGTAAAACACTTCCTTGACATTTATTTACCGGGAAGAAAAGTTATGAAAAGTCAGCTATTTCCCTTTAGCAAACACGATGATTTTCAAGCCAAAAGAACTCTTAATAATGTAATTTAACAATATAACTAAGAGTCGGAAACACAGGCATTTTGCTTGTGGAAGGACCATCTTCGAACTGCAAGGGCGACATGTGATCGAGATGATCACTCTTCACACATATGACATCCGAATTTCAATGCCGGGCATGGCTGGAAAAAGCTGTACATACATACATGCTCACATTAATTCCGAATCCACTTTAAACTATAGTATCCGATTAAAAGTTGGTGACGTGTGTAAAAAAATATCAAAAAGACGATTATAATTATCCAATTCAGTCCAATACGAGAACTAAAAAAATCGACCCAAGGAATTTCCTACTTTATCTAAGTAACGAAAGTTCTATTTCCTTCTACCTTCCGGGAAGCTGAATACATCATTTTCACAGTGCATACAGAAATGGCAGTGGCGCAGTCGAAAATCCAAAATGTAATAGCTTAGAGCACAGTAAAACATAAATTGATATTTGAGAACAGCGATTCTTAACGGGGACCACAATGTATTTTTGAAGGACCCACGAATTTCAAAATATTGGGGCAGGTAGAACACTATTTCTGAGTAGTCAATGAAAATCCACTTCTGCAATATCTTGGCGGAATATTAAAAATAACGTAATGTTTTAATAATTATGTTCCTTGTAGAAATAATTTAATGCAACATTATTCTCACATGTGATAACTTGTAGTTGAAATATTCAAACTTATGTGTGATTGACGCAATTAATCGAGTAGAAAACCATCTATCAATTTCGGATGTCGTGAGTTAATACACTTTTAATCATGAGCCACTCTTGGCATGAAATGGCAAGATAATTTTTTCATATAATGGACATTGGAAACAATTATATAGTGAAATACAACTCCGATGCAGCAATCTACTGGAACTGTCTATTCCATACTGAAGTTCCATTACGAGTAAATGCTGTTGCAGTTGATATTATATGCATTGCAATAATTTCTCATAGAACTTCAGGTTGATATCTAGCTATTGTTCTTGCTATCGTTGAAAGTGATATCTAGCTATTGTCTTACTATCATGCAGCGTTATATCTAGCTACTGTTCTTGCTAGCGTTTAAGGTGATATTTAGCTATTTTCCAGAGTGATATCTAGGTATCTTTCTTGAATTTAGCTTAAGGTAGATTCTGGAACTGCAAGCAGAATTTCTAGATAAAAAGTGAAATTGGTGATAAGTTTCCGAAACTTTGGAAGATGGCACAATTGTTTTTATAGCATTCCTTACATTTTTGTAGTACAATCTGGCTTCAATCGGGTTTTCGAGTTCTTTTACATATTATCAAAACCTCGGATCCGTCTTGTTATTTTGAACGGAGCGGATCTTCGATTATCAGTAATAGCGCTGTAACCAGTCTTTCAAAAATGTGTTCGTTTGCGTAATACACAAGATTCTCAGTAAAGAAATTTATGATATTATCTATATATTACTCACTTCATTTTATTAAAACTAATAATTAATGTAACACGACTTAAGTATGTAAAAATAATTTCAAACATTCAAACTTTTGATGTCCATATTATAGTCATTATTACTTTCCTTATATACTTAATGTATAAGGAAAGTATTGCGACGGGGTCGAAAATTCGAATTCGAGTTTTCGACGGGAGAGCACGTTTCAAGCATCCCTGATCACGAATCAAACATTTTTGAAGTGATGTCTGTGTGTGTGTGTCAGTGAGGCTGTGGAGACGATAACTGACGAACGAATGGGCCGATGCAAACCAAATTTGGTGCAAAAATCACAATCCGTAAACACTGGAAGCCTATTGTTTTTAAACGAAATCGAATGTTCGGAACCCCCCTAAATTTTCGAATGAAATTTTGAAAAAAACCGTCAAAAAATCAAAACCACTTACAAAGTTACGCAAATAGACATTTCTTATGTAAATTTTAGAACGCTAACATCAACCGTTCTCGAGATATTGCACATTTTTCAAAAAAATTATCAATAAGACATATAAAATAAAAAAAAAATATTTCCTATTGAGAAACATGTTCACTTTTCATATGTAATATCATGCGATAAATTGGGTGACATCATTCTCGTGGATCTAGCTCGTTCCATTCATGGAAAAATATACTTTGAGTAATACTTTTGTATTTGAACGCCAATAGTCATTTATCTGCTGTAAGAATAACTTATTTCTTCGTCCATAGCGCTTGGCGAGATTTTGGCGACGAATTTGGCGTAATGTAGCCAACTTGGCGACTTTTTGAAATGCTGCCAAATTAACGAAAATCTCGCCAAATGGATAAAAATGACGCTAAATCAATGAAAATGACGACCAATTGTCGAAAATTCAATATCTTGGAAAGAATATTAGTATCTACTATAAGAAAACCCTATTTTTTTACTGTAAAAGTAGTAAATTCATTACATTATATAAGGAAAGTCATGTGTTACCAACATCAGATTTTTTAAACTAAGGCTTACTTCCTTAAGCTAAGACTTACATTTTTATTACATAGTTTGTGATCAACCAGTTAAACAAAACTTTCCTTTGCTTACGGCAGCATCTTATTTTTGGCGATTGCATTCAACTTTTCCGACAGATTAACCAATCAGAAAGCAAAGTTGCTTCTTTGCTATCTAATTCCACATTGTATTCTAAACTGAAACATACTTTAAGGTGTAGAATGAATGAGGTAAACACAGGTAAACAAACTTTAGAAGTGTGCCACCGGTAAAATAAAACCTTGAGAAATACTGATTTTGAGGAATAAAGTTTATGCATCAGATGCATGCCAATAAAATAAGTTCTATAGATTTGAATGTTTATGTATATGGCTATTTCTTTCTGTATATGGTTTGTGAAGTATAATATGCGTTTATATAATATAATATTTGGATGACAGTAACGTAATCTGAAATATCCCCGGTTTTCAAATTCATGTATTTATCACCCATCACTCAGATGTTTTGAAGCATAACACATTATTTACACGATGTGCAAACACTGTTCATGCGCAACGGGCTTGACTCATAAATAAGGAGAGAGTAATAACTCAACGTAAGTAAACGTGTACGGTGTAGTTGTTAATTGCTTGCAAGATGCCTCCTCACAGATACGAAGGGACAGTTCGGCAATAAGGAATGAGAGAGATACTACAATATGAGAGAGAGGTCGTAAAATTCATCAACGAGATGTCGATGTTAATGTCAAAATTAAAGCGACAAATCTCTTTAAAATTATGGCTCCTGTCAAGGTTTAAGTCATTTCAGGGTTCAAACGAGACCTTCTGGCAGTTGGGAACTCGCAGGTCAGCTGTAATAATATATACGCATACAATATCAGCGTTATATCTTAATCCAATGAATGGTTCGGGAATTCGTCCCACCTATTTTGCGCACAAGTGATTCAACAATTGAACACACGAGGAAGTTTCGCACCGCCTTTTGTTCCACCCTTCACAATAAGTTAAGGGACTAGAAATCAAATTTTTTAGTCAGACTTCATTTTGATCTCTGCAGAGAAGGTCTCGTAATTTTATATTTACTTGATAGAATCCCGATCCCAAGCAATGCGTTTCATCATACACTTGTGAACTGATATCCACTGCTATTCCGTAGCGGTAGCCCTGTGCCCTACAGGAAGAAACCTGAGTATTAAATACGGGTATGCGAGCACATTTACTCAAATGTTGCTCGTATTCATGCTCGGATATTGCAGCAATGAAATCCTATGGCAACTCTCGGAAATTCGTGCAAAAATGAAACCAGGCTATTATTTGAAAAACCATGGAGCATTGGCGGTCATTGGAGCAGCGGTAACTTCGGCCCCTTTCGTCACGCAGGATCACACATCTTTGGAAATAGACAGTGCAGTATTGGGGCACCTCTTTGGATCCTATTCACTACAGCTAAGCCATAACAAATGTATGGATTTCAATGGTAGATGGCATTTTGATAGGTCAGTGGCTATGTCACCACACACTGACGACTGTGCATTGACGAAGTGTTTGCAAGGTACCAAACCTCTACCTCTATGCAGCATGTAACAGATCTCATCTGAGTGATTCCGGTTCGCAAGACTGGCTGTGCATGCAACCGCACCGTTCTAGCGGGATCAGATACTGACCGGCATCGGACGTGCCGTCGAGTTCGTCCTACCGGACAGTGTACCACAGTGAAACAGTTGGCATTTGGATAGTAGATCCTCATAGTGGACCTAGATGTACAAGTTCCTGATGGACTCCCAATCCTTCGCGAAGAAATTATCTTGAAACCGGTAGGCTCTTATGTCCTGTTTCCCCCATCGCCTGTCCCTGGTATCCTATACATATGAACGATGGAGTTGGTTACTGACGACAAGGCAAGCACTTGCGTCAGTATTTGGAGGTATTGTGTTTTAAAATGTGATTGTTACTAATATAATTAATGTTTAGATAATCTTCCATAAGCTCTAGCCTGTAGAAAATCCGCTAGCAATATAAGTCATTAGTTCGAGTTTAGGTGTAATTAATCAATCATGAAATTTGGTAAATATAATATTTGGTTAATTTAGTACACCCTGAAGTCAAGTTTAGGTATGATTTAAATATGTAATGTTTGTTTATCATGAACTTGTTTCATAATTTATGTGTGATAAAAGTTAGTGGCCACAAAATCTTTTGGTTTCTGAATTAATATGCGCAATGCATTTAATCTTTCAGTTGTCAGTAATACGATCTCTGAGTCAACTGGGGAAACTATGTTTAGTGGTGATAGTGTATTTATGTGAAATTTTGCCACGTCACAACAGACATATTAATCCATATGGTAGAACTAGGTGTTAGCATATATCCGGGAGATTGGATAATTTTATATATAGACATTTTTTTTATGCTCAAGACTGATGTTATAGTCATTTTAAAGTGAACTTATAGAAGAACTATTATCATTTTCTGGTAGAACATTGTGAGGTTAAAGAAGATTTCCAGTGGTAAAAATAGCTTCGCTTTTAATTTCCTTACCTATGTAACAAAAAATAGCTTTATAATATTTTAGAATGTTCACGATGTGTAAATGTTAAATTTAAATATGAAATTTTTAATTTTTTTTTTAATTTAAAACATAATTTTTATTAATATTAACCATTGAATTACATTCCGTTTCAAATAAGCCGTTTTACTTGTTTTATTTGAAATATAAAGACCGTCTAAATATGAATGTTTATAAGAGGCACAACTAGCATTCTTGTTTTATCGATACCATTACGTCATCTTTTTGCGGAGAAGAGAGACAAGGTAGATTCCTCGTGATAAATGTTCATCTTTAATCATAAAATCGAAACAAGTTGAGTTGAGCAGAAAATGATAAAGAAAGATAAAATGAAATTTTATTTTTCGTGATGAGATTAAATTCGCATACATTCATCATGATGCTAGGACAGAATTAGTTATATTTAAAAAAAATTAACATTAAAAACAGTTTCCGATGTATGCTACACACACACACACACACACACACACACACACACACACACACACACACACTCACACACACATATATATATATATATATATTAAAATAAGATATAAATAGGATACAAATGGAATAAAAATAGATGGGAAGGCTAACGGGCAATATGCTAAAAAAGCTTAAGGAGGGATTGTGACCCCCTTAAATCCCCGGTTTAGCATGTTGCTAGGCCTCAGCACACTCCAGGTATGGCAACAATTCCCGTAGCACTTCTCCAGTGTAAGTACATCGAAAGAATAGACCTTGATATTCAAAGGAAAAAAGAAGAAATAATACCTAATTCCTATAAAACGTTGTCATAATCCAAGGAACTATATGGAATAAGAATTAATCCTTCCCCTTCGTTATTTTAAACTGTCATAATCCATACTGTGTTTCACGGACACATATATCAAATCATTACAACATTCAGTTGTTTCTTCTTTTACCATAAATGTTGTAATGATTTGATATATGTGTACGTGAAATACAGTATGGATTATGTGCACAGATCATGTCCACAGATCAGATGTCCACAGATATGCAAGCCGTTTATGGGGTGGCATTATCGTTTTGGAAAATCGCCCCAAAATGACGTGCCATGAAGGGTAATTCAAACGTTCGCAGGATTTCAGCAACACATCGTTGAGCTAGTTGAGTAAGGTGTACGCAGGATGACTAGAGGCGACCTGCTGTCGTAAGAGATTGCACCACACACCATCACACCAGGGGTAATCCGGCAGTCCAAATAGTTGCTCAAGTCCTCAGGATGAGTCGGACCGTCTGGGTCTTCAACACCAGGGGTAATGGCTGTGTCCGTGTGGAAAACAAATGCTGATTGGGACCGCTGATCCTTGCGCCTCCACACACGTACCCGATAATTATCTGCTGAAAGACTGAAGAGTGATTCATCGGTGTACACTATGCGATGTCAGTCTACTGGCAGCCATGGTGCTCGGCTACGACACCACTGCAAGCGACTCTGTCGATGTTGTGGAGTTATGGGCAGACGTCATAAAGACAGCCGTGAGCGTAACCCCACCTCAGCTAAGTGCTGTGATATGGTGGAAGGTACCACGGGTGGTATGGAACAGGCTATATAGCACGTTGGATGGCGGGCAATGATGCCGTTGGACCAGTTCGGGCCTGTCGCACTATCATCATATCTTGTCTCGCATTCGTGCACCTTGGCCTTCCAGAGCCTTCATTTGCCGATCAGTTCCTTGCGATAACTATTACTTCGAGCGCCTTTGCCCAGCAGTGTCTGTTCAGTGAGGTGGCGGCCTATTATTCGATATGACCAGCCAGCTTCACGCATTCCGATTATACGACCATGTTCGAACTCGTCTAATTGCTTATAAAGACTTTGGCAACATGGTAACCGACATTATTGATTGTGGAATTTTCCATTTTTAGCACATAGGGACTACTATTGACCTTTTGTTCATAGTAACAGATCAATAAATGAAATGTGCTAATTGAAGCTGATGTGTAGTATTCGCCCTATGAAGATTTTAGTAGTACATCATCATTCTATTAATTGATATTCTAGTTTCCTTAATATTTTTATTTTAAATATAATGAATGGTTTCTGACATTCTCGAGTTTTTTCTGGTTGGTATTTGAATACTTTTGTTTGTTATGGATGCTTATTTATTTTTCTTCTAAAATTCTATTTTAATTCATATTTATTACTTATATATTTGAATTTATTTATATGCTGCACTAGCGCAATATGTAGATGTATTATTTTCGTTATATACATAATGTATGAGGAAAGTATTCTGACGGGGTCGAAAATTCGAATTCTAGTTTTCAACGGGAGAGCACGTTTCAAGCATCCCTGATCACGAATGAAGTATTTTTGAGGTGATGTCAGTGAGTGTGTGTGTGTATGTGTGTGTGGGAAAGTATGTGTGTGTGTGTGAAAGTATATATGTGTGTGTGAAAGTATGTGTGTGTGTGTGTGTTTGTGTCATTGAGGCTGTGGAGACGATATCTCACGAACGAATGAAGCTATTCGAATGAAATTTGGTACAAAAATCACAATCCATGAATACTGGAAGCCCATTGTTTTTAAACGTAATCGAATGTCCAGAACTCTCCTAAATTTTCGAGTGAAATTTTGATAGAATAATAATAAAAAAAAAACCTTTAATAAAGTTACTCAAATAGACATTTCTTATGTAATTTTTCCTTAGAAAACGATTGACATAAACTTTAGAACGCTAGCATGAACCATTTTCGAGATATTGCACATCTTTTAAATAAATTTATCAAAAAGTCCCATAAATTAAAAAAAAAATTAACTGTTGAGAAACATGTTCACTTTTCATATGTAATATCATGCGATACATTTGGTGACATCATTCTCGTGGATCTAACTCGTTCTATTCATGAAAAAACGTACTTTGTGTAATACTTTTGTATTCGAACACCAATAGTCATTTATCTGCTATAAGAATGACTTATTTCTTCGTTTATAACGCTTGGTGAGCTTTTGGTGACGAATTTGGGGGAAGGTCGCCATCTTGGCGACTTTTTTAAATGTTGCCAAATTAACGAAAATCTCGCGAAATGGATAAAAATGAAGCTAAGCCAATGAAAATGACGACTAATTGACGAAAACCCAATATCTTGTAAAGAATATAAATATCTACTATAAGAAAAACCTATTTTTTTACTGTAAAAGTAGTAAATTCATTGCATTATATATGGAAAGTCATGTGTCGCCCAGATCAGATTTTTTTTAATTGTACTGCTTTTTAATACATTTGTATTGTTAAACTTACTAGTATCATATGCGTAGTATTATATATATATATATATATATATATATATATATATATATATATATATATATATATATATATGTATGTATATATATATGTATGTATATATATATATATATATATATATATATATATATATATACATATATATATATATATATATATATATATATATATATATATATATATATATATATATATATATATATATATATATATATGTATGTATAAATACAATCATCTCATTTATACTTTTATTGAGGAAATTATTGACATAATTGTTTATGAGATATAATGAATTGTTAATGTAGTGTTGCAGTTTAAACTTTTCCTTCTATTTGCTAGCGCATTATACTTCTAAATAATTGACTCTATGGGATGAATTCTATAAAATATTTTACAGATTAGAAGTTTAGAAGTCTTCAAGTGTTGTTGTCTTTTCCAAAAACACCGAATAAGATTCTAGGGATCGTCTTATGTTTGCCTCCTTAGTTTATTTTCTCGTTAGACTCAGTAAAGACAACAAAGGATTTGAAAGACATTTAAAATTTATGTATTCTTTTCTTCAAGAAGAATGTCACACTTGACTTTTGAAAAATAATAAATAACTTTAAAAAGAGCATAACGACAAAGACCAGTATTTAAAGAAACATCTGCTATAAGTAACTCAAGGTTTCTGACATGAACCAAATAGATTAAATGCGAGTTATTTTTATTGAATTTAATTTTGGAGTGAGCTTCATATCATCGCGATTTCTAAATTTTTACGAAAAACATTTTCACTTGAAAAACATTTTCACTTGAGTTGCATAAATTTTGATAACGAAAACATACGTTCATTTTTCCGTTTTCCAAGAAAATATATTTTTACTTTCCAATATTGTCTCATATAATATATTTTTCATAAAAAAATTTCATAACGAAACATTTATTATAGTTGAAAATGTTAAGATTTTCTAATGATTGTCGACAGCATTTGGGTGAATGTCGGTTTCTGCGCGGCATGAATGTTTTTAGAGTTTTAAGTTTTTCATATATAATCGTAGCTAACGTGAAATATGAATAATGTACTGGAAATATCTTTAACTGAAAAATTTATTATGTACTAGAACGACTCACCCGGCGTTATCTGGGTCTATGAAATCGATTTTTTTTTATCAGAATACAGATGATTTAAAAACGCCACCCATTCCATACAGACAAGAGCGTACATCAAAAAGTCTTTGTTTTGCAGCGGTTAATTATTTCAATTGCTAACTTCAGAAATTATTATTGTAGAAATGCGGGTTTTTTTCAGGGAATTCTTAATACTGTTGCAGTTTTATATTTCAAAATTTAAATCTATATTTATAAAACTTGGGATTTTAAATTTTTGAAATTTAAATCCTACTACTGAAACACCATCCGTTTGGAATTCCCGGTTTGGGGAGCTAAACGCGTATCTATATTGTTGCCGCCGTGTCTCGAACGAAATTCGAGTCGCTTTTTTCTCTACACTTTATAGTGTTTTAAGCTGTCACAAAGGAAAGTCAAGCCTATAAAATAACTAGAAACGTAATTCGACATTAAAAAATAACTGCTAGACGCACCTAGTAAGGTCCTGAAGTTCATGTATACCAAATTTCTTGGTCGTACGACGCTTAGATTCCCCGTTACAGACTGCACAGACAGATATACATATCCCTTTAAGCAAGTGATTCTTTCGAAGATTACCTGATATGGTTTGACTGTGGTCATTTTACTTCTTCATTAATTTTATCTCGTTGATAGCTTGTGACATCGCATATCTAATATCGATTAATATTAACCCCTTTTTGCTTTTTCTACAATACATAGTAATAGCATAGTAAAATTATTAGCATGAGGTAGAAAATTGGAACTACACTTTTTGAGCAATCTAGAATACGAAACACTAGTGACGTGTGCCTGTGTGTGTATCTGGCTATGTACTATATTTACCCACTCTAGTGGAAAACTATTCTACAGTATTTCTTAAAATTTGGTTGCTAAGTCACTTATATTTTTTATACCGTTGTTGATTATATTTTAATTCGATTTATGAAAAATGAACCGACCTTATTTTCGAAATATCTCTCAAAATTGGACAATACCTAAAATTACTCAATAGTCTTACCTGTATTGATTAAATACTTATTTATTACATAATTGTTATGAAAAAATGAATGTAATGAACACCATTACTATAAGATAAAGCGTTCTCGTGATATTTAAGATTTTTGGAATTTTTTACAACTGCGCCATTGTAATTTAATAGATCGCCAAATGATAATGGGAAATTAACTGTTACGTTCCAATTTGATATACTTTCATTTAAGTATTCATTGCATGTGTTATTTTATGCAACGATAAAGCTTAAAGGAATGCATCGCAGAGTAAATGAATAAAACTACAAATGAGTGTGTAGGAAAACTAATGTGCTGCCTGTATCACATTGTTAATATTATAAACTAGAACGAATTAACCGGCATTTCCCGATTATTAAATACGAGTCCACTACATATAAATAAATCAATAAGCTCCCGCCGCTTTAATTACATATTTGAACACAGTTTAAAATGGTTTCGATCTGAAAATTGCACTAATAAAATCGCACATAATCTCCACAAAAACAAAAACAATATATGAGAATCCCAAATAACCATATATGCAACTACTCATAAAACAGGCGATTCCGCGGAAATTCACATGCATCCTAATAAATATAAAGTGCCATTCATCTGGAGTTTCCAGTTTCTCGACTGAAATTTGTTTATAATCTTGCCACTTTTACTTGAAGAAAAATTCTAGCCACATTTTTCTCCACGCGTTGTATTATGTTTCTAGTGGTCGCAAACGAAATTCGAGCCCTTAAAATAAATAAACAACTAAATTAGAATTTAAAAAAATAACGCACCTATTCGAGTCCTGAAGTAGTACCAAATTTCATGTCCGTAAGACTCTTAGATTTTTCGCTAAAGACCGCATAGACACTCACTCAAACAGAGATCTTCCTTTATTAAGATATATAGATGCACAGAAAAAAAGCATATAATATAGATGCACAGAAAAAAAGCAAAAGTAAAGCGGTTTTAGGACGGATGCAACACAAAATAGAAATTTAAAAGAACCTTAGAAATCACGATTTTTATTCTGCGAAAAAAGATGGATGCTATATTTCATTTTGAAGTGGGTCACGTGACCTCTTCATATTATATGGGTGCCATTACTCTTTTAATTTTTATATAAAATACCATCAAACATATTCTACCGAAATTTTTGATTATAAATGTACACGATTTGTGGGTTTTGACAAATGAAAATCAAATAAAACTCGGTGGAAAGGATTTTGCTTTAAAAGAATGAATTTTGTGAAGGGCTTATAATTTAATGGGACAAAAGCTTAGAATCAAAACGATTGCTGTTTATTAGTGTCTGTTAAGAGTGTTTTTGAATGACAAAGAGAAAACGCTTTTGAAGGAATTGTAGTCACCTAGTTTTCTTATGAGTGTCTCTTCAAAGAAGTATAATAAATTTATAAACTGCGTTCTATGATGTAAACAGCTTCAAATTTAATTAAAATTTAGTTCGAGCTACTTGAAATTGTAAAGACCCAATTCACAGTGACAGAACCTGTTGTAGGGGGTGTTACCCGTTGTGGGGAACGCCCCCTACATGTGGGTTCTGTGACTTTATTTAGATACATCTGTGAATTAAATAAAATGCTTGAAATTAATCTAAATTAAATTTTTCTTTCAGCATTTATGTCAAACACAAAACAGTAATTAAATTCATTTGCAAGATATGCTATAAATTAAGCGATGGCCACAAAAGTAAAACACATTAATCATTCCTGAAAGACAAGTATGTAATTTGTGTTTCTATAGTATGATTTATGTATGTAAAGCATTCTTTTCTTTACGTTTACATGGCATTGATAACAGTGTCTGTCCTGAATAATTCACGTCCTAAATCGGGAAGATTAATTTCTTATAGAAAAAGATAAATACTACACATATATTTCCAATACCACAAATATATTATTTTGAAATTACTTTTAAATTAAATTTTTAAATATTTTGCAGATAAAATGAGAGTATAAAGTTAATTTTAAAACCACTATTAAAGAAAACCGCGCTGTATTACAAAGGATTAAATGAATAGGACCAAATGTAAAAACTGGAGTCTGTTTCATTTTATGAAAATAAACTGTTAACCGCTTTAAAATTGAATTCACTTCTCTCAATAACATAATTAGAGTTTGAGAACATATTTACCAATAAAAAAATTCTAGAATGAGATAAAAAATACCTGAAATGATAAAAATTAATTATAGTTTTTATATAAATCATGCAAGGCTTACGGTTGTTCCTTTATAGTCCAATATGCATTGTAATAAAAGTAATAATAATCCTAGGTACTTAGGAAATATATTGTTACAGCTTACAAAATGTATTTTAATCATAATAATGTGTAATTTAATATAAATAACAAAATAAGTATACCAATGTATAAGATAGTTTAATTAAAAAGAAATGTTAAACTGATGCACATTATTATAATATTTTAAGTGAAGGATGTACTGAAATATTAAAAATATTTGAACTCTATCAGTAGAATTTTGAAAAATTTAACAGACGAATTGAAAATAAGGTGATTTTAAATTATATCCTTTTCATAAATTACTTATATCATTATTTCTGCACAAATTGTTCATCAAATTTTTAATAAATTTCATTAACATTATATTTATACCAATACCACAAAATTAAAAAAAAAACTGATTAATTGCACTTGGAGAATTATAAAATAAAGACTAGAGTTAAAAGTGTTTCTAGTAATATATATATGTATACAAAGTGTCCCCAAAAGATTGAAACGCGCTTTAATTCTTTACCTGTTGGAGATAAGTGGGTAATGTAAATTGCAAAAATGATGAAAGTAAGGTAGGAAATAAGACTGCGTTAATGAAATAGTCTTTATTTTCAAAAAGTTATACTTTTTAAACATTTATACGACCCCCTTAGACAAATTTGGTAAATCAGGAATTTTTTTATTTTTAATGCAACAATATCATTCAAAATCCCGCATATCTGTATCTCTAAATTTGAGCAAGTTGCATTTAATTGAAAATAGAACATTGTGAATGGGGGACCATATATCATATTATAAATGTAAATTTGTGACATATGACAAAAAAGATAAAACTGGATGATAATACATTGGATACTCAACCGCGTAGTGAGTACCACTGCTTTATATGATCTGTGTCTGTGTAATGCTTTATTTAGATGCATCTGTGATAAAGCATTTTGACACATATTAACGTATTTTTGATCTAAACAATTTCCATCGTCAAATTTTTATGATCCCTATTTTCACTGATGAAAAAGCCTTTCACATGGTAAGGACAAGTGGCATAAGTCAGATTTTTCCTTTATCATAATTCAGTTAATTTTAAAGATACATATATGCGGTTTTTTAATGATCTTGTTGTATTAAAAATAAAAATTTTCTGATTGACAAAATTTTTCTAAGGGGATCATATAAATGTTTAAAAAGTGTAACTTTTTGAAAATTAATGGCAGGACTATTTCATTAACGTAGTCTTATTTCCTACCTTACTTTCAACATTTTTGCAATTTACATTACCTACTTATCTCCAACAGGTAAAGAATTAAAGCGCGTTTCAACCTTTTTGGGACACCCTGTATATTATCCTTGAAAAACAGACGCACGCACATACATATATCTCACAGACATATAATCACCATCTTTCAAAAATAATTATAATGTATATAATAATTATATTTTACAAACCACAATACAGTCGAACCTTTTATTTAGTTGGTGTGGATTTGAGGCGTATGGCTTATGACGCTGTGTGGGCTTGGGCAGGTTGTCTTTTGGGACCATATTGTCATGATCTCTTTAGCACAGAAGACACGTATGACGCTGACGGCGTATGACATGAGACGTATGACGCTGTGTCGGCTTGGACAGATTGTCTTTTGGGACCATATTGGCATAATATCTTTTTCACAGAACACACTCTTAATTATGAAATCCATCAGTGTAGTTACCAGCTCCTTACGATGTTCAAGAAGACCTTACCGCTTGGCTTTTCAGGATAGTCTACAACTTTTTCAACACAGGGCATTCACTATGAAGCTCCGTCTTCTAGCCTGAAGATCCATTTAACCTTACTATTCATATTTGGATAACTAGAGTTGGTTGGGACATCTCTGGATCTCCTTGTTACTATCTTGTTTCGCTCCTTTTTTCTATCACGTGGTATCTCAGTTGCATAGTCGGTGAGGTTTCTGCAGGCACAGTTGTCGGGAGGCACATACGTATATATTTGGTATGAACATTTTGATATCTATCTAATGTCTATCTCCACAGGTCTAATGTATATCTATCTAATGTCTATCCCACTATCTCCATCCTCCTGTCAAGCAAATTAATGGAGATCTGCTATATTCTGTAGTAGAGAATGCTGTTCAGAGAATGAACTTTTTGGAACACATGCAAGGAAATCATTGAATCACACATGTAAATGATGCCAATATAAAAATTAATGTCACACGTATGTAAATGTAAGATACAAATGTAACTATAAAATGTACTAAATACGTATAAAATGTAAATGGGATGTTCTTTCAAGATGCATATTAAATGTTAACTTTCAGTACTTCTTATGACTATTTTACTCCAAAAATGGACCTTACAGCGCCCCTTTGGCGCACGACTGCAAAAAGCCGAACTTTTTCTTTTAAATATCAAAATCCCATGGTCTAAATAGCATTTACTGTAAATTTGATTGAGTTTGATCCAATAATTTTCGCACTATCGGGCTCTAAACATCTCTACTTTAATTATCTCCACGCTGCAAATTGCATATCATCACTAGAAATTGTATTCGTTAGTCTCAACTCAATGCACCGTTCAAGCATACAGAATAAAAAGCATCAAACGTGCATTGCAACAAGATATAAATTAATGAATACATGAAAGGAAAATAATTTACATATAAAATATTAAAGCAAAATATGTGGCATACAAAGGAACTTCAACAATAACAAAAAAAATCACAGTTGTTTTGGAATAAAGTTTAGTCTAGATATTCTTGTTTCTTAATTAAATAGATGTTAAAATTTTAATTGCTATAATTAAAAATTATACTTTATTAATCACAATTAAAATGCGCCTGTTTTCATTATTTCTATTAATAAATGAAACTAACAATATAGAATTCATAAATGCATTAACGTAGAACACTGGAATGGAAGAAAAATTCTATTTGCGATTCGAGAATAATTCAACTTGTTTGAAAAAAATATTTTTATATTTTATCAAAGTTATATTTTCTGCTTTCATTAGCTATTTATTGAATATCCACATATTTTGCATCGGAAGACTTTTTCTCAAGACTTTCAACTAATTGACGAAATTGTGTATCTAGTTTTGTTTAATCTCCAGTTTTTATTATATCTAGTTGAAGTATTTATTGTATTATATTTCTTTTGATTAAAAGTAGCTGCAGGCAAATGCAATCCTGAGAAGGTTTTTTCTCCTTTAAAAATTCAAATATTTTATATGTTTTTTCATCCCTTTACGTGCGATTAAAATTAATTAATTACTATTTAATTACTTGCTAAATATATAAAAATAATTATAATTACTTTTCTACATAGTAATTATAATTACTATTTTAAAATTATTAATTACGATCTGAAATTAAATAAAATTATATTAAAATTTCACTGTGACAGCAGATTTAACTCTCATCAAAGTCATCAGACTTATGGAATTATACAGCGTTTCTAGGAAAGTCTAAGAAAGTCTATGCACCCCAATAAAATTCCAATGAAATGTGCACATCAGAGGTCCAGCTATAGTAATGTGACTATGCCCGATCGAATGGAAATGATTACAGCTACCCTAGTGAAGAATTTTAAAAGTTAGAGTAAAGCTTTGGGCAATAAAACGAGATAGACGAAAAACAATTACAAAGTTATAGGACAATGTCTAAATTAAAAACAAATCGTCAATAAAACTATTACAGAAAGTATTTTTTGACACAATAAGGGTATCGACTAATTACTGCCACATTCGGGAATGATATAATAACCAACACTTACGTGATCAAAAATTTAATGTAGAATTTGTTAAACTACCTTTTGTCAGAGCAAATGCACATTTGAATTCCGGAAAGATTATTACCGAGTACTTTGATAAGCATTGCAAGTGTCACCGTGTTAGAAGATCTGATCCCTAGTAGTATTTTATATTGGTCCAATATTGTATATCTTGGCATTACATTGGAAATATGTCCAATGTAATCCTACTATTGGACAAATACCGGCCTTACAGTGGTCTCCAATATTGGCTACTGTGAGACCAGAAATAGATCTCACATTGGTTTTGATGAGATAGTTTTATGTACATTATTTATGCGTCCGAAACATCGGACAATACCTCCAGGCTGAATGACGCCAAGGTTTACAGCATGTGAACCCAAAGGTTAGATAACACCATAAATTTAGGGGTGTCAAGACAGAGGGGGGTCAAACGCTCTCGTAAGAAAATGTGAAGTAACGACATTGAATGGAAAGGCTATCCAATGGAGCAGATGCTTGTGGCGTCGTTGTGAAGACTGCCAATCAAAGCAAAGGAGGAGTGACAGTCCTGAGGCAAAAGAGCCACAACCTATGACATAACGACGATGAAGAAAATAGGAGTTCGACATTATGATCGGTTAGCGCGCTGGAGTTGCACTCGGTAGGCCCGGGTTCGATTCCAGCCACTGCCAAAACTGCCGCCGTGTTCACGCGGCGTACGATCACGTTAAACATGTGGGTCCGTAAGTCCTTCCGAGAGGTTGGTGGTAGGGGAAGGAGGGTACGGTCCTTGTGGATGCCTCCTCCACTGGGTTCCGGTCTAAATTGGGTGGCACTTCCCGACCGTCCAAACAGTCACCTTACACCTTTCTGGTAGGTCGGACGATCTGGGTTTCAACAACAACTTCCTCGACATGATGACATAACGACGATGACTTGCACAATACTGACTTAAAATAAGAACGGTGATACTTCATGAATACAGCACAACAAGTAAAGATGCAGAGTGTTCCGTAGATGTTCCAAAATAATGGCTAGATCTATTGATTTGTGCAGTGCGATCAGAAGTACGAGATGGAGCCAAACACCCAGAGTTACGATCAGTACGAGTGACTGATGCAAGCATTATGGTCTATGGTCAATGCGAAAGTGAAAGTATGTGTTCCTCAAATATTTACAGGTCATCAAAACATTTTAGGCAATTTAAGTGGTCTCACATTGTCTCCCTCTGCCGAAATAATTAGTAATAAGAATAATTGTTGTAATTAAATAATTGAGTGTGTTATGTTGTTAATAAATGATTTATTGTTAAGTTAAAATGGTGTAATCCATTTAGTACTATATTAATAAATAATTCTTTTACAGAACTCGCGCGAAAGATAAGTAATTGGAGGGTTAATAGTGGCGCACAATGCAAAGTACGAATAATAATGAATTCCACTATGTACGATTTTACGGTCATGTTAAGATATATTATATGTTAATAATAAATTAAGCTAAAAGTTTAACTTTAAGTTTCGTCTTTTTAAATAGTTACTACAGCTACATATTTTCATTGCATTATTACGCCAATATTGGCGTTACATTGGAAATATTTCCAATGAAACGCCAATATTGGCGGTATATTTTCCCAATATTTTAAGCGTGCACTAGGCCAATTCAGTCAAAATGTCTACTTTTCCATATTGGTCCAATATTTCGAATATTGTCTGCCAATATTGTGCAATATTGTCTGCCAATATTGTGCAATATTGGATTGCTGCTAGGGATGATCCTACTTTTTGTCAGATATTCATTGCTTTCGATATACACGTTTCATTCGTTCCTGGTGTCCTATATTTCTCATTACAGAATGCTCTACAACTTAGCAATTGTCTTTTGCTCTTTATGTTACTTCGTTGACGAGTTCTTCACCTTAACATTTTTAAAGTCTCCACTAGGTGTACTGCAATCAACTTTATTAAATCGGGCAGGATCATTTTATTAAAGACATTCCTAGTATATACACTCATAAGTAGCGATGGGTGAAATGTTTGACTGGGGAAGCTGAGCGACTGGCGTTTAAACTTGGAAAATATTTGTGTATTGTAAGAGAAATTTATATTGAAATTCGCACTTTCAATACGTTTTATTATTTGGGTGAGGGAAAAAAATAATTTAATATAAAAATGCTAAGAGTGAATGGAATGCAAGATATTTTAAATAACCTATGTAAGATAAATAGTACAGAATATAACATTTTAAATATTTCCCTATTTGTAAATAAGTTGAACTTTTACAACCAATTTATTGACCTTTCTGGTAGGTCGGACGGTCTGGGTCTCAACAACAACAACCAATTTATTGAATATGAAGTCATGCCCCCCCCCCCCGGAAAACGTTCTACAGGAGCTCATGTAAGAAAGAGTGCCCTGAAAATTGGACAGAAATCTTGAACATGAGCTTAGTTGAAAATCAGTGTAGTTAACAATGTCCTGAAACAATATTGTATATTAATTATTTACAAATACTATACTATGAAAACTCTTAAAATATCTCATATTACAATGTGCTAAGAATTCGCTAGAAAATTATAAACCACTTATTTTAACTAACTGAAATTCTCGTGTAACATGGAATTTTTAAAGGGAAACCAGATGTATTATTTCTAAAACTCCCAAATACACAAAAAATGCTTCACCATATTGATGCCGATATAAAGAGCTAATTCTACTTTGTAAACAACTTACGTTTAATGAAAGTCATTCTTAGTATATTTTGTCGTCTTGATATTGTTTAAAGTTAGGTAAATGCTTGGTTATTCGTGAAAAATAACTCAAATTTTTTTAGTATTACAAATAATGATTATTTTCTGGGAATATTAATTAATAGAATCACGTTTGACCCGAAATAGAGGATCCGTTAGCCTTGTACTACCCACTCTCATCTACCCATCATTGATGAAAAGTCACATCCCACATCCAGTCATTGATTGTAAATAAAGGGTTGAAAATGGGGAAACAATAGCCACGTCCTTCTATAGCTAGCTTCTACGTTAGTTAATCAGCTAGGAAGGAGTTTAACAAATGGGTGGTCTTAATGTCATGCTTCTCCTCATGGACTACGAAGGCTGGATGATTTCAGCTTCTAAAACATTAAAATATGCTTTTTAATGGAAAAAATACTTTGAAATGTATCACTTTAAGCAAATAAAAGGCAACAATTTTCTAAATAATACATATATATTCGCAAAGTTATTTAAAAATTATAATAAATAAAAGTATATTTAAATAATTCTTTAAATTAGGTTTTAAATAGAGGATGCTTAACCTTTCAGCCTCAATGGACCCTACGCCACTGACACTCATACATTTTCCTAAAAAAGTTATTGAGTATTCATTGTCTTTAGTATACGTTTTTCATTTGGTCCTGCTGTTGACTTCTACTAGTTCTCAACAGCTTTTTAATTTTATGTTTTCGTCTATATCACTTCGGTGTTTAGTTCATTTTCCGAACTTTTTAAATAATCCAATCGGAGTGTCGAATTCACTTTTATTTGATAGTGTACATTGAAAATTGTTTTCATTCAAATGCTCAAACCATATGTTCAACGTATCTCACCTCACCAAAACAGACGTCCACCAGAAAGGTTCTAAAACAGGCGAAAATGGGATCTTCATCAGTAAGGACATTTCGTTATTAAGACTTTAAGGAAACAAAGCTTCTCTTTCTTCGACCCAGACCGTCCGATCTACCAGAAAGGTATATTATTGTACTTTACAAGTGTAAAACTCTGAAATTGTTTGGACCGTGTAAGCCGTCATTACGAAATTTTGATGTAACTTGTATATAACTGCGCCCTCTATCGGGCTTTATGTGTTGTTGTTGTTGTTGAGGTCCACACCGTCCGACCTATCAGAAAAGTGTAAGATAACTGTTTGGACGGCCGGGAAGAGCCACCCAATTTAGACAGGAACCCAGTGGGGGAGGTATCCACAGGATCTTATACATATGATTATAAATAAATTAGTTTAGTTTCTAATCTTATAATAGGACATGTAACTTTACTATAGAAAACCCCTAACTGGGCTTTCCCTTTAAAGTTAGTGGGTTTCCAAAGACCTCGAAATAGTCTGTTATTTTATGTTAAAGCACGGAGTTGAGCGATTTTCACACAAATCGGTTCCTTAGCTATCGAAAATAGTATCGCATAATTTCCAGCTTTGCATCATCGGAAAGATCGATATCCTTCTGTAGATGCATACCTTCGGTAACAGTTTTATTGTTGATTTTTTTCTAATTAGGTATTGTTCCATAACTTTGTAATTGTTTTTGTCTATCTCGCTTCATTGTCATTTAGTTATTGTAACTTTTTCTTTCTTTCTAAAGATATTTGAATCGAATTCGTAGCTAAAGTAGTTCTTGTTTATTTATTTTTACTTTCTTTATATACATAATGTATAAGGAAAGTATTGTGACGGAGTCGAAAATTAGAATTCGAGTTTTCGACGGGAGAGCACGTTTCAAGCATCCCTGATCACGAATCAAACATTTTTGAAGTGATGTCTGTGTGTATGTGTGTGCGTGTGAAAGTATGTGTGTGTGTGTGTGTGTTAGTGAGTCTGCGGAGACGATAACTGACGAACGAATGGACCGATTCGAACGAATTTTGGTACAAAAATCACAATCCGTAAACACTGGAAGCCTGTTGTTTTCATACGCAATTGAATGTTCAGAACTCCCCTATATTTTCGAGTGAAATTTTGAAAAAATCGTCAAAAAATCAAAACCGCTAAAAAAGTAACGCAAATAGACATTTCTTATATAATTTTTCATTAGACAATGATTGACATAAAGTTTAGAACGCTAACATGAACCGTTCTCGATATATTGCACATTTAAAAAAAATTATCAAAAAGTCATATAAAATAAAAAGAAAATATTTCCTATTGAGAAACATGTTCACTTTTCATATGTAATACCATGCGATAAATTTGGTGACATCATTCTGGTGGATCTAGCTCGTTCCATTCATGAAAAAAGATACTTTGAGTAATACTTTTGTATTTGAACGCCAATAGTCATTTATCTGCTGTAAGAATAACTTATTTCTTCGACCATAACGCTTGGCGAGATTTTGGCGACGAATTTGGTTGAATGTCGCCAACTTGGCAACTTTTTTAAATGCTGCTAAATTAACGAAAATCTCGCCAAATGGCCAAATATGACGCTAAATCATTGACGACTCATTGATGATGACGACATGGAAAATGACGACTCATTGACGAAAATTCAATATCTTGGAGAGAATATAAATAACTACTATAAAAATAATCTATTTTTTTTACTGTAAAAGTAGCAAATTCATTGCATTATATAAGGAAAGTCATGTGCTGTCCACATCAGATTTTTTTATATACATGTTGGGCATGTAAATGCATGTTTTATTCTCCTTCATGTTTATTCAAGTCCTTCATATTTATTTCTTTATTTTTAAATACACTGTAAAAGGCATGTTATTTTTCCTATTTTTTCGTTTCACACGTAGTCAAAAAAGAAAGATTTGCACAATTCTATAATTTGGCAGAAATATGGATATATATTTCCATTATAATAACATTTCTTTTTAGTTACTTCTTTCTATTTATTTTCAATCAAAAATATGAAAATCGAGATTTCTAGATCTTTTTTTTCTCCGGATGGCAGTTGTTGACAGTTATGGAAAGCAATGGATGTTAGTGCGCTTGCGTGACGAATTGTGGCGCGCGACTGCACATGCGTGCAAACTAAATTAATATTTCAACTGTGGCATATCAGTTGATTATATCTCTGATTTTAAAATGTGGGCGAAGAATGACTATGCCTTTTGGGAAATTGGAGAAATTAATTCATTTAATTCCTGCTTTACATCCGGGCAGCGCCGGGTACAATTTCTAGTTCTAAATACATTAGAGTAAAATACTATAGAAATACAAAATGTTCGCATTTTTAGTAATACATTAAAATGTTTATAATATTAGCTCAGCTATTTTGTTATTTGCACAACTCTTTCAAAATTTTAAATATTCGAATTTAAAAGTTACTTTAAATCCTATCATCTTATTCTCAGATGTTCTTTTAAAGGACAGTACAGACATTTTTAAATGCTATCCAAAAGCATATAACTCAAAAAACTCTTAAAAGACAGAATTGTCCTCTAAAAATGAACAAATTTCATGAAAACTCGTAGGAATTAATTTTTATTTATGATACGTTTCTTTATTATTTGATATTTTATTTAATTATTTTGAACTACTGCATTGGAAATATTTTGTGGATTTCATCATTGATTTTAAAAATATAATTCTTTTGATCATTACTGAAGCTTGTATTTATAATTAAAGAGTTTTTCAATGTAAATATTTATCCCGCTTTCATAAGCATATTGTTCGTGTTGAATTGTAAATCGAGATTTTATTTACCTTTGTTTTAAAACTGAACTTCTAATTATGTATAGCACATTATGACCAAAGCAAATGGTGATACCTTTTTCGACAACTGAAACAGCGATAACTCAAATTGCTCTGTGTCTGTTTCTCTACATATTTTTACTTTCCCTATCTCATACAGTATATGGAAAGTAAAAAGTATCATGATGGAGGGAAAAATTCGACTCTCAAATGTTGATGAACTTAGCATCATTTGATCATTTTATAATACGAATCAACCATTTTATTTTCAATTACTTTTATATAATTCTGTCAACATGTGTGTATGTTTATCAGATGCGATCATTATAAATTTAAAAAAGTGGAGCGGTAGGTGGAATACATCAGAAGGTCATAGCTTTATTCACATCATACAAGAGTTTGGAGTAAACTACTTATCCTAGCTAGATCTTTCCAATTGTCGCTTTTGGTCAATAGACTGTACTTCAGTATCAATCTAGAATAACTTTATTACGCTATACTAGCTTTGAAAAGGAAACACGATGGACACAATATACAATTGTATAGTGACATAACTTTATTGGTGCAGAACATGAATCCCAATTCGGGAATATAAAATAGGGGCTATATTAGCTCGATCAATGAACGAAATTAAAATACATGGCCAAAAAGTGTGAGTGAAATTATACCAATTGAATGTCAAATTATACCAATTGAAAACTGTTTTGTTAAATTTGCACATATGAACTTTTTGGATAATGCAACCGTGATCGCTAAATTTCACTCTTATTGATGACAATTCAATGGTATTATGCCATGAATGTTAAATGAGAATATAAATGCATGGGCATATTTTATTACCGATTCAATTATCAAAATTAATCCATCACAGTGTTGTGAGTTAGTTATTTTCTGATTAAATACATGATTGCAATTTTTATTTGTTTAAGTGCAAAATCGGTAAACGTTTTCCTTCAAAACATAGTAAAGCTTATCCTTCAGCTTATCCAGTATCAGCTTATCCTTCAACGATTTTGCTATATTTCCACGTCTCGATAGGAAATATCTTTTTCTTTTCCTAATGCTTCAATTCCTCGATGTTTTCCTCGATGCAGAGAATAAAACGATACCCTCTACAAAAGTATTAATGATGAAGATTGCAAGTGATAAATTGCAGAACCAATGCGAACGATTACTTGGTTTTCCTTGAACACAGTACAACAACACGGCAGGGCTATAACTGGAAAGCTATCAGAGAGACAAAGAAATAGCTTTCTGCAGGAAAAGCCAAGAAAATATTTATTTCCGGAATCTCTCAAGGAGTAAATCCTGCATTAGACGCTGCTATGTGTCCGGAATGCACTTCCAATCCTCCTCCAATGTTTTGGACATAGACGAAGTTAGTTCTGGGAGTGTATATATGTCTCGTATTTTCAAAAGAAAGAAATCCAACTTCGATATCTGTCAGAAAATTATAAAAACATTATACATACTAAATTCTAATCAGCACCAGGTTAACCTACAAATGATTTATCTACCAATTTTTTCAAATTTGGTCAAATAGTTTTTTAGTTAGAGTGGATACAAAATCTACACAAGCAGATAGACAGACATACAGACACACACACAGGCACCAAGCAAAAAAAAATCTGATGTCGGCAGCACATGACTTTCTCTGCAGACTTATATTCACGTTCTCTTTACTTTTTCAGTAATTCATTAAATTGAATTTAATTGCATAAAACAACACTGAATTTGGACTTTTAATTCCATTTTCGTTCTCATTTGGTAACTGGACTTATTATCAAAGGTGGCGTAGTAATAATGCTAAACAATTAATATATCTTGAGAACGGTTAGTCCTAGGTCATGGATTTGATCTTATTTTTTTATTATTACAAATTACGTATAAAGCAAGCATTTAATTGATATATTTGAGCATACGTAATTTTTTATATTAGATTTTAACGATTTTTGGAGGCCATTTCACAAAAAAAGGCAGATGATTTTTTTCGAATTGTATCAAAATCTAATCAGCACCAGGGTACCCCACAACTGACTTATCTAGCAAATTTTGTAAAATTTGATCTATTAATTTTTCAAATAGATTGGATACAGGCAATTTTTGCAGGCCATTTAACAAAAAACGGTTTATTTTACCCTGAATCATGCCAAAAACTAATCAGCACCAGGGTTACCCACAAGTGACTTACCAAATTTTATGAAATTTGTTCCATTGGTTTTTGAGTTAGAGTGGATACATACATTGCACAGACACACTGACTGACAGACAGACAGACATACGGATATACTGACAGATAGAAAGACAGACACACACACACAGACGTCACCCTAAAATAGTTTTTTCGTATTCTAGAGGTCCCAAAACGTGTTTATCCGTTGAAAACTCGAGTTGCGATTTTCGGCGTGATTCCAATGCCTTCCCAATACATTACCATGTATTGCATGTTTACAAGACGGTGAAGTTCCCAAGACAGAAAATTAGCAACAACACTGTAAAACATTAGCAAGCATGTTACTGAAAGTTTCAGGGGAATCAGCTGTCGCTAATGGGAATCAATGTTCCCGATGGTTATGATAATCTATTTAAATAAAATTGAAAATCTGTCTGTCTGTCTGTTAATCCCGTCATCACGGAAGAACGGCTGAACCGAATTTGATGAAATTTTGTGGGTAGCCTGCAAAGATGGCCACTTAAAATTTAGTCTATGTTTGGAGTTTGTACGGTCAGTGTTTCTCGAGATATTAGTAAAAAACGAAATTTTCGTTTGTCTCATCATTACGGGAGAACGGCTGAACTGAATTTGATGAAATTTTGTGAATATCCTTGAAATAGCTCCCCATAAATTTAGCCCAAGTTGCGAGTATCTAAGACCAGGGGTTGTGGAGATATTACTGAAAAACGGAACTTTTTCCTAGGAGTTCTACTCTCTAACTCCGTGGTTTATCCAAACAAAAAGCTTGAAAATCGTTTGAAAGTGAATTAAAACTTAATCTCTGAGTTTGATAGGAGATTTTTTGCGCTAATTAGTTACTTTCTGAAAACATGAATCGTTTGAAACATGATTTAAATGCAAAAACTATCTCCATGGTATATCTTTCACAGGCTTTTACTCAACAATGAAAAGTATAATGAAATCAAAATGGTTATTTAATTTCGCAGTTTATGAGGATGATTGTATCTTATATCATGTTACTCAGAAACGCAATTAAATTAAATCTGTCTGTTAATTTTAATAATTATTTTTTCGATTTGAATAATAAATAAATGGACATAAAAATATATTCTGGAAAAGAACGATTTGATTTCTCTTATAGCATCTTTGACTGGATAATATCAATTACGGTCTTCAGGTTTAAACATTATTATTATTGATATTTTCGGGGATTATTGATTCAGGGATTATTGATATTTTCAAGTTATTATGCAATTGTCTTATTATGACAAAATAGTTTAAACTCATATATTGTACGTTGTACGACTAATGTTCTACAAATACACGGGTATATCTTTTAATCTACTAAAATATAAGTAGTACAGGTATATTGGCATATGTTTTGGTATATATTGGCATATATTGGAATCAATTACGACCTTCTGGTATAAAGAGTACGGGGATTATTGATATTTTCAATTTATTACGTCATCTCTTTTATTTTGTCAAATATTTTTGAGACTTATATTGTAATACGGGTAATCTTCTACTAACACACTGGCATATTTTCTAATCTGCGACAATATAAGTAGTACGGGGTTGCATATGTTGATTCAATTCCTTTTTTTTTTTTTTTTATAAATTTGCTTACAAAAAGGGCCAGGATGATTTATTCTTCAGATCTGTCCGTGAAGATAATTTTTCATAGTGAGAACATATATCCTTAATCTTCTCTTTAGGAGCAATAAATTTAATATTTTAACAGAATTTGCACATGATTGCGAGTTATAAGTTTCTTTATATTATATGTTCCATACGAAGAATGGGTATGCTGCTAGTGTATATATAAAAATACAAAAATAACGCTTCGGCAGACGATAAT
This sequence comes from Amaurobius ferox, assembly GCA_951213105.1. NCBI lineage: Eukaryota > Metazoa > Arthropoda > Arachnida > Araneae > Amaurobiidae > Amaurobius > Amaurobius ferox. The sequence goes on from OX578143.1 coordinate 11,467,907, forward strand.
AGCTGCATATTTCTGAAATGAAGCTGAAAATTTTCATGAACGTTTGTAATTACGACTTTTCTGTTAGTTTACTGAAATTATCAACAAAGTATCTAAAAAAAATGAGCGCAGAATGTTTTACCTTGTAGGAGAGGGAATTGATAGAGATGTTTGCGATTGTTATCGCTCAGTTGGCTATGATATTTCTTGTTTAACAGGATATGCAGAATTGGTAATCGATCTTTGAGATTACGTGGCTGGAATTAGAACTATTTTCTAGGTACCACTAATTTGTCACAAAAGCTGTAGGCTTGTTTGATCTTAAGGCTTTACATGTGGGTCTAGATCGGACTGATCAACAAAGTAGCTAAAAAATATTAAAGTATCAACGAAGTATCTAAAAATATGAGCAAAGGTTGCAGTATGTTTTACAGTGTATGCAAACTCTTCACCAAGGATTCATTTTAGTTTCAAGTCAACCAATCCTCTTACGGCAATTCAACCCTCTTACAAAGTTGCAATTTTATCTAGCTAAAGCTTTCATAAGGTTTTGCAATCATCGTTTTCATGGTCTTTCATAAATAAGTTGATTTAGTTTGTTATGGCTGTGTCATAGAAAAAAATTGCCATTTGCTTCAATAGCAACTCAGGTATAATGGAATTATTAACTAGAGAGATCCAATTATTTCCCCGGAGTTTAAAAAAATGACTTTCAAAATTAATATGGAAATTTAAATTCTAGTATTCTAAATTAATAAGCAGTCGAAGTACAAATAAATAAAATAAATATATATTTACATAAAGTTTAAACGGAAAATTTATAACCTGGGTTATATTGATGCTTTGGATTTCATCAACTTTATACTAAATCCACCTCTGTCCAAGAGTCACAACTTGCAAGATGGAGATGAAAGATCTCAGTAGTCGAAATCCTTCCTCTTCAATAAATCATTATACCTTAATTACTCTAAATTTCATAACTACCTCAGGTTCGAAATTAAGCCTCAAACGACTACATTAAATCCGCAAAAAGCAACAAACGGCTGTTTTTCAAAGAAATCGCTTGCAATCTTTGTTCAAAAATCGCAAAATATAGACAAGATTTTATAAGTAATCTGACTACAGGGAAATAGCAATAAGGTAGCTAAAATAAGTAGTTCTGGGACTCTATAGCAGTTTTTTCTTTTACGATGACTGTCAGAATTGTTTTAGCCATTTGAAAAGTTGGCACTTAATACATTTCAAAGATTAATTTCAGTTTACAATAAAATATAGAGCATAAATATCTGCTGCATGAAAATGTCATTTTGAATGCCTACCTTTGTCAGGGCCCAGTCTTTGAAACATCAAAATTTTGAAAGCTTAACATGTTTTCATTATTCTGTAAATTGGTTTTATTCAGGTCGTTCACTTACCTGTAATATGTTTACACAATCAAGTCAATTTGTCAAAAAATCAATGCATTGAATGTCTTTGCCCCTTGCAACATCTCGTGCGAGACTCCTATAAGCATTAACTAAATTAAGTAATTAATGTTATATTTCTTTCGATATACATTATACGGTAACTTAAGGAACTATAAATCTTGGGAAGACCATTTTGATAAACCCATTCCAAGTAGATTAACACAACATATCCAATTTTGATAAACCTGTCCTAAGTAGCTGATCATAACATATATAATTTTGATAAGCTGTGGACATTATGAAGCCCACTTGGTACTTAGATATTATGTGGGAGTGTTACAAAGACCCTGCGATAAATCAAATCTACTATGTACGGCACTTTATCATACTTATTTGGTCATAATCCAAATTTTTTTCTTCTAGGGCCCTTTTCAGTGTTAATATGGATATACTACATCACACAATAAGTCTCCGGTCTAGCTAAGAAAAACAATTTGTTTAGAAATTCGACTTTATTCATCAACATACTCTCCTTCAAGAATGATACATTCATTCCAATGCTCCTCTAACTTTTCGATGCCTTTTTTGTAGAACGATTTGTCTTTGCTCTCAAAATAGGTCTCAGTTTCGGCAATCACTTATTCATTTGAACCAAATTTCTTTCCCTGGAGCATCTTTTGATGTCTGCAAAAAGCCAATAGTCGCTGGGGGCCAGATCTGGAGAGTACGGTGGGTGAGGGAGCAATTCGAAGCGTAATTCATATAATTTAACCATCGTTTTCATCGACTTGTGACACGGGGCATGTCTTGTTGTTTTTGGTCTGGTGTGAGCAAACGCGGCACCCACTTCGACAGCAACTTACGCATGCTCAAATTTTCGTGTAAAATCGTAAACACACTACCTTCTGATACCTTTAAGGTATCAGCTATCTCACGCAACTTCACTTTACGGTCTTTCAAAAGTATTTTGTGGACTTTTTTCTTGTTTTCCGGAACAACAGCCGGTTTTGGGCGACCAGAGCGTTCACCATCATCGGTGTTTGTAGGACAGCGTTTAAATTCAGCATACCAGTCAATAATAGTTGCTTTCCCTAGTGCAGAGTCTCCATAACGCTTATCAAGCCACTGTTTGGCTTCAGCAGTATTTTTCACCATCAAACAACAATGTTTAATCAACACACGAAATTCTTTTTTATCCATTGTTCTAAAATTACAAAACTGTGGTCACTAAAACCACTGTAACCTGTAAATTAATTGTCAGAATGCCATGAAATTTTGACACGTATCGTTTGGAGATTGGTACTATCCAGAAATCATATGGGTCTGTCAACAGTGTTGCCATATATGTGTCAGACCGCAGACTTATTAAGTGAAGTGTTACATTTACATTAAGTAACATATATTTATAATAAAACATATTCTTTTGGGGCCCCTAATAAGGGATATTTGAAAACAAAATCCATGCCTAGGGTTCTATCGTTAGAGAGGTGGCTTTACATTTAATGGGAAAATATAGTGTAGGCGTCTCACATCAAATGGAAAATATAGTATGTGGATCTCATATTGAATGGGAAAATATCGTACATAAAGCCGACTAAAAATATTGCTTCCTGACCAGAAAATTTCAACAACGCCACTGGTCGACCATGGTAATAGCTATGATTTTTATTAATATTCTATAACTAGAAGATCTATAGTTAGCTCAGGCAGCGAGAGGCAAAAGCTTTTCAGATGTCCAATAGACTCTGTGGTACTGCTGTAATCACAAAATACAGAAAAGTGAAGAGATGAAAATGAATAAAAATGCTACTCTAACAATTTCAAACCATATTCAGATCTCAAGTACAGAAGTCCGAATCACTTAGTATTCAAGTAAAATTCAGAAAAACACACAATAATAACGGAAAATGTATAGGAAAAGCTAATTAGTGGTAAGATGGTAGGTTAAAATAATTAGCATGAAAAAATTAAGAAAGGCTTGATAAAAAAAAAATTATGCTTCCCTATTTTGAAGCCCTTTCCAAACATGAGGTTCCAAGCAGTCGCTTGGGTTGGTTGGCCCTCTGGACTCCCAGAAAGTGTGTGGCACCCTCACATCTTCTAACGGAGGTGCTTAGTTTTGATAAGATTAAGTTGTGACAGCTAAAGGGTGTTGTTGTTCAGACCCAGACCGTCCGACCTACCAGAAAGGTGTAAGGTAACTGTTTGGACGGCAGGGAAGTGCCACCCAATTTAGACCGGAACCCAGTGGAGGAGACATCCACAGGGACCGTACCCTCCTTCCCCTACCACCAACCTCTCGGAAAGACTTACGGACCCACATGTTTAACGTGATCGTACTCCGCATGAACACGGCGGCAGTTGTGGCAACGTGCAAATCCAGCTCGCAAACCACCGGGTTACCGCGCCCGAAAGGTACCAACAGCACGCGGTGTTCCCAGGTGATCACCCACCCAAGTACTAACCGCGCCCGATGCTGCTTGACTTCGGTGATCTAACGAGAACCGGTGTTTTCAGCACGGTATGGCCGTTGGCATCAGCTAAAGGATGTGTGTGACCGTAGTGGTGAGACAAGATTAAAAGGAAATGGAAAAATAATTGCAACGAGGATCTGTAAGGGAGAAACAAAAACTGTACAACTTGTTTTTGGGGGGAGGGGTTATCGTACAGCACGGCTTGCTGCCGATTTCTCTGCTCCCGCGGGTCGTAATTGGTAATAGAAAAATTTGCTTTGCTTCAGACACCGCAGATATTTTTGAAAAACGTTTATGCATGTTTTTTATGATAGTTCTTAATGGTTTTAATTTGCCTTTTGCGATAAATTCGTTTCATCAGAAACGAGGCACATTCTGAAGAGTTCTGAAAGTTATATTTTATTCAACCCGTATTTTTAAATAGTTTTGCACAAGAATCTCCAAATGGGACAGATATAAGGAATATTGAGTTGGCTTCGAAATATAGTGGTTATAATGTCGATATTTTGAACTATTTTGAAAAAAAAATGACTGACAATAAGCAGTCGACGTTTATAATTCTAAGTCCTTTTCAGTATAATAGAGTGTGCGCAAGTTTTTCTTGCAATGCAAACCCCGGCATTTGAGTGGTTAGGTTTCAAGCACCAAGGTATACTAGCTTTCCCTGCAACCGCAGTTAAATTCGATAATGGCGGTTCTGTTGAGTTTAGCCGAGGTTAGCTTTTAACCTGTGTTGGTGAATATGGAGGTGAGAATTTTCACTATCGGTTCTAAAATTTTCCTTGAAACATCTATATCTCAGGATTGACTAGAGTGTACAGATTAGATTATGACTGATAAGAATCCGGCATTAAATTCCGGGGCAGAACAGTGGGTTTGCTAAAGATTTTCGCTTCCATTCCCAAAACATTTAGTTTTCAAGATTTCTTATAGAAAGAGCTTTGATGATTACTGGTATGGATTCAGCATTTAATTCCGTAGGAGACAGGTTGATTGATTTACTAATTATTTCTCCTTTCGGTTAAAAAAATGTTCTTCAAATATATTTCTCTCAGAATTGGGTAAGATAGATGATGGCTATTATGCATTCAGTATCGAATCCAATATGAGGTTGGAGAGTTTACTAAGAATTTCCAATTCCGTATTTTGAAGATGTCACTTCCGATATTTCATAAATTCGTATGAATGTACAAAATAAGTATGCAAAAGGGAATAAAAATACTTAACAGTTCCGTCAAAAATGAAGTGTACATAGCATTTGTCACCATATAAATGCTCCTTCCTAAAAAATTCTTCTTTCAATTTTGAAGAGAAAAACAAAAGGCAATGTGCTGTCATCCACTAATCATACATGATTGTTTATGTATTAGAAAATAACGAAATTTTAAATATGATAATCCTAAAATAGAAGCAAGAACAAGATTACAATGTACAAAAATGTACATACATTTTACAAATGTCTCTCACAACATAGGATGACATACCACGTTGCTATCTTTTAAACGGTTCTTAATCAAAAAATAAAATCCAAGTGCGCGAGTATGGATCTTGACAGAAAATTTCTACTTCATTAGTTCTTTTTTATTTTATAAATATTTCTACTATGTTTTTTTTAATGTACAGATTTTTGCTTTCTATATATACATAATGTATAAGGAAAGTAATGTGACGGGTCGAAAATTCGAATTCGAGTTTTCGACGAGAGAGCACGTTTCAAGCGTCCCTGATCACGAATCAAACATTTTTAAGGTGATGTCTGTGTGTGTGTGTGTGAAAGTAAGTGTGTGTGTGTGTGTGTGAAAGTATGTGTGTGCGTGTGTGAACGTATGTGTGTGTGTGTGTGTGTGTGAGAGAGTATGTGTGTGTGTGTGAAAGTATGTATGTGTGTGTGAAAGTATGTGTGTGTGTGTGTGTGTGAAAGTATGAGTGTGTGTGTGTCAGTGGGCCTGTGGAGGAGACGATATCTCACTAACGAATGGAGCGATTCGAATGAAATTTGGTACAAAAATCACAATCGGTGAATACTGGAAGCTTATTGTTTTTAAATGTAATCGAATGTTCAGAACCCCCCTAAATTTTCGAGTGAAATTTTGAAAAATCATCAAAAAATCAAAACTTTTAATAAAGTTACGCAAATAGACATTTCTTATGTAATTTTTCCTTAGAAAACGATTGAAATAAACTTTAAAACGCTAGCATGAACCGTTCTTGAGACATTGTACATTTTTCAAAAAAATTTATTAAAAAATCCCATAAATTAAAAAAAAATATTAACTGTTGAGAAGCATGTTCGCTTTTCATATGTAATATCCTGCGATAAGTTGGATGACATCATTCTCGTGGATCTAGCTCGTTCCATTCATGAGAAAAGATACTTTGAATAATACTTTTGTATTCGAACGCCAATAGTCATTTTTCTGCTATAAGAATAACTTATTTCTCCTTCCATAACGCTTGGCGAGATTCTGGTAACGAATTTGGCGGAATGTCGCCAACTTGGCGCCTTTTTTAAATGCTGCCAAATTAACGAAAATCTTGCCAAATGGATAAAACTCTAAATCAATGAAAATGACGACTAATTGACGAACATTCAATATCTTGGAAAGAATATAAGTATCTACTATAAGAAAAAACAATTTTTTTACTTTAAAAGTAGTAAATTCATTGCATTATATAAGGAAAGTCATGTATTGCCCCACATCAGCTTTTTGGTATTGTGAAGTGGAAGTTATGATTTATAATCTCTAAAACGTCTTTAAACTTAAGATTTGGTCCTGCAATTCTGAAAGAAAGCATTATTTCCTGCTCCTACAAATTTTAACCCCTCCTATCCAAAGAAATTAATATATTAAAAAGTGTAGAAAAGAAATAAACTGCGCAAACTCCACAATACACACATTTTATAAATGATACAGTATGAAAATATCAACGTAAAATACTAAAAAGTACATTAAAACTTAAGAAAACACTTTTGTTTCGTAAAATTTACAAAAAGTTACAAAATAATGACTTTAAGTATTGCAAATATACTTTAAAATCAAATGTTCCTTCAAAACTCCAACATTTTTTACCATGTAAAAAAAAGATTATTCTAAAACATAAAATAAAACTACTAGTAACACTTAATAATAAGTTCGTGAAGTGAGAAATGTCGGTTATTAAAACATGCCCCATATTTAAAGCTATCTGTTAATCTAAAAATGAACCTTTATGTCCATCAATAATAAATTATATTTCCAAGCAAAAGTATGGAGAGCAAATCTAATCTTCCGTCATCTATCAGGAATAATGACTAAATGGAAATAGCTTATATATTATAAACAAACAGTCTCATCTAGTTAATGGCAAAAGATAAAGCATCGAATTGCTTTATACATAGGAAAGGAAAGATCTTATACGAATAAAATTTCGCAATTGGTATTACTGCTACAATGCCTTGCATAAAGGGTTAATTATTTACGAATAATATTTAAGAGATTTTCACTGAAACGTATAGAGTTTCAATGAAATCTATTAGACGTTAGCGGGATGATATTATGAAATCTATAAACTATATCGGGTTATAAGATGTTGAAAGTGTGAGTTCTTCTGTAATCGAGGCTACCTGGACCAATATTAGACAGAGGAAAAAAAGACATTACTAATTTCACGTAATCAAAGAAAGCTGAAACATGAGTTCGAATTATATGTCTCCGTCTCAAATTAGGAGAAATGTAATTAAAGGTTCTCGCAAATTTTGGTATGGTAGAGTATGTTTATTGGAATCAGAGGGTTAGAGTTTTGAGTTCTTCTCAAGGTTATGCGCCTTGAATAACCTTTTAAATAATCTCTACTTTTAACTCATGGCCTTACTCTCTCTTCTCTCTCTACTTTTCTCTCTACCTTTCTTTCTCTCTCAGTTTGGTTCCGCCCCTTAGTATTTCGAAAGCATTAAGGGGCGGATTAAATATCGTTCATTGTTTACACGTCAATGATTGGCCAACTTATCAACTGATAAACTGACGTATAAAGTCCTATGAAGTATCTTTCATTAGATGTGACTTGCTTTTGAAGAAATACACTTTGGAATTTTAAGGAAACACATGCCTTAAATGTAAATAGTAAAATTTCAGATTTCAATTTAAATTTTTCCAGGCAATGAAAATTAGTCTAGAAAGTATTTGATATTAGTATTGTCCTCTTACATTTACCCGGGGAACATCAGGTATGGAAATTCCAGTTACCTATGATAAATAAGTCGTCACTCTTGCCCTATGTTTCATTCCATGAATGTAGTTTAACAGAATCTGTGAATCACAAATCACTGATGATTTCTCGCGGTTGTAAAAACAAATTTGAGTATGTCTCAGGTCTTATCCAGCGATATTTTCTTAGCACAATTTTAGAAATTTTGAATAGCCTAACGCCAAACTTCGATAAAAACAACCCTCGTCTTTACGAGTTAAAAATGTCGACGATAACTTTTTAATACACTGGTCCATTTATAATCTTCCAATACATCAAAATGGCAATCTATTCTGGTAGCTTATAGCATACTCTTTAAAATAACGACATCGTACAAAACTTTGCCCACATGCAATGAGCTATCTTTCGAAATACGGTCATTGAAAGTAAATGTTACCTTTAAGGTATTGCCTTTTTTCGGCATGAAACGAGTGATGAGAATATTTTTCTTGCGCGCCATTACTCTTATCACCAGGATAGAATTCAGATGAGAAAAACACGAACCTCTATTTTAGAATAAGTTGTGCCATTGAAATTAATTAATTTGTCACTACATTTTGGCTGTATTTGAACTTACGCATCTACGAAAGCATTTAAAATTTGAAGAAATTGAGAAAATTGTATTAGGGACAAAGTTGTATTATTAGACTCAATCATACCTTTAACAGTTTAACATAATTCACATTTTAAGAGTTCATGATTGAAGTACTTTCAAATAAACATAATTGATTTATTATTTCATAAATCTATATATACTAATTGTCAAGTGTCCGTCTGTCCGCTAGTCTGTCTGTCACGTTTTTAAGCGCTTTCCGAATAGATAGAGACATGCAATTTGGTACACGGCTCGGTCGTTCGATAAAATCCCCTGGAAAAATCGAATTCTTTGAAAACGTCCTCTAGAAGGGGTGCTCCACACTTAAGTGTTCGAAAAGTGAAATGGTAGGAAAGCATGCTTTACGATGAGGAACAGACTTCAAGTTTGGTGTATGGGTAAATTGTTCGAAAGGAAGAAAGTGCACAATTTCAGATTTCAAATATTTTCTACTTAAGGGGGGGGGGGACGCACACCAAAATGTTCGATTTACCGAAGAAATGAGAAAAGGTTCCTTTAAAATTTGATAGAGGCTAATCATTTAACTGAGACACCCAAGACGAATATAGTTTTTCAAAAATGTTCGTGAAAAGTGGTGCTCCAGAGTAAAACGTTCGAAAAGTGAATTGATAAAAAACTAAGCTTTGGAATGAGATAGAGATATCAAATTTGGTGTAAGGGTAGATAGTTTAGAAGGAAGAAAGTGCACAATTTTAGTTTAGCAATATTTTCTACTTTAGGGGGTGCCGCACACCAAAATGTTCGATTTTCGGAATAAAGGAGAAACGCCTCTTTTAAAACGTGATAGAGGTTTGATATTTGGTATATGGGCGAATCATCTGATAGAAATCACAAAAAGAATAGAGTTTTTCAAAAATGTATATTTAAGGAGTGGGTACTCCACACAAAATCATTCGAAAGATGAAATGCTAGAAAAGCATGCTTGACGTTGAGATAGAGACTTCGACTTTGGTGTAAGGGTAAAAAGTTGGAAACGAATAAAGTGTGCAATTTTAGTTTTCTAACATTTGCTATTGTAGGGGGTGCCGCTCACTAAAATATTCGATTTGCCGAACAAATGAAGAACGCCTCCTTTACAATGTGATAGAGATTTGAAATTTAGTATATGGGCTAACCATTTACCCAAAACACCAAAGATGAATACGGTTTGACAAAAATATTTATTAAAGGGGTGCTACACAGAAAACGTTCGAAAGGGGAAGTGATAGAAAAATCATGCTTCTCGATAGGATAGACACTTCAAATTTGATGTACAGGTATATAATTTGAAAGGAAGAAAGTGTGAAATTTCAGATTTCCATTTCTGATTTCCAATATTTGCTATTTTAAGGGGTGCCTCACACTAATATGTCCGATTTTCCGAATAAATGAGGCATTCTTCCTTTTAAATATGATAGAGGCTTGATATTTGTGCATATGGGCCAATCATCTGATAAAAAACCCAACACAAACAGAGTTTTTCAAAAACGATCACTTATGGGTGTGCCTCCCAGAAAAAGTTCGAAAGGAGAAATAATAGAATAGGGGTGCCTCGGAATGAGATAGACTTTAATGTGGTGTACGGGTAGATAATTCGAAAGTAAGAAATGAGCAAATTAAGTACCCAATATTTTCTTCTTTAGGGAGTTCTGCACACCAAAATATTCGATTTGCCAAATAAATGTGAAACGCGACTTGTTAAAAAATTTGCATTATTCAGGGGTTGCTTATTGCGAAACAGGGGATTTTCAACGGGTATTCGGCTAGTAATCACTAAATCAAGTTGAGAGTAGGTCATTAAATTAAATCAAGAGAAATCTTTTTACGGTACATTGAAAAATGTGTTTAATGTAACACCTCCACATCTCTCTACGACAAGATGTAACAAAATAATTTAAATAATATTTAAAATACATAAACATTTTTACACAAGGATGAACATTGCACATATATATATATTTGCCTATTAAGGTGATTTTATCATTATTGATTGCGAAAGTAGTATTTTCATTTTGAAATATTTACAGTGTTGAAGTATTTGCAGTGAAACAAACATTTGTAATTTTGAAGAATCTCCTCTTGCTCCCAAGGTATTGGGTTCACAAAACTCATCATTAATTTAATTGCAAATATCATATAAAATAGCATTTAAAATACTTTCCCTATATACATAGTATAACGTATAACAAAAGTATTGTGACGGGGTTAAAAATACGAATTCGAGTTTTCGGTGGAACAGCATGTTTCAGACATCCCTGAACTCGAATTGAACATTTTTGAGTTAATACCTGTATGTATATGTATGTCTGTGTATGTTTATGTGTGTGCGTATGTGTATGTGCGTGCGTATGTATCTCTGTGTCCACGTGAGTCTGTGAAAATGACTGGAAATTTCGAATGAAAGTTAGTACAAAAATTACAATTAGCAAATACTGGAAGCCTATAGATTTTAAAAGCAATTGACTGTTTGTAATACCTCCAATTTTTCAAATGAAATTCTGAAAAATTCATCAAGAATTCAAAACCTTCAGTAATATCACGTAAATAATAATTTTTTTTTACATAATGTTTCATTAGAAAACGATTGACACAAATTATAGAATTCGAGTATGAACTGTACTTAGAATATTGTATTATTTAAAAAAAAGCTATAAAAAATAACATGAAATTAAAAAAAAGTGTCTATTGTGAAATGTGTTTACTTTTCATATGTAAAATTATTCAATAAATTTGTTAACATCATTCTCGTGGATCTAGTTCGTTCCATTCACGATAGAATATACTTGTTATTGTTGTTGAGATCCAGACCGTCCGACCTACCAGAAAGGTGTAAGGTAACTGTTTGGACGGTCGGGAAGTGCCACCCAATTTAGAACGGAACCCAGTGGGGGAGGCATCCACAGGGACCGTACCCTCCTTCCCCTACCACCAACCTCTCGGAAGGACTTACGTATCCACATCTTTAACGTGATCGTACTCCGCATGAACACGGAGGCAGTAGCGGCAGCCTGCAAACCACCGGGCTACCGCGCCCGAAATGTGCCAACAGCACGCGGTGTTCCCAGGTGGTCACCCACCCAAGTACTAACCGCGCCCGTTGCTGCTTGACTTCGGTGATCTAACGAGAACCGGTGTTTTCAGCACGGTACGGCCGTTGGCTCTTAGAATATACTTGTGCAAGAGTTTTGTATTTTGATGCTCCTGGTTTATCTGTAACGTTTAGAGATAAATTCAACTAACTTACCGACTCATTTGGCAAAATATCGCCATTTCGGCGATGAAAATATCGTCAAAATTGCAAAACTGCCTCTAAGTTAACGAAAATAATGTCAAATTGATGAATTAATTATTAAAATACTTTATATTGATTATGTAGTTCATTACAGATGATATCAATATTGATAGTTATCCATTTGGAGTAGTGTTAAATATAAGTTAATCGGGTACGTCGAAATAGTTTTACATGGCATCATCTGGAAAAGCGCCAGATGTATTAATCTACAATAAAGACCTTATGACGTAGATCTTATACATTATTTGTTCATTATGGAAAAAATAAATGCACTGCATTATATAAGGAACGTCATGTATTGCTCACATCAGATTGTTTTAAATGGCCGAGCTGGAAAATGTATTAGGTTGACAGCAATTTTAAAAATACAAACTTTTAAGTCTTGAAGTTTCGGTCTTGACATAAATTCGCTCAAGTTTTTAGTATCAGTCAGTTAATAAACGTTCAGCTCCATGAAATACTTTTTGAAGAGTGATATATCTCAATTTTATTTCCTTCAATGTTTACCTTAATATGCAGAAAAGCACAGAAAATACGTAGTCACAGAACACGTATTAGGAGCACACGAAAAAATGGTTAGCTCCCCAAGTATGATTGCATGAATATAAACGGAAGGACTACATGGATAATATCATTTATTTTTTATAATTGCATTTATTTTACTTTTATGTCTATAATTTCTCTAATTAACTGGGAAGAAAAGAAACAAATAAATAAATGGCTTTTACTTAGATGATATTGAACTTGAAGATTCGGCAAATTAAATTTTAATGTTGTATTTTTTAGTCTATTTAATAGCCAATGGAGTTAATATGTATAAAATCAAAATAATTGAACGTTCCATATTTCACAATTAATACCAAAAAACTGTGTTCTTTCAAATCCCTCATCATATGAATTCTTTAATTTAATTATGCGCAAACAGTTGGGAATAACTTATGTGGATACATTAGCTTCATTTTTACGAAATTTTTAACTTCAGAAATTCAAAATATTTACAATGAACTTTTCTTAAAAACTAGTTAATTATTCACCTTTATTGCATTATGGATGAAATATGACTTTTTTGTATGGACGATCCTATGAGAAACTATTTATAGCCTATATGTGAGAAAACCTTTAGTCAAAAATGAAAATTTTTTAGTTCTAAATTCTTGACCTTTTATCTTCGTCAATATTTGACCTCGATATTGGAGTATGTGTATCAAATTTTTGATTTGTCTCATAAGAAAGATATAAATACAGTAAAATTGTTTTAACTTATTAATTTTAACAAATATTAACATATTAAGAAATGTTAACATATTTTAACAAAAGTTAGCATATTTTAACACATTTTAATTTGGTTCGAAAAATTGCCTCTAGGCGCTGTATATAAAATTTTTTAAAACTTAACCTAGTTATTTCTACTGCATTAGATGCAAACAGTCGGATAGACGGACAGAAAAATTGATATCGATTACAATACGTGTATTTATCATATTCATACCGTATAGACACACCTAAAATTTACGCCAGTAATGTAAAACTTTGTTAGAAAATCATTCAATCAAAAAATGTAGCAAAAACTACTTTATCTTTCGCCACCCAGCTATTTAGAATTTTCTATTACGTCAAAAATGTGTATCACCAGTGTCAGAATATAGCATGAGCGCGGAAAGTGCCTCATTATTGGACATTTTTGTACCTGGAATTCAATGAGTTTTTCTCGGAAAGTAACACTATTCAAAGTAATGTATATTTTAGGGTATGTCGTTCTTCCGGTATGAAACGATATAGTCTACGATTTTAAGGAAAATTACTTTTTTCATCTTAAAAGAATTTAAATAATGCAAAATTTATTTTATTTAGTAATAGAGATTTTATAGTTCTTGCGAAATTAACGTGAATAATGGTATTTTTAGATAGGGATTCACAGAGTACATAAGTTCGAGATCGAGAAAGTTTTTACGGAAAATTATGAAATACGTGACTGGTTTCGTTTACTTCGAACCTGCAAACTGATTTTTTTTTTTTTTACATTCTCTGCGACACATGGTAATGTATACTCCTAACACATGGAAATGTAAACCGGCCGCCCAAGTTGCTGCTCCATGTTTTCGGTCGAGTCGGTCGGTTTGGGCTTTCGACATGGTAATGTATAAGGAAAGTACTGGAATCATGCCGAAAATCGCAACTCGAGTTTTCGATGGATCTACATGATTTGAAACCCCCAGAATACGAAAAAACATTTTTAGCTTGACGTCTGTGTGTGCGTCTGTCTGTGTGTCTGTTCAATGAATGCATCTACTCTAATTCAAAAACTAATGGACCGAAATTCATAAAATTTGGTAGGTAAAACTCTTGGGCATGATCCTGGTGGTGATTAGTTTTTGGCACAATTCGGAAAAAAACAAGCCGCTTTTTTTTGCGAAATGGCCCTCAAAAATCTTATGTATCCACTCTAGCTGAAATACTATATGACCAAATTTCACAAACTTTGGTACATTAATCATTTGTGGGATACTCTGGTGCTGATTAGATTTTGGTACGATTCGGAAAAGAACAACCTGTCCTTTTTTACGAAATGGCCCGCAAAAGTCGTTAATATCTGAAAAAAAGACTACTTATGTTCAAATGTATCAATTAAATGCTTGTTTTATATGTAATTTTTGACTAAAAAAGAATAAGAAGAACTCTATTACTCTAGGACGAACCGTTCTCGAGTTATTTGAGATTTTTACATTTTCGCTATGCCGCTTTTGGGGAAATGTCCAATTACCCAATAAAAGCAGAAATTGAATTAAAAATGAAAATTGTGTGTTATTTTGTACAATTAAACACAATTTAACGAGTTGTTAAAAAAATATAGATATAATGAATTCGCGTCTGCAGGAAAAGTCATGTGCTGCCCACATCAGATTTTTAATATTGTTTATGAGAAATTGCGAAGTGTTTTTAATTTAATTTTTACACCTTTTCGAATATAATATTTTGATTAGAATAGTTGCTAATCCATGGTATACCTGAAGTCACAGAAAGATATAGTACAGATAAAAGCGGATTCGTGAGACTATAGAGGTTTTGAATCAGTTTTCTAACCAGAAACCCTGAAATTAATTGATAATAGCCTCAAATAATTAATAGAATATGCTTTGATATAAAATTAATTGAAAATTAGAGTAATATGTGGAAGTAAATATAACTTATACTGTAAATATATCTCGGGGAAAAGTTAAATTAACGCTTACAAGACAGTTATGAATATGTTATATGCCATTGGTACATATTTTTACACTTATTTAATCAATATTTCAAAACTAATTCAATGTATTTTTATTTAAGTGCAAAGCAGTATCTTAAATTTAAAATTTAATATAACTGAGACAGAAGTTCATTGATTTCATATAATTCACAGACATTTTTCTTGATACCATCTTCTTCAAGCGTATTTCCAATATTCTATGACATCAAAATAGCATCTTGTAACCTTTACAATCTTGTAACCTTTACAATCTTGTAACCTTTACAATATGACATCTTGTAACCTTTACAATAAAATAAGTTCGGCTTTCAAAATTTTTTCATCTCATTCCTACGAGCCATCTATCGAAATTACCAACATTCCAAAGGGATAGTTAGCCGACAAACTCTATTACGACCAGCCTAAATACAAGTGAAGAAAAACCACTGTAAATAATATCCATCATAAAGCATATTTCCATTGATTCTCTCCAGCCATTACATCCTTTGAATTTGAACTCTTCATTTCATGAAAATGGCCATCTTCAGCGGCAGCTTATAACCAGAGCATGTACGAGTAAAAAATGTCGTAGTAAACCTCTCATCATTGCTAATTTTTCTTTACTTACTTCATAAACTCTTTGTTGAAAGCACCTCTTTCAACACACATCACTCTTATCTTTCGAGGTAAGGTGATTTTACTGGAGGGTAACGAAAAGAACAGTTTTCATGCTAAAAAATATTCTTATCAGCTTCGGGAAAAATGGCTATTTTTTCATTAGAGAAAATTAATTTATAGTTCTATTAAATTTTTTTGCATGTTGCTGCTTTTAGGTTTTCCGGGGATTTGTCAAATGTTACGATTGCAAAAGAATTGTATTGGAGCAAAAAAATGGCTATTAAAAAATGGCTATTTTTTTATTGAAGAAAATTAATTTATAGTTATTTTAATTTTTTTAGCATGTTGCTGCATTTAGGTTTTTTCCGGAATTCGTTAAATATTACGATTGCAAAAGAATTCAGAAATGTGTTTGAGTTTATAGGGTATTCTTCGGTCTGATTTTCTATATGGATTATTTTCTCGCGATTTTCAGTTTAAAGTGAATTTCCAATAACTTCAAAAATACTCATTACCCACCTCGTGCCACAGATTCAAACTTGGTGCTTGCTTAAACAGACAAGGGCGATAGCAGTTAGACGAAGAGTAAACCAAAACGAAATTAAAACTTTCAACTGGTATTTCGTATTGGGCTACATATCGCTCCAGAATTAAAATACAGTTAATTAATTTATCTGGTGAAAATTTGTAGCTTGTTTGACTTAATCCTAATGCATTATAAACTATAAATTTTTACTTTAAATTTAAAATGCTGTGCTCAATTTTAACCGTTCAGAGACGACCTGAAATAATCCGTCGATTTTATATTTAGGAATTATACCGTCTTCCGAGAGAGGTCTAAAGCAAGCGTTTCATCATATTCTTGCGACTGCTGAGTTGTAGCTTCTTGTCCTACCTACGAGTATGGATGTTTGGTGTCCATAAAGTCTTCCGCTCCCCGTGGTGTACCGGCCAACGTCATATGACTGCAAAATGGTTCACATTTCTACTAATGCTTGGCGACTGATCAGTTAATTAAGTGCCTGATCATAAATAATAAACAAAGAAAACAAACAATATTTATGATTTGTGGCAGGGGGGTAATAATAGAATAGAAATAATATATATCAATAAGCTACAATAAAAGCTAAAGCCTGATTTTAAACGGAAATCCAGAAAAAGCAATAACAAATTTAAAATATGAGGCTCCAAATGACTTTCCAATAGATATAATTGAGGTTAATAAGATAAAAAATATTTTCATACAAAATTATTTCAGATATAAAGATTGATTTTCATAGAAACTGTTCGTCATGCTGCTATAGAAGTGTATTTTTCCAAGTTTGGAACCGATTATATTAAATAGTATAATTAAACTGTGTGTGAAGCTTAAGCTTATGTGTTAATGCATTCTATAAACATAACTTCTTATTTAATTAACACGGTATGATGATAAACTAACGGGGTATTTGTTTTGCCATTTAATGGATTACATGTGGAAATATTTACAACTTTGTTAAAAGTTGCAATAAATGAAATTGATGCCTTAGAGATTGCACTTTTTTAGTATTTTCTTCAAGAAACCTTATGTTGTTCTGTCAACTCGTGTCCTTATATCTGCCTTACGTCACCTTTTTCACCTTTGCTGCATTCTTCAAAGGCATACTAGAAAACTATACATTTTTTCATAAATGATATATAACTGAAAAGAATTATACTGATAATACAATCAATTTCCAGGAATTCAAAATCAATAAGCATTTTACAATCAATAAGCAGTGACAAATGTCCACGAACCGACGTGGTGGTCGAACGGTCAAGGCGAGCGTTTCCAAAGCAATCGTTCGACCGCCGCGTTGTGGGTTCGAGTCCCACGTAAGGAGTGGATGTTTGTGTTGTGGGCCTAATGTGTTCCATCCCCCTCTGGTGCGCCTGGAGCAACGTGCTAGGACGGCTAAATGGTTCACTTTCTGGCCGAGGTAATAGGCGAATGATGAATGTCAAGTGTCTGGCCTAGAAAAAAAAAGTCCACGAAATCATAAATTTTGCATGAAGTTTAATTTAATACAGAAATTAAAAAATAATATCTGGAGTTCTAGGTCTTTTCATGGTATATTTAAATATAAAATGTATTTTTGTTATATGCATACTTCCACTGTTAGTCTTATTTTTAGTAAGAACTGAAACTTTTAAAGCTTGTACTTATGTTTAAAAAAATTTTAGATGCAAAACGATTCCTAACAAATAACTGCAGTTTACCGAAGACGTTATCAAATATAACCTGTTTATTAAATAGGAACATTTTTTTATATAATTTTGTAAAATAAATTTTGTGGTAGATATACAGTCACTATTTATGACCGAGACTTAATAAACCAGTAAGAAATGCACCAAAGATGTATTTTTTTAGAGAACCAAATTACATTTATTTTCATTATATCCTTTAAACTTCACACAACTGAACCCTAGACATTAACTTCTGTCAGGAAAATTAATTGCAGGCTGTAATGTGTTTAAAGATCTTGACTTGGAATTCTAGAGCAAATTGCATTCTGTCTAATTTATGGTCAATTTTAGCTCATGAATATTTTGTGATGTAACAAATTAATGTGTGTAGTGCAAGTATATTGTCATAATTATGATTTTACCAGGCGCAATCGCCAGAAAATATGAGAGTTAGGAATATTTCTATATATTAACTAAAACTAATACAAAAGAAATACATTTACTTTATACTGGCCGTAACGGTTTTGAAAGAGTTTTAAAATATAGTATCCCGTATCCGAGTAATATGTGAATTAAAAATCCGTGTTCTTAATATACGTGTACAGTTTTCACAAAATGAATCTTACTAAATTACAAACACAGTAGAAATTTTATAACTGAGACATTCTAAAATTTTTATTTAAACTCTTACACAAGGTTATGATTGATAATTCGAGACCAGATACACATAAAATGGAAATCAGGAGTGCATCAGAGTGTTCCGACAGTATTATTACATTATTGACTGAGCAAATTTCCCGCACGAGTGGTACCAAAAGTACACAAATGTTTTCCTTAAAAGTCAATGAATTTTATTAAAATCAAATATATATGCACTCATTGACATACACATTTGCGTACCAAGAAAGAGTTGTCAGAATCGAACGAAATTTTATTTATGTGAGTGCAATGTTGCTATAAGTAAGTGATTACAAAATCAAAGCTAAAGGATCATTTATTATTGGAAAAACTTCAAATGAATGGAGGTTCTAGTACCCAGTTGGATCACCTATAGCATGAATACACGATGCGATACGGACGGGTTTTGAGGCATACAGGTCCCGCATGATATCATGCCTCATCTCATTCCACAGTTGTTGTAAGCGCGCCTCTAGTTCGACAAAACTTGTAGGCTGTCCAACTTGCCGTCAAAAGTGATCCCAGACATAGTCGATCGGTGACAAATCTGGGAATCAGGCAGGCCAGAGAAGGGCGGTAATGTGGCCGAGGCATTCCTGTGACACCCTTGCTGTGTGCGGCTGAGAATTGCCCTGTTGAAAAATGCCTCCTGGGAGCCCCACCATGAGTGGCAACACATGTGGCTGAAGGATGTCACGAACGTTCCGCTGGGCTGTCATGGTTTCGCAGATCAATATTAGAGGTGACCGAGTGTCGTATGCGACGACACCTCATACCATCACACTAGTTGTGGGAGCGGTGTACCGCAGTAAAGCGAAGACAGGATTAAATGGTTCACCACGCGGTTGTTATCACTGCCCAAATTGAATCTTGATTCGTCGCTGAGGACGACCTGGTTCCATTCGGTTGCGGTCCAAATCCGTTGAGCGCGACACAACACCAAACGGAGGCAACAGGTGGGTGGATGCCATTGATAGCACACGTAATGGGCGCCGCAATACCAAATGTCTTTCAGCCAGCCGCCTCGCGATGGTACGGACAAACACAGTGGCCCATAGTAAAGTTGTTGCCTGTGTCCGGATGGCGAACAATGATGCAGTTGGCGCTGTTCGTGCGTGTCGGGTGATGTGACGGTTTTCTCGGCTATTGGTTTGCCGAGGGCGTCCAGAGCCTGGCCGCCTTGTATGCGACATCCCTCTCTTCCACTGCTCCCAACACCTCCTCACAGTAAAGTCAGAACGGTCTAGGTGACGGTTACTGGCCGAGCTGATCACCCGGCTTCCATCATCCCGATGATTCTTCCCCTCTCGAACTGTGACAGCTGATCATATTGTATTTGATGGCGGCCCAATGGCATCTTTAATGAAAAAGCGTCCCTCTGAAACAGATTAAGTACAGGCAAAAGGCCTCTGCGTACCTATGTTCTGCGTCATGGAGAATCAAGTTCAGCGCCCTCTGCTGGTATTACGCAATGCACAATCAAGCTATATTTCATTTCATTCCTGACACGAACCTTCATGCCAAGTTTCGTCACGATCCCACAGTTACTTCTTGCTGCGCAAATTTGTATGTCAATAAGTATATATATATATATATGTGTGTGTGTGTGTGGGGGGTGTATTAGTTGAAGTTTTGCGGAAAAGAATAAGCTACGATTAATTATGCTACACCTAAAATCTACTTCTAATAAACCATTTGAATATAAGGAAAAAATATTAAGCCTAACATTAATCCCCTTATAAAAGCTATTCTAAAAGACACGAGAAAACTGTTATGCATTTGCAAAGAATCACTTTGCTGTCCCTAATAAATTTGAAGTACAACGTAATAAGTCTGTCTGGTATGAAGCGTTTGAATGACGTTAAGTGTTTTGCCTCACTTCAGGAATATTGAATAGCAGTTATAAATTCGAAATCAAGAAACAATAATTTGAAGGACATTGGATGAAAGGAAGCTGCCCGTCATATGAATAAAATTAATAAGGACAGTTGCTAACAGAGGGTTTAAAAATTCTTATTTAACTGACTATGTATCCTTTATCTGACACTTTAAACCATCCAATTGCAATAACGAAGTGTCAGTAATGAAAACGGCTGACTCTTTTGGCGTTAGGATCTTATAAAATCTTTAACTAACGGTTTTATCTCGTTCAATAGGATATTTTCATATTGTACACTTTTCAGTTTTAGTTTCCAAGTTTTAATGAAACGTATTTAAAACACCTTATTAGAAAATAGTTACTCTTGTATATAAATAACCAGAAAAAACACTCGAAGTTTCCAACATACGATAAAATGAAACAAACGTTTTTTTAATTTTTTGCAAATTTCTAAGGTGCAAAATTATTAATGCATTTTTATTTTCAAAAATTATTTTCTATTTTGTTAAGCTATTTGAATCTTTCGCAGAACGAATGGTGTGTTTGGAATTCTCTCAAACTAACAACCCTTTATATCAAAGTACAATGATGGTTATTTCTGATACATGCAGAATGTTGATGCGTCCTTTCTCTAAATAAGGTAGCACAAGCCATTTTTCCGATAAACAAATGCGTAATTACACTTTTACAAAATGAAATATTTTATACATAAAGAACTGAAAAATAAGTTTCAAAATGTAAAAGTACACAAAAGTAAAATGATATCCATGAAAACTAATTATTTAAAACAATATTCAAGTTTATCTTATAGTGACAATACGCATTAGATAAAATGTGAAATTTCAGAAATAGGCAATAAACGAACTTATAAACACCTCTGCAGTCTATTAAATAAAATAAATGAAGGGGGAGGGGGGGGGGGTAAAGAAAATATTTTCAATATAAACAAACATTTTTAAACTTTTAGATTCATGTGCCTGGACATAACCAAGAATTACGCTGGATACCAAGATCTGCGCTGGTACATATTGGCTTTAAACTTTTGCATTCAAAAACTGCAAGGGAGCAATAATTTATCAGAAGGAAGTTAGAAGTTACTCCATACTATTATTAAATGCGGTGGCTCATGATTATTTTACATATTCATGAGTGGAAACATACGATCGGATTCATGATGCCACTCTGGGAATAATGCAATTAATATCAGTAGTTCTGGTATTAATTGCATTATTCTGGAGTTCAGAGAGAATTTGAGCATTTTATCTCACAGACAATTAATGGTATCTAAGATATATTTATGTGTGTTCCTTTATATTACAGATTTCAATATCGCAAATTTTATATTTGACCAACAAGTTTTATAACATCAAATTCTTTGTTAATATTCCTGATAAATAAAAGGTTTTAAAAAAGTCCATACATTAAATCTTAGAAGCTGGAAGTGTAATATATGGCAAATAAAAACTATATTTGTTTTGGTAATGTTTATTAAATATATTTTACAGCTATTATTATTCTGGTACTTAAATATGCAACATTATGTCTCTTCTATGTTTCTTAGTATATTTAAAATTATATTTCCATTTGAAATCAATCAAACTTATGAACATTTAAGAGATTTATAAATGTTTGTTTCCATGTATTGTATACATGTATGTTAGTATATATGTTTCAATTGAATTACACGTAAATTATATTTGAAACTGATTTTGTGGTTTTATCTACTTAATTGTTCGTTAAAATTAAATAATGATTATAGTGTTTAAATATTTTGATTATTATACATTAAAAAGAATACGTACCAGTTTAGATGAAAACCGTCATGTGCGTCAGTCAATTTAAAAGTTTGTCCGTGACTCCACTAAATGTATAGATATTTGGACCAACTTCTGTTTAAATTAAAATGTAAAATGTAAACCAAAACCTGTATTGTTAACTTTTATTGAGATTAAATGCGGCACTCAGTTTAATTAGTCCATTTGAATGAAATGTTGAAATTGTTTCACAATTTGAGTCAAAAACAGCACTGTTAAAGTACAATAAATATTTGTATAGAAGTTACAAGTTACTTTATCTAATTAGCGGATGCTGCGACTCGTGATGGCTTTAAATATTCGTGAACGACAATTTAGGAGGCAGAATTTTTAGGAGATGAAATCTGAACATATGTTATATTATGCCTGCTAATACTCAGTCTATACCCCAGGGAAGCCTCTGCGAGTAATGCATATTTTAAACGAATAGAATGAAAGTAAAAAATTATAATCGTGAGAGTATATTTGAACAATCTACTGCACACACAGAATTCTAATTAATATTAATAGAAAATGAAGT
Organism: Amaurobius ferox; assembly: GCA_951213105.1. NCBI lineage: Eukaryota > Metazoa > Arthropoda > Arachnida > Araneae > Amaurobiidae > Amaurobius > Amaurobius ferox. The sequence continues at coordinate 11,490,814 of OX578143.1, forward strand.
CTCAATCCTACAGTTGTGTTAGAACACATTGTAGTAGCTAAAATTATTGCTGAAAATTATGTTCATTTTCATAATAGAAGTAAATGGGCAACAGCAAATAAATATTTGTATGACTTACTGAATATAAATTATATAGAATGTCGACGGAAAGGCTAATCGCGGATGGGCAAATTACTCACGTTATCGAATTGTTTTAATTGCAAGAAAGCAGTGTTTAGAATAATGTACCCTCAAATAAAAGAAAAAATCTGTGTAAAATAAAGGGTACAAGGGCTAAATTTTGTAGTTCATTTTACGCCATCGCATGCACGTCTCGCAAACAAACGGACAATAGAAGAATACATACACAAGGATGACAATGACTTAGCTACCTAATTTGGGGAAATTTCCTGGAATAGTTTTTGAGATAATATAAATACATACATCGCACAAACACACACACATACAGTCACACAAACAAATGTTCTTAGCGGAATTTTCTTAAAGTTCCAAGAGGACTAAAGATGGAGAATAGTTTCAAGATAACAGCATGCAGGCATATGACTGGCTGGTTAGAGTCGCATGTTTCTGGAACTGTGAGTAGGTCATCCTGTCATGATGGTTCGTAGAGATCAGGGTTCGTGGATTATCGGAGTCCGTTCACAGCAGCTGTCCAGTTCACGGGAGCTGTTAGGGCCTAGCTGTGGTACTTAGAGTTACAGTGGTATCTCAGTAAACTGTATTCAGAGCTGTGTGGCATTGTGTAGCTTAATGAGAGAAGTCATATCTGCTCTTTGACAGCCTCCTCCCGAGGTAGATTGTCAAAATTGCCCCGAACTTCTTCAGCTCAATTTGTGTGAGGCAGACGGACAGCCGGAGACGGCATTGATTATGAATTTATATCCGTATTGTTGACCAGAGTCTTTGTTTATGCAGATGAAATTCAATAGTATAATTAAATTTGCTTGTTCCTATTCTAGGGCACTTGTCAACTTCTACAGCTAAGCTCTAGAATCAGGCTCCTCTATTACGTCATCAAAATGCATATTCGGATACGGGCTTGGATCCGTCTCCTGGATCAGATGACGAAAACTAAGATCCTTCTGCAAAGACAGCAAAATGAAATCTGGTAGAACTTGTGATTTTGTCTTTTTCTGTAAAGGGGGTAAGCATGTAGAGAATGAGATTTTCTCTCCCGGTCAATCGTTCCGATGCTCGTGCGATATATGAATGGGACTAATTTCCCTATTTCTATTGATCCCCAAAATGAAGCTCATTTTATATGTGAGCTTGCATTTCCACAAGTTTCTTGATCTTCAACTGTCGGAAGATTCTTCCTCTGCCTTCTGTTATTACTTTACGGCTTGACAGAAACCACAATTTTCGAGAGATTTGGCATTTAAATTCTGTCATTTTGTCTCGTTGTTAAATTCCATGACGTATCTTGTTTGTATATTCCGTTGGTAACAGTATCTATCCCAACGTATAATGTGAGGAGTTATCGTGATAGCATTAAAAATACAAAATAATATTTGACATAAGTTCAGTTAGTGTTCTCCTCCTTTACACAGTAGGTAAGGATGAGCACAGTTGGGAATGAAATGTGCTGACCATTTGTAACAGTGTTTGTTTGTCTGTATGTTTGTCTGTGGACAATTTCTTGTGCACACGATAGTTGCCACATATATTACTATATTTTCGCGGAAGTTTATATTCGGCTTTGTTCTAAAGAAAGTAGAACAACATCACATTTTTTTAAATTTGAGAAAAAATGTATTTTCTTAACATGGTAATATAGGGCAAAATCTGACATAATAAAGGGGGTTATCTGACATAATAAGGAGTTATTTATGGCTCAATGACCTCGAAACTTTACGGTTTCAATCATTGTAGGGAAAAATTGCATCGACACAATTTTTGTATTAGTAATGTCATTAGCCCGTTATCCCCCCCCCCATACACACCGAGGGGATTATTTTACTGTCAAACTTGGTATCAATCAAAGGATTTTTTTTCAAGCCCTTAAAATGAAGAGTAACATGGCAGTAGTATAATTGTGATTCTTCGGAACAACGATACAGATTTTTAATTTTTTTTTCATGGAAGATTTGAAAAAAAAATATATTAAAATCGAATTTTTTATATGAGAATCTCGAGTTAATCCACACTCCAGTTGATCCGTCCAAACAGTTACCTTACACCTTTCTGGTAGGTCGGACGGTCTGGGTTTCAACAACAACACTCCAGCTGATCGGACGCGATAGACCAGTGGTTAGCGAGCGGGAATTGCACTCGGTAGGTCCGGGTTCGATTCCTGCCACTGCCTAAACTGCTCCCGTGTTCACGCGGAGTACAATCACGTTAAACATGTGGGTCCGTAAGTCCTTCCGAGAGATTGATGGTAGGGGAAGGAGGAATGCCTCCCCCACTTTGTACCGGTCTAAATTGTCCACTTCCCGGCCGTCCAAGCAGTTACCCGACACCATTGCAATCTCACACGTCGGTGTTTTGTCGTCAATGGCAGTCTTCGTAATACACGGCCGCAAGATGGTGCAATCTGCTTTCGGCCAATCTTCGAGAAACTGTTTTCAATGATATTGGAACATCAAATATCTCCTGCAAATTAGGAGCGTAATTATGGAGGGTGGAGGTTAAGGGGTTCAACCCACATCCCCTTCCAATCCGAAATTGAAAAGTTTCAAAATGCTTCCTAAACACACATGTGATAAAAAATTTACTGAATCCCCATTCAGTTTGTTGTTCTGAAATCCTTGAACTTAAAAAATAACCAGTTTTTAACTCCAATAAATAAATGTAAGTAAATACATAATAAAAAATAGAATAGGTGTTCAAATTTTAGAATCTAAGAAATCAAAGAGAAATGCTTCGCCTACTGCGTAACTGTAATACGAGATAAATACAAGTAATACAAGTTCCTAATACAAGTAAAACCTGAAGTCTGCAAATTTGAAAAAATCCAGGTTCCTGAAGCTGGCAGAAGAAGTTAAGACCAAAGGGCAGTTATTTAGTGAATAAAGATCTGCATGGGTCTTATTTAACAAATTTCCCGGCCCGAAAATATTATGATTTGACGTAGCCAAAACCCAAGAATTTAAAAAAAAAAATTTCATCCGAGCCAAACCCCTGAAACCCTCAAAGCTAGCTCCAACGCGGACCGTCCCGAATTATTCTGTAATACATTAAAGCCTGTTGCCTCGTCTGATGATCCAAATTTGCATTTAAAGAATTTAATGCAAGATATATTAAATATGGTAATAAATTAAAAAGAATCCAAATTTGAAACATATGTACAAATCAAGAATGAGCAATACTGTAAAGTGTATTTTTACTTATCACTAGCGGCATACCCGTTCTTCGCACGGAGTATATAATATAGAGACACTTATAATTCAGAATCATATGCAAATTATGTTAAAATATTAAATTTATTGCTCCTAAAGAGATGTTTATGAATATCTGTTCTCATCATGCAAAATTATCTTCACGGGCAGATCTGAAGAATAAAACATCCTGACCCCTTTCGAAAGCAAATATACAAAAAATATGAAATTGAATCAATATATTCAAAATAACAGTGCTAAAATTGTATGGGACCCGTAGTACTTATATACTCGAACATTAGAAGATATAACCTGTATTAGTAGATTACATGTATAAATTGAAAATATCAATAAACCCGTAATTGATTCCAATATATACCAGGATGAAAGCACTAAAATTATATGGGAATATATATATATATATATATATATATATATATATATATATATATATATATCCCCGTACTACTTATATTGTCGCAGATTAGAAAATATGCCGGTATGTTAGTAGAAGATTACCCTTATTACAATTTGAGTCTAAAAAATCTTTGCCGAAATAAAACAGATGACACAATACATTGAAAATTTCAATTATCCCCGTAATCTTTATACCAGAAGGTCGTAATTTATTCCAATATATGCCAATATATATCAAAATATATGCCTATATACCTGTACTACTTATATTCTCGCAGATTAGAAGATAACCCGTGCATTTATAGAAGATTACTCGCACAACGTACAACATGTGAGTTTCAAAAATTTTTGTCATAATAAAACAATGGCATAGAATTAATATGAAAATATCAATAATCCCTGAATCAATAGTCCACGCAAATACCAATAATAATAATGTTTAAACCTGAAGACCGTAATTGATATTATCCAGTCAGCAATGCAATGTCAATGAAATTTAATTTATATACATATCTTTGTTAATCAAATCGGAAAAGATTTAATAAAAATCGTATGCCGCATAAGCACATTGGATTTACAGCCGTTGCTAAACGTCATGAGATCATGCTTCAAATGAATTGATGGGAATCTTATCGTTTGAAGAATTCTATCTCCATTGAAGGTTTGGCGACATTTTCGTCAATTTAGCGACAATTTAAAACATCGCCAAATTTATCACCAAGTGGGACTGTAGAACTGACAGTCCCATTTTGCGACACATTGACGAATAATCATCACAATACTATGCCCTAACAAAACACAATTAATTGCATTTATTAAGCGCAATTTCATCAATTTTATTATATTTTTATGGATTTGCAAACATTTTATTCATTTGGTGACATTTTAAAAATTCGCTAAATGTGTTATTCAGTAGGATGGATGGACTGGTCGACAAATGCTACATAAACATCATTTCTGTACTCTCTTCTAAGAAAACAAATTTAATTTAATTGATTTGCTTCGATTTTATCAATTTGTCGACATTTCCGTCAATTTGGCAACGTTTAAGAAAAGTTGCCAAGTTGGCGATATTCCTCGAAATTCATAGCTCTGAATTTGCAGATCTGAAGAATAAAACATCCGATCCCGTTTGCATATACTAAATGAAAACACTAAATTTGTATTAGAAAATATACATACCCGTTCTACTCTTTTTCTGTTTCAACAATCGGCTAAATAAATTTATTGGCTAAACACAATATATGAGTTTTTTAGCTAAACACAATATATAAGCTTGAAAACTCTTTGTCAAAATAAAGGAAAGTGATGTACACAGTCCGTAATTAATATAATTAAAAAAAATCAAACCGTTCATTTACAAAATATATTTTTACATCTATTTATTTATTCTTCAAATAGAAAAAATAATAACAAATATTAGCAAATACATTTAATTTAATTGCGTTGCTGAGCAACATAATATAAGAAAGAATCTTCCTCATAAACTGCGAAATTAAAGAACCATTTTTATCTCTTCCCCATAAAATGCAAAAATAATAACCATTTTGATTTCTTTATACTTTTCATTGTTTAGTAAATGCTTGTGAAGCATAAACCATGGTGTTAGATTTTCCATTTAAATTCATGTTTCAAACAATTCATGCTTTCAGATTGTGACTAATTAATGCAAAAATCCTACACTAAGCTCAGAAATGAAGTTTTAATTCACGTTGACGTTTTAAACAAACGATTTTCATCCTTTCCTTTTGGATAAACCACGGAGTTAGAGAGTAGAACTCCTAGGATAAAGTTCCGTTTTTCATTAATATCTCGACAACTCCTGGTATTAGAAACTCAAAACTTGGGCTAAATTTATGGAGGGCTATTTTAAGGCTACTCACAAAATTTCATTAAATTCGATTCAGCCGTTCCTCGTGATGATGAGACAAACGAAATATTGGTTTTTTACTAATATGTCGAGAACCACTGATTGTGGAAACTCCAAACATGGACTAAATTTTAAGTGGGGCTATTTCTAGGCTACCCACAAAATTTCATCAAATTCGTCGTAACCATATATTAATTTTAAATTATAACAGTTTACTCAAATAAATTAATTCAATATTTGCTGTCTTAAGAAAAGTATTTTACTTTAAGTATAAAATTTATTTGTATTTGATTATGTAGAAGCATTCGAAATCTAATAATTGAAATTAACGTTACAGAAAAAATTGAAATTAAAATATCAGTGTTAAATTTTATGTAAACAGTATCTTTGACTTTTTTTATTTTGAACGGGTTTAACCCGGCTCGAATTTGATAAAACTTGGTCTAAGTCCACGAGTCAGACCCGTGCCCGTAGGCTAGGTCGAGTGCTTAATCCGCAATTCATCAAAAATCCATTAAATCCATATAAAGGAAAATTTTGTTTATTTGAAAAGGAGTATAAAAAATTCAAGCATTACATTCTATTACCAATGTATTTTGAAAGCTGTTGTTATATTATAATTGCCATCATTAGGAAATTTTGTAGAATAATAAATATAAAATAAAAAAAATAATTGCGGTAACTAATTTGGCTTGTTATACAGCGAATTAAATAGTTACATGAGAGATATGAATATTAACAGGAGTTTTCTGTCCTTCTTATCAAGAGACTTTGCGAATGTATTCTGACAGGCTTGCATCCGTAATCATAAAATTCTAAATTTGAAAGAGAGAGATCAAAATATATATTTTAATACATAATTTTCAGTTTCACATTGAATTTGTGATCTAAATTATAACGTTGCAATTGTTCGGAAATTGATTATGTTTCATTATTCAAAGATCTGAAAAAGTTTCACAAGATAATGAAATATATTACCGACTTCAAAAGAATAAAAGTAATTTTCATCTGCGGACATATTCACGCAACTAACACATTATTATAAGGGGTGTCAGAATAATGAGAAACTCTGAAATATAGAAAATTCGTTTAAATAAAGGTATTAACGAAAACTTATTCAAATAACTTTTCAAATGAAGAAATTACAAGTACTAAACAGATTATAACAGTTTATAGACAGGAAAAGAAAAATAATAAAATAATGAAGAGAAAAATATAAATAAAAAAGTGATGATAAAAAAAAGAACAATGAATGGATTATCCAACAATGTAATTAAACGTTCATCAATTTTTATTTCGCTTTTTCAGATTGAAAAATGGAGATAAATAAATTTTAGTTTCAAAATAATAAAACAATATTATTTAATTTTCTAAACAAATGCTTAAAGTCTGGAATCCAATGGGTTCAAACCTGAAATACTGTATTGGCCATATAAAAATAAAATAAAAAGGTTATTTTGATATTCTTCCATCTGTGACTATAAACTTGCTAATCAGCTAGGCTAAAGAACATGATAATTCAATGTTCACTGCAATTTCTTTTACTCGATCATCAAATACCAAGAAAAGTAGCCCAATGTTAGTTACATCACCTAATGAGGAGGATGTTGACGTGAAATAATTATAATTATTTTATAATTATTTTGCATATAACTTGTATTTTTTAAATGTTTACGTTGCATTATAATTTATTTATTTTATTAACTACTTTACCTTTACATTTTACTTTCCATTTTTGTAAGTATTTGAATATAGTTTCTTACTCATCAGATAAATAATTAATCAAATTTTCATCGATAAGACAGAAATGCCAAGAGGTCATATTAGAAAGTTGACTTTTGTTCTCTTTGGAGCTGATACGAATTAAAAACTGATATTGAATTTGAAAAAAATAATATTTATTTTATTTAGACTTCCGTATTTATTCGTACGTCTGTTTTCTTAGTAGAATTTATGGTACAATAAATTCTACTATGTATGTAATAATAGTTATCGTGGAATTCAAAGTGAAACAGACAAGTGTGATTCTCTACAGACTGATTTATTAACAAGGCGCTATCTGAACAAAATTGCGTATATTGGTCGGAACCCACATTGACCCACCGTCATCTTTTTCGGGGTTTCACAGCAATCTGATATTACATGCAAATCACGTGTATTTCGGAGAGGGGATGTTGCTGAACACACAAAGTGTTAAGCTCCAATTCTCACCAGGGTATGGAAAATATGCCGTCCTCGCGATTTTTATAATATAAAAATGTGATGGGGATGCAGTTACGGATATGAAGGTTTAACTTAGGAGCATCTTTAAGTGTTTTAGATATGATGATAGGCAATTAAAGGCCGACAAAGAAAATCAATTCAAATCAGAAAGTTTACGTTGCGGTTAGGATTTGCGTCCAAATATGCCGTCGTCGATAAAAAAAGGAATACATTTATTCTGTGCTAATCTTAATGGCATGAGATAGACTTTAATATGGTCATAATAAGCGTATGATATGAATAGAAATTTGGAAAATGAAACATGAAAATAGGGTTACGTTAATTGGGACAGCTAAAATATCTGTATATATTGTACACAGTATTTAAGGCATCACTAACAACTTTATGTAACTGAAAAAAAAAATTAACCTTTCAATAACTGAAGTCCAGTTACACCCATTGAACATTATTCTCACTGTCTGTTCATTAAAATTTTAGACTCCATTTGTTTCTCTACAAATCACCTTGTGCACAACCAGAATTCTTGTGTTACTGTCATGGTGAAGAATTTATTTTCCGTGTTGTTTTAGGCACGGTTCTTTAATATAAGGTTCGATAGGTAGACCGATAACGATTCAAAAAGTTGTCAACTTAATGTCATGAGACTATGATTTTGTCATTCGTGGCGTCACGGATCGGGGTAGAGCTCCTGTAATACACGCTGACAATGCATGATTCTGCAAATGCATGGGTTTCCATATTTGACGGTTTAAAACGCGCCCAAATATTGATTTTATACACACTATGTTTTTATGTCTTCACAATCGTTACTTAGGGACGTGTCTGGTCTATTGAATAACAAGGTCTCCTCATATATCATATAAAAAAGGCTCAAACTTATGTTTCTCTCCCGAAATGGAAATACTGCAACAAATTAACGCCATTACTTGTTTTGAATATCACATGACTTAGTACAGAAAAGTCATGTGCTTCATGATTTTTATAGTTGATACTCAAAAGCTTATGTAATTTTATGTAATTAGCTCAAAATTTTATGTAATAAATTCTTTAATTTTTCCTGGTAGATGTTAAAAGTGCATAAAGTGATATTAAAAAAGATTTGAAATAATTAAAGTGAGATAATTCCATGAGTAATTTTTCAATTACACTTAACCGTATTTAATGTATGTTGTACGAATAAAACGCCATATATAGCGTTCGTTGTTATCCGCGGCTTCACATAACCGCGGTATGTCTTTTAAATATATATATATATATATATATTTCATTTATATATATATATATATATATATATATATATATTTCATTTATATATATATATATATATATCCATCATCTTATTAGTGTTTGGGGCACATTTTACTCATTAGAAATGTTTTTGTACGGGGGCCGTATAAATGTTTGAATTTTGTATTTCGTAAAATTTAATTCCCTTTGAAAATTTAATCGATTTCATATAATTCTGTACCTTTTTTACGCAACTTTGTAATTTATTATATATGTCTAAGATCAATATTTATTGAATGAAAGCCGAGGTCAATGTTTTTGGGACAACCTATATATATAAATATATATATATATATATAATAATAGAAGTTTGAAAATCCAATGAACGAAAAGTAAGAAGATGTAACACGATAAACCTAACTTTTTAAAAACACCCACAGAATAAAATATAATACAGCAAATACAATACAAGTAATATACTAAAAATATAACAAATGCAATAACATAGGCAGTAAAAAACCGATAAAAAATTAGGAGAATACGTGCAACAAGATTCCTCTAATAACATTGGACGAAAGTAAATTCAAAAATAGAAAAACAAATATAGAAATAACTAATTCTATTACTAAATTTAGCGCAAATGCAGCATAAATTTGAATAGATTGCAAATAAAATTTTTTTAGATACTATAGCTTACAAAATTATGAAAGATACTATGCAGAAATTATTAAATAAAGAATTTAAAGTTATTAAGTAAATGGAATGAAAATGCAAAATACATTTAATTTATTGCGCAAATGCAGCTCATAAATAAAATGATTTCAATAATAATAGAAGTTTGAAAATCCAATGAACGAAAAGTAAGAAGATGTAACACGATAAACCTAACTTTTTAAAAACACCCACAGAATAAAATATAATACAGCAAATACAATACAAGTAATATACTAAAAATATAACAAATGCAATAACATAGGCAGTAAAAAACCGATAAAAAATTAGGAGAATACGTGCAACAAGATTCCTCTAATAACATTGGACGAAAGTAAATTCAAAAATAGAAAAACAAATATAGAAATAACTAATTCTATTACTAAATTTAGCGCAAATGCAGCATAAATTTGAATAGATTGCAAATAAAATTTTTTTAGATACTATAGCTTACAAAATTATGAAAGATACTATGCAGAAATTATTAAATAAAGAATTTAAAGTTATTAAGTAAATGGAATGAAAATGCAAAATACATTTAATTTATTGCGCAAATGCAGCTCATAAATAAAATGATTTCAATAATAATAGAAGTTTGAAAATCCAATGAACGAAAAGTAAGAAGATGTAACACGATAAACCTAACTTTTTAAAAACACCCACAGAATAAAATATAATACAGCAAATACAATACAAGTAATATACTAAAAATATAACAAATGCAATAACATAGGCAGTAAAAAACCGATAAAAAATTAGGAGAATACGTGCAACAAGATTCCTCTAATAACATTGGACGAAAGTAAATTCAAAAATAGAAAAACAAATATAGAAATAACTAATTCTATTACTAAATTTAGCGCAAATGCAGCATAAATTTGAATAGATTGCAAATAAAAATTTTTTAGATACTATAGCTTACAAAATTATGAAAGATACTATGCAGAAATTATTAAATAAAGAATTTAAAGTTATTAAGTAAATGGAATGAAAATGCAAAATACATTTAATTTATTGCGCAAATGCAGCTCATAAATAAAATGATTTCAATAATAATAGAAGTTTGAAAATCCAATGAACGAAAAGTAAGAAGATGTAACACGATAAACCTAACTTTTTAAAAACACCCACAGAATAAAATATAATACAGCAAATACAATACAAGTAATATACTAAAAATATAACAAATGCAATAACATAGGCAGTAAAAAACCGATAAAAAATTAGGAGAATACGTGCAACAAGATTCCTCTAATAACATTGGACGAAAGTAAATTCAAAAATAGAAAAACAAATATAGAAATAACTAATTCTATTACTAAATTTAGCGCAAATGCAGCATAAATTTGAATAGATTGCAAATAAAATTTTTTTAGATACTATAGCTTACAAAATTATGAAAGATACTATGCAGAAATTATTAAATAAAGAATTTAAAGTTATTAAGTAAATGGAATGAAAATGCAAAATACATTTAATTTATTGCGCAAATGCAGCTCATAAATAAAATGATTTCAATAATAATAGAAGTTTGAAAATCCAATGAACGAAAAGTAAGAAGATGTAACACGATAAATCTAACTTTTTAAAAACACCCACAGAATAAAATATAATACAGCAAATACAATACAAGTAATATACTAAAAATATAACAAATGCAATAACATAGGCAGTAAAAAACCGATAAAAAATTAGGAGAATACGTGCAACAAGATTCCTCTAATAACATTGGACGAAAGTAAATTCAAAAATAGAAAAACAAATATAGAAATAACTAATTCTATTACTAAATTTAGCGCAAATGCAGCATAAATTTGAATAGATTGCAAATAAATTTTTTTTAGATACTATAGCTTACAAAATTATGAAAGATACTATGCAGAAATTATTAAATAAAGAATTTAAAGTTATTAAGTAAATGGAATGAAAATGCAAAATACATTTAATTTATTGCGCAAATATATATATATATATATATATATACTATTTCTATGGGTTATTTTCTACAATTGGTAGCATGAGTGGAATGTGAAGCTCCAGTATTATTCTAAAATGTGTTTTCATACATCTGTCTTCCCTTTTATTGAACAAAGTGATTTTGCACGAATTCTGATAAATTGATGAATTCCGCTTTTATAAACAGAATTTGAAAAATTGGCTTGGGTCTAAGCAAGTAAGTTTTCGTAGGGGAAATTGATTTTATATTGAGTGAAATATATTTTCCCATTTATCAATACATGTTGCAATATATATTTGAACGTCAATGCCAGGCAAATTCATAAAGGTACGGTTTTCACAGATACGGTTTTGTTGCTTTGTGTTTTGAGTTGGAATACCAATTATATGCTTATTTTTCTCTAGGATTTCATGTATTTTGCCATTCTTGCTAAATGGGATTGAATGATTGAAATTTAAAATACAGTCCTCCTTAAGGGTACTGATAACAAAAAACCATTTATTCGATGGTCGGCCAGACTGTGAGAGGAGCCATATTACGTATACGTACAAATGTTTACACGCAGGTGAATTTATATTTTAATATATGTTATAAACTTACACGGTGCTGTATCAGCATGAAAAGCAATTCTGAACATTGCTCTAGAATAATGGTGCGCAACTTTTTTATTGGTGCGACTCCACTGAACTGTTATAGTGCTGTATCAGCATGCAAATCTACGCATTGCTCTAGAATAGTGGTGCGCAACATTTTTATTCATGCGACCCCACTGAAGTATTATATTCCAAAATAACCCTGGAAACTTTGCCAAGCCCTCCCCCCTCCCACCACCCCACCACCAATAAAACCCAAAATTCTAAGACAGCCAAATCTGAAAAAGCTGAGGAATTAAATGAATCCATTTTTTGGAATGTTACTCTCCTTCCAATCTCATTTCGCCCCTAAACATATTTACGAATGTTTTTCGAAAGTTCTTCTTAAAATGAAAGCTGCAGACCACAAATAAGATTCAAATTCTGTACGGAAGTCTTTGCGAACTCTACGCATAGATTTGAACCCCTGTGATTGGCCCGCTCAGATGAGCCCGAAATCCCCGCGTTTGTTAAAAACGCATCCTTCATAGTTTTAAGGCCAGTGCTCCAAGGAGCACAGCTACATCCCTCCCACTTCTCCCTTTACTTCCCGAGGAAAATTTTCCTCTTATTCCAAATTATGTGACTCGACAGATTGCGATTCGTCACAATCGGGATCGAAGAGCATTGCCTGTTTCTCTTTGAAACTTCTTTTCCGTAAATTATCTTTATTACTATTTCCCAGTCGATCTTTAGATTGGAGTTTAAAGGCAGCCTTCGTCTGCCTGGGCACTCCGTAATTGGTTAGTCCTTGAAAACTGAAGTATTATATTATATGGAAGACCACATGCCACCACGTAAATAAAATAAGTGGTTAAAATTATAATTAAGTACATATTTTTACAAAGGCATTTATTTTCCATTCTCTACTATTAGTCACATTTAGCAATAAAAAATGTCAAAACGATATTTCGTTGAATGAAATTTCCTCTAGCTTGAAATATTATGTAGGATATTTTTTAAACAGGAAATCATCATTAATAATCATTAATATAAAATATTATGCAAAATTTTTGACAGACCTAATGGGGAATTTCAGCGTAAGTATATATAATGAATTAAATAAGCACAATGTTTTTCGCATCCTCCGTCAATAAAAAAATTTCGGTGGCCCCTTAATAAACACACGAGACCCCAAATTGGATCGTGACACAAGAGTTGTATACTGCTGCGCAAAGTTTACAATGGTTCGTGCATTACAAAATAGATTGAAACTAAATTTACTACAATTATAGAATATTGCACGGATGCAAAAAATCATTGAAAAAAAAGTCGGCGATTGTAAGTTGTTAATAGATTCTTTTAAAAGAAGCCTCAAATTTGTGTTTCTCCATAATGACAATAAGTACGTTTCAGTTCCAGTAGAACATTCCGTACATTTGAAAGAACGATAAGAAAAGTTTGTCTTCATTCTTATTAAACTTAAGTACAATGATCATGGATAGACAGTTTGTAAAGATCATGGATGGACAGTTTTCTGTGATTATGAATGGACAGTTTGCAATGATCATGGGCGGAAGGCTTGTGTTGGTCTTAAAGTCCTATCTATGATTTTGGGGCAGCGGGCATTTGGTATATATGGATAATCCAAATGCCTGTATTTTTTGTGCAGGTGGAATATTCGAGATCGACATCAACACTAGGTCAAGAAAAAATGGGCAGATAGAGTCACATTAGAACCTGGAAGTAAAAATGTGTTACACGAAGCTTTAGTTGCTCCAGAAAAAAAAATATTTTTCTTCCGCTTCACATAAAACTGGGATTGATGAAGCAATTTGTCGAAGGTTTGTCAAAAGAAGGAGAGTGATTTAAATACATCTGTGCAACAGTTCCAGGACTATTTACAGCGAAAACAAAATAATGTGTTTTTGTCAGCCCAAACATCGGGAAACTTAGGAAGGATAAACTCTGAAGAAAAATGGAAACTGTTGAAAACGATACATGGAAAGCTTTCAAAGAAGTGGTGCCCAATTTTTTTGTAAATCACTATAAAATGATTGTGGAAGACATGTTACAGAAATTCAAGGATTTGGGTTGTTTCATGAGCATAAAACTCCACTTTCTCAACTTTTACTTAGACTACTTTCCTCCGACTCTGGGAGCTGTCAACGAAGAGCAAAACAAACTATTTCACAAAGACATTAAGGAAACGGAAAGACGGTATCAGAGCAGGTGGAATGTCAACTTAATGCTGATAAATCGAAGGTTTTAATATATAATAACATTATAATTACAACTATAGCACATTACTCTTCACTTTAAAGGACTCGATAAAATCTTTAGATTTATACCATACTTGACAATGTACACGCTGAAAGGGGGGGTTACTTACCCCTCAAAATGGGTGCCAATCATGTCATTAATGCAGGATATTGAACATAGACGACCCGGGAAAAGAATTTCCCAGGAAAAGCCCATAATCTTTGAAGGAAAAAAATAAAGGACACCACAAGGAAATATAACTATATCAGAATGTATATCAATATTTAATTATTTTAATTAAAAATATTTTTCCAATACTTCCATTTCAAAAATGTTTACAGAAAGTTTTAAATAATGTTAATGTACTTAATATAGTGCTTTTCAAAGCAATTTTCCTGAAACATTCAGATCCATTTTGTGCAAAGGCCTTACGTGATAGAGAAAAATGGAAGTGATATATGCAACTGGCGGCTAAAATTACATCAGAAACAGTTAATAGTTTCCAAACAACTTTTCATGACTCTAATTTTGCAGGTTGTGTTATTACAACTATAGTGTGTTACTATTCACTTTAAAGGACTCGTTAAAATCTTTAGATTTATTCCATACTTGACAATGTACACCCGGGGAGGGGGGTTACTTACCCCTCAAAAAAGGTGGCAATGCTGTCACAAAGAAACTTTTTTTATCGCGGCTTTTTTTCACAATTTCTCAACAATGATTGAAACTATGAAGTCTCGAGGTCATTAAGCTTATAAACCCTTTTATACATGATTATGTAAAATTTTGTCCTATGCTTCTATGTTTAAAACATTTAAAATTTCGAACACATTATGAAGTTTTCGTTTGAATTTAAAAAAAAATCTATCTAGTTCTAGGTTTTGTTTTATAACAAAGCTGGATATAAAGTTTTTTGAAAATCCATTAATATTTGCGGTTGCTGTCGACCACAGACATCAATTAGACCGGCATCACTCGAAATCGAAAAATTTCGTGAAACCAATACTTTCTCAATACTACGTATGAGAATATAAAAATCTAAAAATTTGTGAAATATATAGCAAGTTTGGTAAGCAGGAGAAGAAAATAGGATTGCATTCATTGGAGACATGAGCAGATTAAAAGGAAAAGTCACCTGAAAAAACAATATTCAACATTTGTTTTTTATTGTAGGAATATGAGCTTGATTTCGATTTCCCTCGCAGAGCATTCAATATTAAAGTTTTGATAAAATATTATAAACATTAAATTTTGTAATTTTAGCCCCTTTAAGCGTGGAAAGCAATATAAAGGAAATGAACAATGGTTATGAAGAAAGTTATAACATTTAATCTTTCAAATAATACATTAAAATGTAGGGAAAACATTACAAAATGTGGTTCGAAAATATGAATATAGTCTTTGGAACGCTTGAATCTCATGGTAATATTTTTACCAGCAGTTTTTATAAGTCAAACTAATCTTATTGTCTGGTTGTTTTAAAAAGTTTAGAAATAATGTATAACAGGGTATACATGAAAATATTGTCTAGAGTTTAAACCATTTTAAAATTTGCAAGCTGTAGAATTGATTTTGAAAATGAATTTTAATTATTGTGATAGAAAAAAAAATCCTGTAAAAAAAGTTTTAAGTACTTTCTACATGAAAATAAACCTGTTTAAGAAGTTGATTAAGTTGAAAACACTATTTTTTAGAAGTAAAAAAAAAAAGTCGACTATAGATTCAGAGCTAATTAGTTTGCACAACTAGTTATTTCGAATTGAGTCTGTACAATTACATCCAATTAAGAGTTTAAAAATTTAAAAAGTGAATTTACTAGTTGTACAAATCTTGAGACAGGAATTATTTCAGAAAGAAAATGGATCATTCGTCGCATGGCCTATATCAAAGAAATATACGTTAATGATATTTAGCGTTTAATAACACGGTTTTTAGTGTATAATTCCATGAAATAAGATTTACAATTAAGAGAAATATTTTCTTTCATTATTAAAGAAGTTGAACTTATATGGTACAATTCACGAAATAAATAAATTGGTCATTAATGGTGTCCTTCCAATTTTTTCATAATCACTTTCGGTCCAAATTGAAAGTCACTTTTGAACTGATTATGGTAAAATAATGGTGATCACATAAAATTCAGAATAATTTTATTTATATTATGACTAAAATATATATTCTATTCTGTGATACCAGAAATTGATCTCACATTTGATGAGACACTTTTATTCAGAAATTTATGGTGGCCAGAACGGCAGACAAATCTTGTAGTCTGGCTGGCACCAAAGTTTATTACGATGTGAACCTGAAGGTCAGAAGACTATAAATTTAGGGGTGCCATACCAGAGGGGCTGAGCTGGGCCGTGCTAAATGTGCAATGGTGCCATTGGGTAAAGGAGTAACCAATAAGCGCCAAAAAGAAGTAAAGGCGGAGTTAACCCCCTCACACACACACACACACACACCTAGGGAACCACAGCCTGTGACCCGAGAACGAAAGAGAAACGAAAAAGATGTCGACTTAAGAACATACCACAAGAGACAACCATGGAATTTTGACTTAGAAGCATGCCAGCAGGAATAATCACGATTTTGACTTAAGAGCACGTCTAGAGAAGAATGAAAAACCCAACAGATTTGAAGAGTGTCCCGTAGAGGTTCCAAATTAATGGAGATAGATCAATGTGTGAGTGCATTCAGAGTACAAGAAGGAGCCACACACCAAAGAGTTATGGCAGTACTAAGACTGATGTAAGCCTTTGAGATATGATAAAGCCCAAGACTAATTGGAATTGGTATTGATAAAGGTATGTGCTCAACAATTATCACAGGTCCTAGACACGATAAATTAATTTTAATAATTCTGGTCGCATATGACCCCTCCGCTGCAAGAAGTAATGAAACTAAATGTTGTTAATAAATGTTTAATTGTTTAAGTTTAAATGGTGTGATCAATTTAGCACTTTATTAATTAATTATTCCTTTACAGTGCTCGCACGAAAGGTAAAATAATTGGAAGGTTTATAGCGGCACAACAAAGCAATGTACGATTTAATAGTAATTCCACTATATGGGAATTAACGGCCAGGTCAACTTAATGAATTTAATATTAAAAAATTAATTACTAAATGAATTTAAGAATTAAAAGTTCAACTTTAATTTACTTTTTACTTTCCTTATATACATAAAGTATAAGGAAAGTATTGTGACGGGGTCGAAAATTCGAATTCGAGTTTTCGACGGGAGAGCACGTTTCAAGCATCCCTGATCACGAATCAAACATTTTTGAAGTGATGTCTGTGTGTGTGTGTGTGTGTGAAAGTATGTGTGTGTGTGTGTGTGTGTGTGTGTGTGCGTCAGTGAGTCTGTGGAGACGATAACTAGCGAAAGAATAGACCGATTCGGACAAAATTTGGTACAAAAATCACAATCCGTAAACACTGGAAGCTTATTGTTTTTATACGCAATCGAATGTTCAGAACCCCCCTACATTTTCGTATAAAATTTTGAAAAAATCGTCAAAAAATCAAAACCGCTAATAAAGTTACGGGAAAAAGACATTTCTTATGTAATTTTTCAATAGAAAACGATTGACATAAATTTTAGAACGTTAACATGAACCGTTCTCGAGATATTGTACATTTTTCAAAAATATTATCAAAATGTCATATAAAATAAAAAAAAATATTTCCTATTGAGAAACATGTTCACTTTTCATATGTAATACCATGCGATAAATTGGGTGACATCGTTTTCGTGGATCTAGCTCTTTCCATTCATGAAAAAAATACTTTAAGTAACACTTTTGTATTTGAACACCAATAGTTGTTTATCTGCTGTAAGGATAACTTATTTCTTCGTCCATAACGCTTGGCGAGATTTTGGCGACGAATTTGGCGGAATGTCACCAACTTGGCGACTTTTTGAGATGTTGCCAAATTAACGAAAATCTCGCCAAATGGATAAAAATGACGCTAAATCAATGAAAATGACGACTAATTGTCAAAAATTCAATATCTTGGAAAGAATATTAGTATCTACTATAAGAAAAACCTATGTTTTTACTGTAAAAGTAGTAAATTCATTACATTATATAAGGAAAGTCATGTGTTGCCCACATCAGATTTTTTAAATATTGCCACACATTCAATTAACAACTATTTTCCAGAAACAGATGAAAATCGGCTGAATAAGACCAGTTTAGCCACTTGTCCAAGCAGTGCAACAAATTCTGGAAGTAGAAATGTCTATGGGTTTTTTTCTCGTAAGAGGGGGATGGGTGTAAGCAAATGCTTCCCCAACTCTGAGGATAGACTGCCTTTGAATATGCGTCTGTAAATAAAACCTTAACCACATTGGTGTTTTCAAGTAAGAAATTTAAATTAGATGATGAAAATGCAGGAAATGAGTATCAATCTAAATTGTTTTCAACCATATATTTTGAAGTATCTTAATTTTAGTGTTCTCAAAAGAAATAAATCTAATAGTATTGCAGTTTAAAATGACTTTTAAATATTTTTGCAATTTAAAAATCTTTTTAAATTGCAAAACTAATTTATAATATTTACCGTTGGGATTTTAAACATCGACTCTAAAATGATCCCTTCCGAAATATTTGCTATGCTTAGTTAGCCATATATGTAAGTTCTCAAGATAAACTTAATTTGTTCAATGGTCAACTAACAGATCACTATAAAAGTGTAATATCAAAATATATTTTCTTAATTTTCACATAATGTCAAACAAGGAGATTTTGCGATGGTGAATGGAAAGACTTTAATTCCGCCTTTACACAGATACATGATAAATGGATTTCGCTGTTATTAATAAATGGAAATGTTATAATTAAGGATAAAGAACTTCTAAAAATAGATTTATCTTTATAAAATTCGGAATAAAAAGGTCTTGATTGGAGATCTATTCCTAATTTATTGACATAAATGATATTTGGGACACCATACGTATTGAAACTCAAGACAATAAATTGTAAAACCACAGGGGCCGCTTTGTGTTTATCCCTGATCACTGTTGTAAAGTATACCTTTCAGTAGCATTGCATATATTGTTACGAATTCATTTGCATGAAATACCTATCGAAGAGTATTGTAAGCATACATGAACATACTCTTAGAATTGAATATTGACATCAGTTAAATATGAGTTTCTGCATTCAACTGATTGTGATAAATGGATTCTATGCAATATATAGCTCGAATATATTTACACGATTATTTAATTAAATAAGTTAATATATTTTAATTCTATAAGTTTAAATATCCATGAGTAAGGTAGTAAAAGTGAGTAATTGTGGTTATTATTTATTATGCGCCTATAGGGGGTGTTACTTACTTGGTTATGTTCTTCTTGTTCGACCTAGAAAGTTCGACCTACCCGAATGTGTAAGGTAACCTTTTGGATGGCCGTTAAGTGTCACTTTATTTAGACCGGAACCCAGTGGGGGAGGCATTAACAGAGACCATACAATCATTCTCCTACCACACACCTCTCGGAAAGACTTAACCACGTATTTAAAGTGCCTTGCTCACAGTGACAGTTTGGGTAGAGTCAGGGTACATAGGTATGTTAATTCAGGACCAGTGAGTAAGACTACTCTGCCTTACGGCTGTTTTTGTAGACTTCAGTCTAACGGCTGAAGAACCCCACTACTTACTTAAAACAATAAACGTGCTAAAGATACTAAAGTAAGTATAAATAGAAAATGGGTAATACACTGAATAGATGAGTAATATAAAATAAGTCTAACCATAAGATGACCTTATACACAAAGTCAGGGTTAGGGTTAGCCCAGTGGTTAGCGAGCGGGAAGTGCACTCGGTAGGCACGAATTCGATTCCCGCCACTTCCAAAATTGCCGCTGTGTTCATCCGGAGTACGATCACATTAAACATGTGGGTCCGTAAGTCCTTCCGAGAGGTTGGTGGTAGGGAAGGAGGGTACGGTCCCTGTGGATGCCTCCCCCATTGGGTTCCGGTTTAAATTGGGTGGCACTTCCCGGCCGTCCAAACTTTTTTTTTCGCGACCCAGACCCGAGTGCTTCAAAAGCATAAACAATTTATTTACGAGTAATAAATGAAACATGGCAGCCTGAGAGATACTACGATGGACGCAAGGCTGCCCGTGGCCATCACAAACAATCAGTGGAAGCCAATGTAGACCACGCCCAGATGACTGCAGCGAATTGACAAACAGATACGGTGGAACCAATGAGAACCAAAGGGGGGGATAAAAGTTACCCATGTGCATCAAGCAAGGTTTATGATACACTTGATATACAGGGTAAGCAAGAAATAAGTTCCCCACTTCAGAAGACTCTAGAATGCGTTCTATTGGTCCAAATGAGACACAATTTGAAATATAGATAATTTAAATGATGCGCTTGACATTTATTAAATCAAAAATTTTAGTACAAAAATCCGCCGATAGGTGGCGCTGTAATACACATAACAACATTTAATAGGCTTTATAAATGTTAAATAATATTAAAAAAGTTGCATTAAAACTCTTCAATACGTCCCCCTTCATGTCCAACAATGTGCTCTATTCGCAGAACCATATTTTCCACAGCTGACCGAAGTGAGTTGCCAGAATATCAAGAACATGGCGCCGAATGCTGTCCTTCAGATCTGGCACAGATGCTGGCCTCTTACGGTAGATATTGTCTTTGAGGAAACTCCACAAACAAAAGTCGCAGGGGGTTATATCCGGCAAATGAGGAGGCCATGCTGTTGGAAAATGCCGACTGATTACCCGTTCAGCTGTGAAATGCTGTATTAGCAATGGCTTTACATTACGCTTAATGTGAGGAGGTGTGCCATCCTGCATGGAAATGATGTCATGAAGGCATCCACGCTGTTGAAGTTGTGGGATTACAAAAGCCCTCAGCATATCACGGTACCGTAGTGCTGTGATGCAACAGGTTTTGATTCCAGTTGCAGTTACCTCTTCAAAAAAATACGGCCCAATGATAAAGGTAGCCGTAAAACCACACCAGACTGTCACTTTTCAGGATGCAAGGGTTGTTACTGGATAGCGTAAGGGTTTTCCGCTGTCCAAATTCGACAATTGTGGGTGTAAACTTTTCTATTGAGGCAAAAGTGGGCTTCGCCAGTCCACAGGATGTTCCATGGCCAACTGACGTCAACCACCATTCGAGCAAGGAACTGAAGTGCAAAAGTTTTACGAACCTCTGAGTCTCCGTCCTGACATAGGTACACAGGCTTGATTTTGTAGGGATAAAAATTCAAAATCCGCCGTAAGATTTTTCGTACAGTCGAATACGGTATATCCGATACACGTGAAACAACTGGCACACTCACACTACCATGTGGCGAATGACTGCTGGCTTCAACGACCGCGGTAGCCACATTTTCGACGCTAAAAGACTGGATTGGTTTTCGTCCTCTACCTGGAAGAATGCCAAGCTGCCCAGTTGTTTCAAATTTATTTATCATCTTGCGTAGGGCACACGGAGACATTGGACCTCTTCGTAGTATCTCCTTCATACGACGGAATTCTTTTACAGCTGCAACGGAGTTCTGCGGATTCTGGTACAACAATTTCACCAGTAGCGCTTTTTCTTGCAACGTTGGCGTGATGTGCTGAGAAGTAACTACCCACACAGCATTTTTTTTCACAGTGACGTAAGATTTACGTCACACTGTGACTTTGGGACGTCACAGGACGTCACAGTACGTCTTGGCAATTTCACAGTAACGTCACAGCGAGGTCATTTTGGTCATTTTCATGGTCGTTTGTGACGTCGCATATTAACTTGTTTGTGACGTCACATTGTAATGTCGTTTGACCGTGATTTCGTAACTTTGCTGTTACGTCACGTTACATTTCTGCAATGTGATATTCACGTCACAGCGAAGTTACTTTGTTCATTCTCAGGGTACGTTTGTGACGTCACACTGTGAATTTGGGTCGTCACGGGACGTCACAGTACGTCTTGGCAATTTCACAGTAACGTCACAGCGAGGTCATTTTGGTCATTTTCATGGTCGTTCGTGACGTCGCATATTAACTTGTTTGTGACGTCGCATTGTAATGTCGTTTGACCGTGATTTCGTAACTTTGCTGTTACGTCACGTTACATTTCTGCAATGTGATATTCACGTCACAGCGAAGTTACTTTGTTAATTCTCAGGGTACGTTTGTGACGTCACACTGTGAATTTGGGTCGTCACGGGACGTCACAGTACGTCTTGGCAATTTCACAGTAACGTCACAGCGAGGTCATTTTGGTCATTTTCATGGTCGTTTGTGACGTCGCATATTAACTTGTTTGTGACGTCACATTGTAATGTCGTTAGACGGTGATTTTGTAACTTTGCTGTAACGTCACGTTACATTTCTGCAATGTGATATTCACGTCACAGCGAAGTTACTTTGGTTATCCTCAAGGTACGTTTGTGACGTCACACTGTGAATTTGGGTCGTCACGGGACGTCACAGTACGTCTCGGCAATTTCACATTAACGTCACAGCGAGGTCATTTTGGTCATTTTCATGGTCGTTTGTGACGTCGCATATTAACTTGTTTGTGACGTCACATTATAATGTCTTTGGACCGTGATTCCGTAACATTTCTGCAATGTGACATTCACGTCACAGCGAAGTTATTTTTTTCATTCTAAGAGTACTTTTGGGACGTCACACTGTGAATTTGGGATGTTACAGGACGTCACAGTACGTCTCGGCAATTTCACATCGACGTCACAGCGAAGTCATTTTGGTCATTTTCATGGTCGTTTGTGACGTCGCAAACCAACCTATGTGTAACGTCACA
Organism: Amaurobius ferox; assembly: GCA_951213105.1. Taxonomy (NCBI): domain Eukaryota; kingdom Metazoa; phylum Arthropoda; class Arachnida; order Araneae; family Amaurobiidae; genus Amaurobius; species Amaurobius ferox. The sequence continues at coordinate 11,514,185 of OX578143.1, forward strand.
TTGTAATGGCTCTGTACCGTGATTTCGTAACATTGCTGTTACGTCAAGGTACGTTTCAGCAATGTGACATTCACGTCACAGCGAAGTTATTTTGGTCATTTCAAGGTACTTTTGTGACGTCACATACTGATGTTTCTGCGAAGTGAAATTTTGACATTGCAGTTGCATCAAATTGCGTTACTACAATGTCACATTCACGTGACAGTGAAGCCAGAATCTCCATTTTAGGAGTATAGTTTTGCGAAGTCATATCTGGACAGGTTCGTCTGTTACCTATAGGGGCTAGCTGACTACTTCGAATTGTCGAGGGAAGAGCAGGTTTCAAGCATCCCGGAACTCGAATAAAACGTTTTTGAGGTGATGTCTGTATGTGTCCATGAGTGTCTGGATGTGATATCTCACGAACGATTGGTGTGGTTTGAATGAAATTTGGTAAATACATTACAATCAGTGAATACTGAAACTATGTCGATTTTAAATGTAATCAAATGTTCGAAAGACACCCAAAATTATATTTTATGAAATCAAATTAAATTTTGAAACTATCAGAATCTTCAATGTTACGTGAATGATCATGATTTGTGTGCATTTTCATTAGCAAACGAATGACAAACTTTAGAACTCTAGCAGAAACCGTTCTGGAGATATTGCATATGTTAAAATAAAAATAACCCTCCATAAAATTAATAATTTAAGTATTAGCTATTTTGAAACATGTTCACTTTTCATATGTAATATTAAGCGATAAATTTGTTAATATCATTCTCGTGGATCTAGTTTGTTCCATTCACAAGAAAAGACACTTTGGGTAACAGTTTTGCATTTTGAAGCTTAACAATTAGCCAATAGTCATACTTGAAACCTGCTCTTTCCTCGACAATTCGAAGTAGAGTCAGCTAGCTCCTACTGGGAGCAGAACCTGCGCAGCTTAATGGATCGTGTGTTAATATGACTTCACAAATATACTCCTAAAATGGAGATTCTGGCTTCACTGTCACATGAATGCGACACTATAGTAACACAATTTGATGTAACTGCAATGTCAAAAATTCACTTTGCAGAAACATCAAAATGTGACGTCACAAAAGTACCTCGGAAATGACCAAAGTAGCTTCGCTGTGACATGAATACATTGCTGAAACGTAACTTGATGTAACAGCAATGTTACGAAATCACGGTTCAGAGTAAGGCTCCGCTGACACAATCGCCATTTTGTTTGCAACCGGTTCAGTTAGTTATCGTCTGCCTGTGCTATTTCAATGGCGGGCGCATGTTATATGACTGATATTTGATACGTAATTTTGCTGTAAAATAGGTGCTTCTGCTTTCAAAAAATTGTACCACTCATTTAAGAAAGTAGTCTAGAATACTTTAATTTTTCTCGAGATCCTAAGAAAAAGAAGAGAAACTAATCTTCGTTTCGTCAGGTACTGCCATCGCTTCAACTGGGAGTCAAGATGGCCGCTCTTACGTCAGGCTGTATATATAGGAGCTTTAGTTCAGAGACATTACAATGTGACGTCACAAACAAGTTAATACGTAATACATAAGTAAAGCTGTTCCTTATTTATCTGCAACATTTGGCGATAAATTTGGCCTTAATTTAGAGAAATATCGCCAGCTTGACACTGTTTCGTTCCAGATTGACGAAATTACCGTCAAAATTGCAAAAATGACCCTGCATTAACGAAAGTGGCGTAATATTGATGAATTTTTTAAATATTTTAATATACAGCTTATTGCAGATGCTATCAATATTGATAATTGTCAATTTGGAACTGTGAGAAATATAAGTTAATTGAGTAAGAAATAGTTTTATATGTTGTCATCCAAAAAAGCTCCAAATGTATAAATCAAAATAAAAAACATTGTGTCGTGGATCTTATACATAATTTTCTCAGCATGAAAGAAGTAAATTCATTGTACTATATAGGGGAAGATCGTTGTGCGATCCACATCAGGTTCTTTTATGTGAAAAATATTTATGATTGGGGTATCTGTGGCGGAAATCGGAGAGTTACGAAAAATGTAAACGTTTTGGACGTTTATATCTCCGAATCCAGTGGATAAAAATGTAAATAATTTTTCATGTTTTGTCGGAAAAATAGTCCAGACTATCTGTAATAATAAAAGAAGATATCGATTTGTCCGTTTTTTCGGCTGTAGAGTAAATTCTAATCGACGTACGGTCATGAAATTTGATACACAGTTACTTCAGAACACGAAAAGTTGCACCTTGGCGGGTTTTTGTTTGTTTTTTTATTCGAAATTTTTTTAGTTATTTATGTTTTAGTACTATTTTCATACGAATGACTTCCTTAGAGACCAAAAACATTATTTCAGACTTTTGAACTTGACACCATAGGAAAGATCAAAACATTCTCTTTCAAATAAACTTTGAAAGGAATCCATAGAATTAAAATAATTTAAAATATATATATATATATTCGTATGTTAAAACGAAATGACGCACCTGCGATATTCTCGCGGAGATTCATTCCTTCCCTCCACAATCAGAGCAGATGTTTTTTTTTTGATAGTTGTGTTATCATAAGCGGGCATATTGTTGGCACGTTATTTTTGTTTTCTATAAATCGATGCGAGTTCATGATTTTAATCAAAGGATTGAATTTCATATCCCAAGCAACGCCAGGCACATTTTCTAGAAAATGTACTCGATGTTGCCCAAAATGAGCAATAATTTAATAGCCGTGTGTACACCCAAGCAACAGTTTATTTTACTTTGCTTTTGTTATAAGTGAGCTGTTAAAATTGTATTTGGTTTTCGGGAATTCGCTGCGAGTTCCGGTATAATTTTTATCAGAAATCTGTTTTTAATCTCGGGTAACGTGGGGTACATTTTCTAGTAAATGTATAAAAATATAATAGAATTAACTTAATATAAATGTAATAGAAAAACTTCAGTATTTTAAACTTTTCTTTTCGAAAAAACTTTAACATCTGTCCAAGTGAGTGTTTTTTATTTTCTTACTTTCACTGGAAATACACTACCCAACACAGAAAATGCAACAGCATGAAAGAACGAAAAGAGTTTGAAGTTAAAGAGCAGACAGAGATAGCATATATAAATAAGTGATGTTAATTCCAGAAGAATAATGAAATATACTAGTGGCATAGACAGGGTAATCAGTAGGCAGTAGGTTCACATCTTTCGGTGATACAAGCAGCAATCCTTCAAATAACATATGCAAATAGAGTGAGGAGAGTTTCCTGAGGTATATATGACTATATGCCTTCAGCAATCTTCCACAGGTCATCCTCTGTTTGAGGCGGGTGCAGGGTAGTCAAACGACAGAGAGATCTGAGAGATAGGGCAGTCAAACGACAGACAGACGAGACAGTTCTTGAGACAGCGGAGGCCAAGGAAGCACCTGGATACCTTGCAAGGCTTATCTGCTGATGGTTACCATATGCCGTCCTGCGTTATCTTACAGCTGAAAGTACAGCAGTGCAACTGGCCGCAGCACCTCATTTACATATCGTCGTGCCATTAATTTGCTTCTGATATGAACCAGAAGTGACCGGCTATCGAAACCGATAGCACCCCAAACCATGATGCCGCGCTGTCGAGCAGTATTGCGTTCAACATTCGCAGCAGGATTGGATCTGTTTCCACGTCGTCTCCAGACTCTCACACGGCGACTGTCATTCGACAAACAGAATCCAGAATCGTCGCTAAACACTAATATTCTTGCACACTCGTCTACGCCTGGAAAAGAATATTTTTTATATATAAACAATACAAATTAAACAAAATTTGATTACTCAAATCACGATAATAATAATAAAAGAAAATATTTGTATTATTCCACAGTGTAATTTGTAAAATTGATACCAAAAGTAAGTAGTAAACATAGCTATTCTGAGCCTCCAATAGCTTTGGGTTCAGGTAACAACATCATTTGTGCTAATCGCAGACGTTGTAGCATTCTGGTGTAGAAACTTTTCGGACTACTCATTCGTTATAGGTATTTTATTGTTGGTCTGTAACATAATTTTTTTTGTTTTCTTCCCGTCTAATTTTATCAAGCAATAGTTTCCTTTTTGAATTTGATCTCTCCCATAAGTTATTACAGAATCCATATCACTTGCAGAAACTGAAGCTTCCATCATATGTGGTGATTCCTTAGATGTCTCATCACCATAATCATTTCCTAATGCATATTCATTCAGAACTGTCCCTTTCCATTTAATCAATTCACATATATGCTTGTCTGCTTTAAATATAGGTCTCTTAACAATTATCTTTTTGGCGATTATTTTCTTTAATTTTACTGCTTCAATTTCAGCTTTCTCTAGAGTATTAGTATGGATTCTACATTTACCAGATTTTTGCCCATCATTTTGTACAATATAAGTTTTAGATTTAAGGAAATGGGACACTTGTTTCGGTGCTATACATTGCATTGATTCAGTGTTTGATGTAGAAGACTGACAAATTCCAGCAGAGATATCCTTTTTTTGTCGCTTGATGACTATTAATTGGCCAATTCACCATCAAATTCCCACATTTGAAACCATTTTCAGTTGAATAGGGTCTATCTGTTAGAAAACCCAAATATTCACCACATTGCATATATTTTCATTTACTGGTCATAAGCCCGATACCCGAAAACCAGTCTGAATAAATAAAACACCAACACTAATACAGCAAGCCAAATAATGTTATACAAAAGTTCTAAACTTGCATTATAAATCTATTATTATTACAATATAAAAAATCCTTTCATCCCTTTATAAATATTTTTTAAACTATACAAATGATAATATTGTACCTAGGACCATGGCTCTAGGTACAAGGTATAGCCATTTTTTATAAAATGGCTTCCACAGCCAAAACTCTATAAATATTCCGATTTGTTAATATTCCATCTTTTCCCTTAGTTTATGACCGAAACTAACTGTTATACATAAAAATAAAACTTTGCACTTACCTTCTAAATATCAATATCAAAATAATGTTAAAAGTTTTACTTTGGGTCATCAAATTAAAACTTTTCCTTCTACTTAACTGCTATATTTACCTTCTTTCACTCAAAATGGTTGCTAAGATTTCAAATCATGTAGCTACTTACCTCAAAGAGTAATAATGTAAAATAATAATTATTAAAATAAAGCTGAATGGCCCTACAAGAGTACAAGAGTTTCCCCTATTCAGTTATAAACTTGCTGTGCATAAAAAATTTAAAATTTTAAATGTTATTTTCAGATTGTAATATTAAATCAAAATCATCAAAATTAATAATGTAAATCAAATCAGAGCCAAATTACGAATGAACATCGAAACAAAAAATAAGTATTTTTGTTGTCGTTGTTGTTTGCAGTATATTAAAATATTTGAATTAAAATGCTGTTTTGTCTATTTTTCATTCTCATATTCGAGTTCTATAGGTGTTATATTTGAAGGTTTCGGTTGAAATTCGCTGTAACATTCAACAATCAACGTCATTGTTCTTCCAAGCGGCGGTTATGTTGTTCATTGAGTTGCACATTGTCGCATGTCGTGCAGTTGCTGAATATGTTCTTCGGTAGTTCTGGTTGAGATTCGATGTTCTTCCAAACATTGGTTATGTTGTGGCTTTATTTCGTCAGTTAGTCATTGAGTTGCATGTTGTCACATATCTTCTAATCGCTGAACATTATGTATCATGTTAAAATCAGAGGTTCTTTCCATGCCTCTTTCCTTGGTCTTGTAGTCATTGTAGGCAAAGCAGTTTTTCAAAATGTACACAAAATAAGAGATTGTAAGATGAGTTGTATAAGAATTGCTGAATTTTTTTAAGCGAAATTACTTAGCTCCGGAGTCTGGAATATAAGTGATATGAATGGAATATTCATCGATTTACTTAGATAGAGAAGCAAGCGATTTTATAGCATTGCTTTTTTTAATGAAGTTTTAAGTTTCCAAGTAAAATAAATTATTGAACTATGATAATTTTTAAAATATCACTGCTGAATGTATAGCAGTTTAGAGATGTTTAAATAAAATTGCATTTCAGTTGGAAAGTGTTTCATAATCAATGCCTTATGCAAGATTAATCTTTCTTCTTTAAAGTATAAATATAGATTTAGTAACTAAATTTCCTAATGCATATTTTTGTCGTTTACTATGTATATTTATCTTATATGGTTTCGAAGATATTTCAAGTGAAAGTAAGCAAAATGAAAGAAAAAAACATTTGTTCAGACAGATACTTTGCAATACTCATTTTCGTCACAGAAACCCCAAGCATAAATATTATTCACATAAAAAATATGCCTTTTTTTAACAAGTGTCCTTTTCTTGGTAACAGCACCCTGCCCTTTTTTATCCTGGGGGAAACTCTGTTGTAGGCCTATCTTCTTCATCCAAAGGATAGCTTTTGAGATTAGAATCCAATCAGTCTTCTGCCAACGGTGTCATGTTCTCTTTATTAAAGTTGAAATTCTGACATTTCCTAGTTTCACAGGACATCTTTAGGCCCGTTTAAGATATAAAATTTTTTAAATGTTTATAAAAATACACCACTTTACTTAAAAACATAAACATTGCACTATTTCGCATTATCATGAGTCCCGGTATAAGTTCTCTCTTCAACTGTTAAAATATAAATACCACAATTGCTAGCAACTGATTTGCGAAGCAGATTGAGTTAGACCACAAAGTGCTCTTTAACACATATCTGATAAATTTTTAATTACTGATCTCAATTCATCTAGATCCTATGTAAATGAGGCATAGTTGAATATTGGATTATTTTTGTAACTATCTTACAATGACTAAACTCCCTTTATCTTATATAATTGAGGTGAAGCTGAATATTGTACTCCTTTTTAACCATTTTACAACCAATAACTAAACACATGGATATTACTGACTTCTCATTTACTACAAAAGGAGATTAAATGGTTAGGAGGGTGTTGTAAATAATATTTTCCAAAGTTGAAATATAGTTAAATCACCTTCTCGCATCCAATAACGGTACGTTCACCTAATTTCATGAAAATCCTTAGGTCTGTTCTTAAAATACAATATACAAGAATACGACACTTTACAGTATACTGTATAATACATAACAATTAAATATTTTATCACTATATTTTCTTGTCCTTTTTTTATTTATACTAAAATGAAAAAAAGTTTCTTAAAATGCCTAAGCACTAAACAGAGATAAACTACATCGTTATCACAGCACAGATGCTCAATTTCAGCTTCCACTCCCATCAATTGTGCGAGCAAGCGACTGGATAGTCAGGAAAAACTTGAATGAGATGCTTGTCACAAAATCCTACATAAATCAAAAAGTTAAATATTACTTTGCAAAAGTAGAGAATGTCTAAAATATACAATTCAATTTTGTTCTAATTTTAATTAATTATCCCATAATAAAATTACATAATAATATTTTTAAATAATATTTTATAATTTATGTATTGTATTTCTTACATTCTAAGATTGTAAGACACCACCTTAATTTCCGTAACACCAACAGAGAAAAAGCTTTGATTTAAAAATAAATAAATAAAGTAAAACTAAAAATTTCATTTATTTCAATAGAATTCAATTTATTAACAGAAATAGTATTTATCAGTAGGTATGTTATTCATCACTTTCTTCTGAATCAATATCAGAAGAGCGAACCTCACATGCAGAGTCTAATGACTCTAAGCTATATTTATCTTCATAAAAAAAATAATTGCAAGGCACCATCGGTTCTAAGACACACCCTGTTTTTAGTTACATTTATATCGGAAAAAGTGCACCTTAAAATTGAAGAAATATGGTATATATTTTTTTCTTATGTCCAGCATTGAATGAATAAGATAAATTATAAGATGTTTAGTGCTAAATACTGTCCAGTATAATAATGGTGTAATTTAGGACTAACTATGAAAAACGAATAAACAAGGTGTCCGTCAAGATAGCATAAACTCTGCAGAGTGAAAATCCTCGCTCGGTGTACATGAAAAATAACCCAAGAACCATACCTCTATGACCCATAGTTTTTGCGAAAAATGCGAAAGAAAAAGTATGATGTCGAATCCGGTGCACGGAAAATAATTTTTATTGGAAACATGAACATCGGTACATCTATATTACATGTTTACATAGGCAGATGCTCAAAATGATCACTGTGCATATCGAGTATGCATGCGAGCGCTGTAGAATGGATCACTGCACATGATCTAGGATCGTGTTTTTGTTCACAAAAGTGAGCGCAGCATGAAGGCAAGCAACTAAGTGGATGCTGAAGCACGATGCAGGATCGTATGCAATTTGCCATTCTACAGTGAGCGCATGGTTGCCTCGTTATTGGCAGTGGGTATTTTGAGCATCCTCCTATGTAAACATAATGTCATATGCAAGTACTGATGTTCATGTTTCAAGTAAAGCTTATTTTACGTGCACCGGATGCGATGTCATATTTTTTCTTTCGCATTTTTCTTGAAAACTATGGGTCGTGGAGATATGGTTCTTGGGTCACTTTTTATGTACTCCGAGCAAGGGGCAGTCTTGATGGGACACCCCGTATATTTAATAGAAACCTTTTTATATATATAAAAAAATTACTTCGAATCGTTTGACATTACCATTGATTTCGTTAAATGTGTTCCTTTTATACTTCTCTCACTATAGGAAAGTATTGTTTTCATGTAAAAAACACTTTTTGGCCAAATAGGATACCTATACATTTTCAAAGGTAAATATTTATGTAAAAAAAACCAACTTATGGCAGTCCATTCATTTCTCTATTGTGCGCAAACATCCTTTGCACTACGAAATTTTATAACCAATTTTCTGCAAAACTACCGATGAATGTAAAATTTAAGGTGCAATTTTCTTTAGGTGCAGTTTCACTAGTTTCTAAAGGTACAGTTTTACCAGTATCATTCACAACAGTGCACGGAATAGGCACTGGAGTTTCACATTTTAATGCAATATTTCCCAAAATATTCAACTACATGATACCAAATTTGATATATAAATAGGTTGTTATGTTATATAAGTCAGATTGTCTCTAGTACTTTTAATAGATGTGGAAAATAATTGAGATAAGCCGAGGGATAACTGAGTATAGGGAAACAGGATTTTGCTATTCTACAAAATCCCATATTGCGCGATTTGCATGCAAGTTAGAAACATGTCCATCATCAATTTTTCGCACAACCTAAAAGAATATCCTGGTATGATGCATTTTTTTGCAAAATCATGTACATACAATATAAATATGCAGTTCATTTTAAAAATATTTCTTTGCCGAAGAGTACAATTTCCATCTTGATTGATCATGATTTTGATCCCCTAATTTTTCGACTTACTCCAATTTAAGCATTTTTAAATAACTTGATATAAGCTATTGAATAATAGTTAAAATAATACAAGTGTGTCATAATGCCCAAATTACGAATTTAAAATTAGATCTCTCCCCCCCCCCCCCATATATAGATGTTAAAATTCAGCCATAAGATTCCAAAGTACACAGGTGCATTTATTGTAAAGATACTAGTTTTTTTATATGTTTTATTGCATTATTTAAGGTAGTAGTATCTTACATAAGACCATCTCTACTATTACACGTTTTTATGTAATGGGTTTGTAATGAGCATAATCAGTATATGCTCATTACAAACACAAAAAAATACTAGAAGATATCTTTTAATAAAAATATTATATCCAAAAATTCTATATAAAGAAAGCTTATTTTAAAGAGCTCTCAAAGTGCTATTTTCATTCCACACATACATGTAATATTTATAGAAGAATAAAAAAAAATAAAAGAGTATAAAATTTGAATTATTTTAAATGAGATAAAATGAAATTCCAAATTCCAGGATTAACAATTTTGCAATCCCCAAATACCAGATTTATACAAAATATCTGGGATTATAATCCCTAGTATATAAAATATTATTTTCTTGTGTAGAGGAAATTCTTGTACCTAGAGTCGGCAATTTTCCTATTGTAATTTAATATCACTTTATTGGCATGAATTGTATCCTTATTAATAGAAGATAGTTAATCTACTTAAAATATTAAAGTGATGTTATAAATATAGAATACTCTCAACAGTATACGGTTGAATCATTTCACAAAATACTAGTAATATTCAGACAAGCCGAATATTCTTTGCATCCCTAAAAACTAGATTAAAAAAAGCACGATATTTTATCTTTTATTTAATTAAAATTTGCTATACTGCAAAGTTGTAAAATTACTTAATAGAACATTCGAAATGCTACCCATATAAAAATATATTTAACCAACTCATTAATATTTAATCATTTTTGCTTTAGCAAAAGATAATCAACTACCACTGCAAATAGTACTAAATAGTAATAGTAATTAAAATTCATATAATCATAATAAAACAACGAAACTATATTTTTAAGCATGGCCATCTTAGGTTAAGTATGAATAATATATACAGGTGTGATATAACATATTTCTAAAGAAATTTATGGCAATTTACTTATTTTTGGATAGAAAATGAGAGCACGTGGAAATGTTTTGAACTGTAGTTGCAACGTAAAAGCGGTCGAGAATCACCATTGCTTTATAATGAAGGTATTATCAGGAGTATCATAGGTAAGGATAGTTTTTAATGTTAATTCTAATCTCTCATACATACATGATATGAGTAAAAATATATTATAACACGTCATAATTTAAGATTTTGACAATTAAACATGATCGGAGCATGGCTAAACATAAAATTGAATGTTTTTATGATGTAATACGTGTGTGACAAAGTGGGGTATGACCAATATTTCTGAAACAATTTAAGTTATTCAAATGAAATTTTAGTCCAATTATTAAAGTTAGTGTAAATGCAATATTTAAGATATTTCCTAAAATATCATATATATTATATATTTCTATGCTTTCTTCAAATATATTCCTTCATGTATTATTTTATGCAGAGCTTGAAATTGGGAGTGGTGTGTTGGAATGAGTGGTGTTAGTAATGGTGTGTTGAAATTAGGAGTGATGTCTTTTCTCCCTCATAAATATTATATAGATATATTTAACTGGTTTATTCCATAAACATTAAATTACAATTTATATAACTTTTCTTTTTTCTTTATTATGGTTTTCACAGAAATCAAAATTCACAAGTATTTCCTATGTTTTTCAATTTTTTAAATATTTTTAAAAATTCTGTATACAGACCAGCAATAAAGGTTGAGGACCTGTGATGTCATAAAAATTACTGGTCCCTTAGACCACTGACTGAAATTTACTAATTTCTACACACATATAGAGAAACTAGCAGGAATACCTGTTCTTCGTGCGGAGCATATAATATAAAGAAATTTAAAATTCACGATCATGTACAAATTCCTATAGAATACTAAATGATATTGTTAATCAAAATATTCTATTAAAATATTAAATTTAATGCTTGACTAAAAGGAAGTTTAAGAATATCTGTTCCCGCTATATAAAATTATCTTCAATAGGCAGATCTGAAGAATAAAACAGCCCGGTCCTGTTCGTAAACAAATTTACAAAAAAATATGAAATTGAACCAATATATGCAAATTAAAAGTGTTAAAATTGTATGGGACCCGCACTACTTATATTCACGAATATTAGAATACATACCAATGTATTAGTAGAGGATTACAATTACTACATCATATGAGTTTCTAAAATCTTTGCCAAATTAAAATAGATGACATAATAAATTGAAAATAACAATAATCCCGTAATCATTAAATCTAAAGGCCGTAATTCATTCTAATATATGACAATATACATGTACTACTTATATTCTCGTAGATTAGAAGATATACCAGTGCAGTTGTAGAAGATCAGCGCTTTGTACATATATGAGTTTCAACAATTTTTGCCAAAATAAAACAAAGATGTAATAAATTGAAAATATCATTAATCCCCGAAAATATCAATAATAATAATGTTTAAACCTGAAGACCGTAATTGTTATAATCCAGTCAAAAATGCAATATCGTTCAAATTTATTTTATATACATACTATATTATTTAAATCGGAAAAAATTTAATAAAAATCCTTCTGTCACATAAACACATTGGATTTAAATCCATTAAAGCGACATGATACAATTTTCTTCAAATAAATTGGCGTAAAACATATTGTCTGCATAATGCTATCTCAATGGAAGGCTCAATTGTTCATTTTTAATTAATATCTAGATAACCCCTGGTCTCAAAAACTTAAACTAAATTTTAAGTGGGGCTAATTTAAGCCTACCCACAAAATTTCATTAAATTCTTTCACTCGTTCTCCCGTGATAAAGAGACAAACTTACATACAGACAGACAGATTTTCAATTTCATTTATATGGATTGTTTAGAAATTTAACAATAATATTGCAGTAAGTGACAAATTTATGTATACATATGATTGTATAGATATGACTGTATATATATGATTAGTATTAAATTCTACGTATACATATGATTGTAAAAAAATCTTTAATTTTAGGTGATAAAATATTTTATACATGCAACAGATAATTCTCATTCTTTCTGCAAAAATATGTACAAGCCAGAATAAATTTTAATTCATTACAATTTTTCTGTACAAATATCCAAATCTAACTGCACAATTTTAGAATTTTAAGCTGCAATAAAAACAGTATTCGAAATTATTTGTTAGTTGCATTTTCCACCTTTAAATTTCATTCTGACAACGAGATTCTAAACCCAGCCGTAATTTTTTATGTCTAACTTCCCTGTTTAAGTATAGAACCTTTTGGTAACTGAGTAAAAATGCTTGGGACCCAATAACGCTTCATTTTCTGCTATCAATTTCTAACCGCGATTGAAAATAACTATAATAATAAAAAAATGAGGATATAGAAAAATTTGATTTTACGTATAAAATACATATAGTATATCAGATTTAAAATATAAGATCACATTTTTAGTGAAAAAGCAGAATTGACTAGTAGCTGCACTATGAAATTAAAATAATTGGTTAGGAAAATGTCACAGTATTACAAGTTTATTATAGTTATACAATTCAGATATTTACTTACTTCCCACTTTCAAAACATAACAAGAACGAAGCTAATCGAAGCACGCTCGGCAGATGGCCAAGAATCGAATACACGTCGAATGCGCAACAAAGGAAAGAGTGTTATAAATTAATCTCAATCGCTGAAGAAACTTATAAAATTAGAAAGGAATATGCAATATACTTATTTACAAAATACTGAATTATAAGATCAATAGATTACAAAATAAATGAAATTACCTTTTAACAAAGATATCCAATGATCCATTAACAATAACATCTTGCCGCGCGTTCCCGCAAATAAACAAACTGGGGGAGCCAACAGATAGATGTTGCCATTCCACGACTCAGAAATTATTGCTCTGTTCACTTTCAACCTAACAATTTTACATTATTTTCCACCTTCATGATTATTTTAAATTATCATTTTCATTAATAATAAGAAGCAATAAATTGAATAAAAAGTATTTAATTTTGAATGAAAAAATGCAATAAATAAAATCATGCAAAACTCAAATTCGATTTACTAACGCTAACAATATTTCTTGTACAAAGAGGATTCCAACATAAAATAAAAGAAAAGAGCAAGTGCGTGAAGTACTTTTCTTTTACCGTAGTCACCATCAATATTTACAATTTTTTTCTAATTCTGGAATAACAGTGACTTTATAAATACGCACGGCTGAATATTTGAAACGCTCGCGTTATCCTCAAAGTCCCCTCTCCAACAAACAAATCTGAGTCAGGGCCGCCTCGAAACCTGTGCCCAATAGCATTGCACAGAAGGTGCCATTCCCCTCAGGAACAACATATCGGAACCCATTTAAGTTCGGAGAAATTTTGTATGGAGAAATGGAAAACAACACGTTTGGTTACTACGCCCCCAGCCCAATGATAGAATAGAGAGAAGTTGCAATGCAAAGTTCTAGTAACCAAGCCAAAAATAATCAACAAATATCAACGAAGTGCATTCAATAATAGAAAATCAAATAAAATTCAAGCTTTAAAGCTTTAGACGTGGATAAGCACTAGGCCTAAATGAATTGTTCATTTCGAAAAAACTCTTTGTCATGCCCAAGTATTTAATCAAAATGAACACAAAATGGATCTGATATTAGAGATAGATTATATATATATATATATATATATATATATATATATATATATATATATATATATATATATATATATATATGTATATATATATATATATATACACACATCTGCATTATGAGTTTTGTTCCAGAGAGAACAGATAATAAAAAATAATTGTAATCATTTTAAACGTGCTATTACAGAATTTATAGTTATTATCCATGATTTTGTCGCCTTAGAAAAAAAGTAAATAGTTTTGCCTCTTTTTTTACTATGAAGTTTTAAATAATATTATTCATTGTCCTACTATACTTTCTTGCGTTCTTAGAGTTTCATATGACCTGTTAATATTAGACATGAAAACAAGCAAACAAATAAAACAGCAATTACATTAAGAGATTTTTTTGTATATAAATTTGTTAACCTCCTTGATACATATTGCGCGGATATTGATATTTTTGATTTTGACACCTGCCATTTTTTTAAAATGCCAGTTTTAATGCTCTTAGCTTTTTATTGTTTAGTATTCTAGTATTTTATGTTATTTGAGATTACTCTAATTGGATTTTATATGCAATTGCCACTTAAATTGAATTGAATTAAATTGAATAAATATGTTCCAACCGGGATATATTTTAACTGAGTTTTTGAAAATATTTATAGTAGATGTGTCATTTTGATTATAAACTTACTTTCTTTTTCCAGAAATACATTTTCAAGAATTCTTAAAGCGAAAAATATTTCGAAGACATTTTAAAAGTACTGGAGAATTCCTATAATAACTTTTCAATCAAACATATCTATTAAAACGCGTTCTCTCTAAACTTTTTTGTGCAGATGATAAAAAAATTTAATAAATTTTTCGTTGAGCAATAATTGTGCAATCTTAATTTAGTGCAATCAACTATAATAAAACTTTATTGTGGCATATCAGCTACCATTGATTACACAATCCGTTTCTTAAGTAAGAAAGTTTTATATTTGTTTAATACTTTATAGAATATAAATTGTATTGAAAATAACATTTCAATAAGATGTTGAAAATCAATCTTTTATGATAAAATTCAAAGCTATAGTCATTTTTCTACTTATGTTCAAAATTCTTATTGTAGTCCACAAGGACCACTGATTTTATTATTATTATTTTCTAATTATCGGATATTTTATATTGGAATTTTTATTTAGATAATTTCATTAAATATTGAAACTATATCCACTATACTTCCAAAATTATATATATATATATATATATTTGGAAACTTAATTTTCTAATATATACCTTTGCCACTTATTCTTTATATAGATCTTTCATAGTTTCGAAGATATTAATGAAAGTAAGGAGAAGAAAAAAACCCGCTCGGACAGATACTTTCTAATTTTCTTTCGAAAAGGGATATATTTGGAAACTTAATTTCCTAATACATACTTTTGCCACTTATTCTTTATATAGATGTTTCATAGTTTCGAAGATATTAATGAAAGTAAGGAGAAGAAAAAAACCCGCTCGGACAGATACTTTCTAATTTTCTTTCGAAAAAATATTTATTTCTTAAAATATTAAAATATTCAAATTATATTTATATATTCTTAATCTGGACCATATTTCCGACAAAATAAAAAAAATTATTTACATTTTTACTTCCTCATAAGTAGTATCGAGAAAGTATTGTTTCATTAAAATTTTATATTTCGAGATTGTGATGCCAATTCATGTTTTAGGATCCCCTGAGCACGCTGTGATTATGTTTGGAGTGATGTCTGTTAGTGCTCGATTTTTTTTGTGTACCCTATAGCTGCTACAAGTATTAATGTATTTTCATGAAATTTTATATTCTGATTTCGTGTATACGAAAGTCGAGAGTTGAGTCATTAAATTTCTATTAAGTTCGGCAGACATAAACGTCCAAATTGTTTCCATTTTCGTAATGCTCCGATTTTTGCTACTGATACCCCAAGCATAGATGTTATTCACATCAAAATATAAGTTAACTTAATTTTAGAAATAAATAACTGTAGTGTCAAAACTTTTTATTCGTATCTAGTAGTTTTTTGTTAGATCTAGTAGAAGGTTTCAAACACTTCCAAAAATGCATGTGAATAAATGTGAAATTATGCAGTATATCGAAAACGATGGAAACAAGCTGCTTCGGGAGCTAAATAAGGAACCTGCATAAAAAAAAATTCAAAACATTCGTTCAAATTATTGTAAAAGTGCCAAGTCATAATATATTTCGAAAGAAAAACAGATCTGAAAAATTACATGAGCTATTTTAACTAAGTTCAATTTAATAATATCAGAGAATAAAAACTGTAAAATTTAAAAATATATATAAAAAATACTACCTATCTACTTCAGTTCTTGGAACATTCATTTTAATTTTTCAGCTTTTATTTCCTGGCATTTTCAAACTAGTTTGATCAAATGTTATTTGAATTTAGTTGATAAAGATAGCTCATATAGCTTCCCAAACCAGTTGATTCCTTCGCTTTTTATTTTCTTTTAAATTCCGTAGTCTTTTATTCCTTGGTATTTTAAAGTAATTTTTTCAAAATTATTGAAAAATTGATATTTCAAGATTATTATTCATCAACTGAGTAGATGAGTATTTGAACATCGCTTTTGAAACCGGTTGACCAGTTTATTTTTGTATATACTCTATATTTTAAGAAGTTTACATTTCCCGTCTTGATATTGAAGCAGTATTTGTACCATTATTTGATTGAACTAATACCGGGTACTGAAAATGATCAAATTGATAAAAACAAGAACTTTGAACCTCGAAATAGTAGGTGTATTCACATTCATGATTTAAAACCCGATAAAAAAAAATCTGACGCGAGCAGCACAGCAGCACATGACTTTCCTTATATTCAAATGAATTTACTACGTTTGCAGTAAAAATAAAATAGATTATTCTTACAGTAGATACTTATATTTTTTTCAAGATATTGAATTTTCGTCAATGAGTCGTCAATTTCATTGATTTAGCGTCATTTTTATCCATTTGACGAGATTTTCGTTAATTTGGAAACATTAAAAAAGTTGGCGACATTCAGCTAATTTCGTTGCCAAAATCTCGCCAAGAGTTATGGACGGAGAAATAATGGCGTTCAAATTCAAAAGTATTACTCAAAGTATCTTCCTGGCCGTCCAAATAGTTACTCTTAGTCCTCTGGACGAGTCGGACGGCCTGGGTCTTCAACACTCAAAGTATCTTTTCTCGGGAATGGAACGAGCTAGATCCACGAGAATGATGTCACCCAGTCACCCAATTTATTGTATGATATTACATATGAAAAGTGAACATGTTTCTCAAAAGTTAATATTTTTTTTCAATTTATGCGATTTTTTGATAAATTTATTTGAAAAATGTGCAATATCTCGAGAACGGTTTATGCTAGCGTTCCAAAATGTATGTCAATCATTTTCTAAGAAAAAATTACGTAAGATTTATCTATTTTTGTAACTTTATTAAATATTTTGATTTTTTGATGATTTTTTCAAAATTTCACCGAAAAATTTAGAGGGGGGGGGGGAGGTTTAAACATTCGATTGTGTTGAAAAACAATAGGTTTAGAGTATTCAAGGATTGTAATTTTTGTACCAATTCATTCGAATTTCTCCGTTCGTGAGATATTGTCTTCACAGGCTTAATGACACACACTTTCACACACTCATTGGTTAGCGCGCTGGAGTTGCACTCGGTAGGCCCGGGTTCGATTCCAGCCACTGCCAAAACTGCCGCCGTGTTCATGCGGAGTACGATCACGTTAAACATGTGGGTCCGAAAGTCCTTCCGAGAGGTTGGTGGTAGGGGAAGGAGGGTACGGTCCCTGTGGATGCCTCCACCACTGGGTTCCGGTGTAAATTGGGTGGCACTTCCCGACCGTCCAAACAGTTACCTTACACCTTTCTGGTAGGTCGGACGGTCTGGTTTTCAACAACAACAACACTCACCCACACACACAGCCATCACCTCAAAAACGTTTGATTCGTGTTCAGGTATGCTTGAAGAGTGCTCTTTCGTCGAAAACTCGAATTCGAATTCTACTTTACACCCTGTATATAAGGAAAGTAAAAATTATTGATACATAAAAAATAAGTCCAGGTGTTATATATATAAATTGAGAATGAGATGCGTCGGTATAGGTTCACGACATAACGAACTTTTCATTCCGAAAATCGATAAAAATGTTATACAAATATAATTACGTTATAAAATATTACAAAAATTCCTATTTTATGTGGATATTTATATAAATGCGAATGCTATCATTTACAAGATGCACACATACGCCGTTCTCGCGATATATCAGATTTTTTATCCAAAATAACAAAATTCAAAAAATATCGAGAAACTCAATATTGTCAAATGAATGAATGTTTTGTAAATATATTTAATCTGAAATTAATGAACAACATTGTTTAAAAGTCATTTCGAGATCATCGAATCATCTTTCGGTCATTTCGAGATCATCTTTCGGTGCTCATCTATATTTATTTATCCGTGCCGGCGCATAAGAGGTCTGCAAGGCCGAAATCCAGATTTGCACTCGGACAGACCCTGAAATGCTAGTGTTTAAACCCAGCCCGAATCCAAAGAAACGTATAAATGTACGATCCGACTCGACCCGAAGACTTAATAAGTCTCAGCCCGATATGATTTGTATTCAAATGTGTTAAAAACACGATTGTGGGAAATTACATCTACGGCATACGCAATGATACACGGCATTCTTTAATTTCCCGCCACTAAGATTGTTGATAAATACTAAAACAGCTTCCCCAAAACTATGGAGCAGCTGCGGTTGCAACACGTGACCAATTAAATTTTTCTGTAGATGTAAAGTCTCTGTAAAAGATGGTAATGTAAGGCCAGACAAAATATTTTCTTTCTTTTTTTACTTTCCTTATATACATAATGTATAAGGAAAGTATTGTGACGGGGGTCGAAAATTCGAATTCGAGTTTTCGACGGGAGAGCACGTTTCAAGCATCCCTGATCACGAATCAAACATTTTTGAAGTGATGTCTGTGTGTGTGTATGTGTGTGTGTGTGTGTGTGTGTGTGTGTGTGTGTCAGTGAGTCTGTGGAGACGATAACTGACGAACGAATGGACCGCTTCGAACCAAATTTGGTACAAAAATCACAATCCGTAAACACTGGAAGCCTATTGTTTTTATACGTAATCGAATGTTCAGAACTCCCCTAAATTTTCGAATAAAATTTTGAAAAAATCGTCAAAAAATCAAAACCTCTAATAAAGTTACGCAAATAGACATTTCTTATGTAATTTTTCATTAGAAAACGATTGGCATAAATTTTAGAACGCTAACATGAACCGTTCTTGAGATATTGTACATTTTTCAAAAAAATTATGAAAAAGTCACATAAAAAAAAAATTCCTATTGAGAAACATGTTCACTTTTCATATGTAATACCATGCGATAAATTGAGTGACATCATTCTCGTGGATCTAGCTTGTTCCATTCATGAAAAAATATACTTTGAATAATACTTTTGTATTTAAACGCCAATAGTCATTTATCTGCTGTAAGAATAACTTTTTTCTTAGTGCATAACGCTTGGCGAGATTTTGGCGACGAATTTGGCGGAATGTCGCCAACTTGGCGACTTTTTTGAAATGTTGCCAAATTAATGAAAATCTCGCCAAATGGATGAAAATGATGCTAAATCAATGAAAATGACGACTAATTGTCGAAAATTCAATATCTTGGAAAGAATATTAGTATCTACTATAAGAAAAACCTATTTTTTTACAGTAAAAGTAGTAAATTCATTACATTATATAAGGAAAGTCATGTGTTGCCCACATCAGATTTTCATGAAACATTAGAATTAGCGCGGTTCTCTGTGACATTCGTGAATGGAAGTACTTTTAATTTTACGCATTTTCGTACATTTTAGCTTTATAGCTTTTCTTAAAATTACAAGTTTTAAAGTTTTTAAATAAAATTGATAAATTTAGCGATTTTAAATAAAAATATACATTTGAGCATTTTCTTAAATTGCAAACGCTTTTCTTTAAAATTGTGAATTTTAGAACAATTACTCAAAATTAATGAATTTTAATGTTTTTTCCAAAAATATTGTGAATGTGAGTGAGTGCTTCGCCAGATATATCGCGAATAAGTAGACATATTTTATTATTTTAATACAAATGTTATTATATCTTAAAACATAAATTAAAGATTTTTTTTCTATATTATGATGAAAATTATTTTGTATACATGTCTCTGCCATTTTATTAACTTCGTAGCCAGCTATTGGTGAGTCCTGGCACTCATCATCAGGGAAGGCGAACCTCTGGGGTTATATTTATTGAACCACTATTACAGTATCATAAACTTTTACCCGGCTTGATTCATTTCCGGAACTTATACTTTTACATTTACATGTGATTACGTCATTATATTTTCCCTCATGATTGAAGATTCTATTTTTAATACGTCTTTTTAATTTGTAGGCATGTTTTAAGTTAGGGTATTTTAAGTTACAACTTATCTCTATTCAATCTTTGAATTTTCATATTATATATATATATATATATATATAAACAGAGAATCATCAATCAAGTGGAAAATAAAATGCAAACCTCTAGTCATCAATCTGAAGACAAACAAAAACATCAATGGAAATGAATCGATTAGATAAAATAAAATAAAATCCAAGCATGAAAGTTTTGACGTGGACAAGCCCTAGGCCTAATAATGAATGGATCATTTCGATAAAACTCTTTATCAAGTCCAAGTATTTTAAAAAAATGAACACAAAATGCCTGTTTCTGATATCAGTAATAGATTATATCTATAAACACTGACAACTTGGACAACATGCATATATATATATATATATTATTTTTCTTTAAAAATTTTAAGAAATATGGAATGTGCTTCGATTGATTTGTATGTACAAAATTGTAAAGTATCTATGTCAGACAATTTTGTGTGCATCATCATATTTTAATATTGGATTTTCTTTGTTACATATAAAGTACTTTAAATGTGGCCCCCACAACCAGCTGATTTTTGATTTTAAAGTGGAATACAATTTTGTAAATTGTCAAACTGCACAATAAGATATTTTTTTATAAAAATACGGTCATTGACCATAAATTGAAGTTAGCCATACAAATTATTGGACAGTTTTCATTCTTAAAAATCTGATGTGGGCAACATATGACTTTCCTTATATAATGCAATGAATTTACTTCTTTTACAGTTAAAAAAAATGTTATTCTTATAGTAGATACTTATATTCTTTCCAAAATATTGCATTTTCTTCAATTAGTCGTCATTTTCATTGATTTAGCATCATTTTTATTCATTTGGCGAGATTTTTTTTATTTTGGCAACAATTAAAAATATCGCCAAGATGGCGACATTCCACCAAATTCGTCGCCAAAATCTCGGCAAGCGTTATGGACGGAGAAATAAGTTATTCTTATAGCAGATAAATGACTATTGTCGTTCAAATACAAAAGGATTACTCAAAGAATCTTTTTTCATGAATGGAACGAGCTAGATTCACGAGAATGATGTCACCAAATTTATCGCATGGTATTACATGCGAAAAGTGAATATGTTTCTCAATAGGAAATATTTTTGTTTTATTTTATATGATTTTTTGATAACTTTTTTGAAAAATGTGCAATATCTCGAGAACGGTTCATGTCAGCGTTCTAAAATTTATGTCAATCGTTTTCTAATAAAAAATGACATAAGAAATGTCTATTTGCGTGACTTTATTAGCGGTTTTGATTTTTTGACGATTTTTTCAAAATTTCACTCGAAAATTTAGGGGGGTTCTGAACATTCGATTGCGTATAAAAACAATAGGCTTCCAGTGTTTATAAATTGCGATTTTTGTACCAAATTTCGTTCGAATCGGTCCATTCGTTCGTCAGTTATCGTCTCCACAGACTCACTGACACACACACATACACACACACATACTTTCACACACACACACACACACACACACACACACACACACAGACATCACTTCAAAAATGTTTGATTCGTGATCAGG
This sequence comes from Amaurobius ferox, assembly GCA_951213105.1. Taxonomy (NCBI): domain Eukaryota; kingdom Metazoa; phylum Arthropoda; class Arachnida; order Araneae; family Amaurobiidae; genus Amaurobius; species Amaurobius ferox. Next base: position 11,536,338 of record OX578143.1, read on the forward strand.
GATGCTTGAAACGTGCTCTTCCGTCGAAGACTCGAATTCGAATTTTCGACCCCGTCACAATACTTTCCTTATGCATTATGTATATAAGGAAAGTAAAAATAGTTATACACAGTTATTACCTTATATTTACGTTGCCCGTAAACTATACTGGACATGTTGTGGTTCGGTGCGAGTCCCGCAGCTAGTGATCACTGTTTTATGTATCGCTTAGAAAAACGACAGTTAAATGAAAACAGTTATAGCTGAAGGTAAACACATTGTGGGTTTACAAAATGCTTTGTCTTGAAAAAGAAAAAAATATTAAGTTCTTAATCGTACATTTCACAGTGTTATCAATACATGATGTTGAAACCCGATCCGTCCGACCTACCAGAAAGGTGTAAGGTAACATCAATACATGATGTGAAATACCAGACACAACAGTGACGTTTATATAGCTATTGTGCTCTGTTTTAAACAGCAGAAGTAATAATAAATTATTACAGTGCCGTCATAGTTTTGCCAATACCACTGCTACGTTGCATTGTAACATTTATGGTTAGGGCCGAAAACAACACAAAATATAGTTACGACAATGTTACAGTGTCAGCAATTAGCGATGTTATATAGAAATCCCAACTGCTACGCCTCATTGTAACAATAATATTCAGTTGCATAAAAGTCACAAAATTTAGTTACATCAATGGCATAATGTAACCAATATGCAATATTGCATACAAGTCACAACTATGACGTCATATTGTAACATTTATGATTATTTGCAGAAAAGTTACAAAATCTAGTCACAGTAATCTCACAGTGTCACTAATTATCGATGCTGCAAATAAGTCGCGTATGTGACGTTGCATTGTTCTGTGTTTATCAAGTGGTTGAAACGTCACTAAATATAGTCCCAATAAAGTCCCAATGTTACTAATACGCATCGTCGGCTAGAAGTAACAACTATAACGTCACATTGTAGAATTTATGTTTAGTTGCAGATACGTCACAAAATATAATCACAGTAATGTCGTGCTGTCACCAATTAGCGATGTTGAATATAAATCACAAATGTGACGTCACATTGTAACATTTAAGTTTAGTTGCAGATACGTGACAAAGTATAGTCACAGTAATGTCATGGTGTCACCAATTCGCGATGTTAAATATAAATCACAAATGTGACGTCACATTGTGACATTTATGTTCAGTTGCAGATACGTGACAAAATATAGTCACGGTAATGTCATGTTGTCACCAATTAACGATGTTAAATATAAATCACAAATGTGACGTCACATTGTGACATTTATGTTCAGTTGCAGATACGTGACAAAATATAGTCACAGTAATGTCATGATGTCACCAATTGCGATGTTAAATATAAATCACAAATGTGACGTCACGTTGTGACATTTATGTTTAGTTGCAGATACGTGGCAAAATATAGTCGCAGTAATGTCATGGTATCACCAATTAGCGATGTTAAATATAAATCACAAATGTGACGTCACATTGTGACATTAATGTTTAGTTGCAGATACGTGACAAAATATAGTCACAGTAATGTCATGGTGTCACCAATTAGCGATGTTGCATACAAATCACAAATGTGACGTCCCATTGTGACGTGTTAATTAAGGTGCAGAAACTTCACAAACTATAGTTACAATAAGGTCACAATATTACCAATGTGCTACGTCACATAGAAATCACAACTGTGATATCACATTGTGACTCATATGTCACGTGATTACAACGTCACTGTCACACTTGTGACGATCTTTGCTGTATGGGTAATGGTCGTGCAGAATCCGTCTTCTTTTTATCTAAAGAATATTGCTACTAGGCATGCGCTGTACCGCAAATAATGCTTCACATTTTCAATATATGCAAATAAATATCATTTGTGTTATAGCGCTCATTTGGACCAATAGAACTCATTCTAGAGCCCTCTGAAGTGGCAAACTTATTTCTTGATAACCCTGTATTTTGCTGTTGAATTAGCATGTGAAGAGTGTGCTCCTAATTGATTCGATATGTTTGCTGTGCAAGTAGCATTTAAAATGTGCTCCCTGCATTCGATATTATTGCTGTGATATAAGCACGGAAAATGTGCTGATAGTCTCTCTATTGAATATCGTGGTTAACGATGTACGAAAATGTCTACATAGTTAAATGTGTACGGAAAAATATGCTCCTAAGATGTACAAAGATGACCTACCTCACTCCATATAGCAAATGGGTAAACTTTTCATAGTACCTATGAGGAATTGCTCAACCCGACGACAAGTCGATGAGATAACAGAACTGCATCACTACCAAATCAGTTAAGTCAAAGAAACTATAATTTTGTGCAATATATAATTGTTCAGATAATTATTGAGTTGAAATTAAGATATGCTAAAATTTAATATTAACTGTAATAATTTAAGCAATGAGTTTTTTTTGAGCAATTTATTTCCTCTTTATTGGTTAAGTGACATTAATTTTATAATATTAATCAATTTTCCTTTTAGAAGAAACACCGGACAACACACTTAATTAACTATGGTGGGTTTTGCGGTCATGTTTGCAACAATATGTTTTAATAATTAGCCACATTTTGTGGCTCCCCGGGCGGGGAATCGAAACCCGGTCTGCCGAAGTATAAACCCCTGAAATATTAAACAGTGATGCTCGTCATGATGGAAACTGATATGACAATAGATTGCATGCAAATTTATTATGTAAATTTATAAAATTGGCGCCCTAATTTTAAAGTTCCGAGCATCGTAACGTTGTGCTAGATGTTATAAAGTCAACAATTAACTCCACGTTATGCATGGACTTCCAAAACGCAATGACTGTTTTTGGAATATTAGCGAGTTAATTTCATTTAAAACTTATCTAATGTATCAACGAAAAATATATATTATTAACATTAATTCGATTAAGATTAAAAAATACATTAATGTTAATTCGATAAATTGTCAAAATAATTACGATTATAAATAAGAAAGAACATTTATCCATGTGCTACCAATATTAGATTTCTATTTATTGGTAGAATCTCTCTCTTTCTCTCTGTTTATATATATATATATGTGTGTGTGTGTGTGTGTGTGTACAATTTAATGAGATAAAAGCCCCTCCAGTGGATCTATGGGAATTAAAATGACGGGCGAAGTTTATCAATTTCTTCCAGCGTGTTACATGAATTCGCTCTATTTATTCTTAGGAATATTTCGTTTAGCAATCTGACAAATTGATGCTAAAATTCTTTATTGTTACGAATACTTAAATTTTTCACGGAATATTTATCGCATATCCCAAGAGAGACACAATTACAAGCAATCATTATATTTGAAGGTCCAAACTGCATGACCTTGGTGAAATATATTTTTTTACCCAGGTCATCCAGTTCAGACGGAGTGTGTACAGAAGGTACAACGGCGGATAGGAAAACTACGGAAACAGCATTACGAAATTATTATCTACCCACCCAAAGGTATAAGCTTGGACGGCTGGGAAGTGCCACCCAATTTAGACTGGAACCGAACACCCTAACCTTTTCCTTAACACTAACCTCTCGGAAAGACTTTAGGGTCCATATATTTACCGTGCCAGTACTCTGCGTGAACAAAGGGACGGTTTGGGCAAGTTGGAAATTGAACTCGCTTCATCAGGGTGCAATCCCCACACGTTCCCACCCTTGGAGACAAAATTCCAAAAATATCGCCAACTTAGCTACTTTTGGAAACTGCTTGAAATTTCTAGTTTGGTTCTGAAATTATCAAGTTGCGCCCATTTTCTCGATATCTCCACAAGCAGTAAGTATATAAGCGGTCATCGTTCAGTTAGGTGTTGCGTGATATAAGTAAAAGTGAATAAGTGAGTGTTTGGGAATATGATCTTCTTTAACTGAACGGTGATCACTTAATATATCCTTTGTAAAAATCTCTAGCTAATGGGCATGCTTTATAAATTTTATACTAAATTACAAAATTTGATCAGGTTTCAAACTTTCCGCACGTTGATAATAGTCAGCCAAATTTGTAGACAAGGTTCCCGAATTTGCGTCTAAGAACAAGCAACCCGGACCTTCAAATATTAACAATGGTTAAATGTTAATGTAGTTTTTCTTCAGGGCTAGACAATATACCGTGTAATATTGACCGAAGTATTCGTAACATTGAAAACGTATTCCTATATTATTAAAATGATAGTATGTATATATACAGGTTGTCCAGAACTATCGGTGCCCAATGGTTATTTCCTCAACCGTTAGTCATAGGGATACAATTCCAATTGCAAAAATGTTTTAAATTTTAAAATCTATTATCTTAGAAACAGTTTAAATCAATAAATGCATTTCTGAAAGAAATACGAAATATAAATTTTTACAGTCCTCCGGTTCTACCAATTATATTTAGAAAAATTATCATCATACAATTTTATGCAAAATAAAAAAAAATCATCCTTTTGCGATTAAAATTGACAGACTTATAGCTAATTAAAGTTGGAGATAAGGTCCCTGATTGGTTGGTTGCCTGGAGAAATGGTCAATACGGTCCCTGATTGGTTGGATGCCTGAAACGGGACACTTTTATGAGTGGTAAAGCGAGAAAGTCATAAAGTTTAATGCTTCATAACTCGGTGAATTTTGGTCGTAAAAGGAAGATTTTTTTTTATTTTGCATGAAATTCTATGAGGATGATTTTTCTAAATATAATTGGTAGGACCGGGAGAACGTTGAAAGCCCAGACCATGCGACCAACCCGAAGGTTTCTGGCAGCTTATTGTGTGGTCGGGGAACGGGGGACCGTATAAATATTTATATTTCGTATTTCTTTCAGAAATGCATTTATTGGTTTAAACTGTTCCTAACATAATAGATTTAAAAATTTAAAACAATTTTGCAATTGGAAGTTATTTCTGTGACTAACGGTTGAGGAAATAGTCATTGGGCACCGATAGCACTGGACACCCTATATAATCTCGATTTTATTTTGTGTTCAAAAAATGTAAATGCGAAAGTTTTGCACGTGGTTGTTGTTATGAGATTTTATGCAAAATAAAAAATCTGATGTGACCAGCACATGACTTTCCTTGTAGATTCAAGTTCAATTTCTCTTTATTTCATTCATAATTCATTAAATTGAGTTTAATTGCACTGAATAACATGCATAATTAATTGGAATTACACTAAATTTACACTTTTCATTCAGCTTTCATTTTCATTTAGTAACTGGACGTATTCTCAAAACCGGAATAACGAAAATGTGGAATAACAAAAGATGAGCAAAAAAGGCAGGTTTTTCTTTTCCGAATCGTACCAAAATCTAATCAGCACCAGAATATCCTAAAAGTGATTTATCTACCAAATTTTGTAAAATTTGGTCTATTAGTTTTTCAACTAGAGTGGATACAGGCAATTTTTGCGGGTCATTTCTAAAAACAGGCAGGATCTTTTATCCCGAATTGTATCAAAGTATAATCAGCACCAGGGTCACCTACCAGCACCAGGGTCACCTACCAACAATAGGGCACCTACCAAATTTTATGAGATTCGGTCCATTAGTTTTTTTAGTTTGAGTGGGTATGAAAATCTACACAGACAGACACACACACAGACAAACGTCACGCTAAAAATACTTTTTTCGTGTTCTAGAGGTCCCGAAGCTTGCAGAGCCTCCGAAAACTCGTCTTGCGATTTTCGGCACGATTCCAATACTTTCCCTATCCATTGCCATGTATTGCAGGGTAAGTAAATAATTATTAAAGCTATATTTTTCTGTTTTGGGGATGTGAAAACATTTTCTTAATATATATAGATAATAGTATATGAAACTCGTTTTGACATTCTCAGTCCATCTCGTTCTCATTCTTTCGTTTCTGCAAAATGGTAATAATACCAGGTAAGAATACCGTTAGGAATGCATTACATGCCACTTCGTCACATAAAATGTAATAGATTAAAAGAATTTCAACGCCATTTTAGATAAAAAATATTTTAATTTATGTACAAAATTTCTCAACTTATTTAAAAAAATCTGATGTTGGCAGCACATGACTTTCCTTATATAATGCAATGGATTTACTACTCTTACAGTAAAAAAATAGGTTATTCTTATAGCAGATATTTTTCTTTAGAAGATATTGGATTTTCGTCAATTAGTCGTCGTATTCATTGATTTAGTGTCATTTTTATCCATTTGTCGAGATTTTCGTTAATTCGGCAACATTAAAAAAATGTCGCCAACTTGACGATATTCCGCCAAATTCGTCGCTAAAATCTCGTCAAGCGTTATGGACGGCGCAATAAGTTATTCTTATACCAGATAAATGACTATTTGCGTTCAAATACAAAAGTATTACCCAAAGTATATTTTCTCATGAATGGAACGAGCTAGATCCACAAGAATGATGTCACTAAACTTATCGCATGATATTACATATTAAAAGTGATCATGTTTCTCAACAGTTAATATATTTTTATAAATTATGGGATTTTTTGATAAATTTATTTGAAAAATATGCAACATCTCAAGAACTGTTCGTGATAGCGTTCTAAAGTTTATGTCAATCGTTTTGTAAGGAAAAATTACATAAGAAATGTCTATTTATTTAACTCTTTTAAAGGTTTTGATTTTTTGATGATTTTTTCAAAATTTCACTCAAACATTTAGGGGGTCCTGAACATTCGATTGTGTTTAAAAGAAATAGGCATCCAGTACTCATGGATTGTAATTTTGCACCAAATTTCATTCGAATCGTTCCATTCGTTCGTGAGATATCGTCTCCACAGACTCACTAACACGCACAAATACTTTCACACACGCAGACATCACCCCAAAAATGTTCAATTTGTGATCAGGGATGCTTGAAACGTGCTCTCCGGTCGAAAACTCGAATTTGAATTTTCGACCCCGTCAAAGTAATGAAATTTCAACATTAATTATATTTCTAATTGGTTACTTATATTTCTACCAATATATATATATATCTTTTATTTTTACAATAATTCGTTCTTTTCACTGTTGCCTATTTAATATTGCCAACTCATGCGTATTTTCTACAAAATACATTTATTGTAAACGATGTACGGAAAACATAATTAAATATTTTTTTAAGTTCTGAATGTTTAAGAATTTAGTTCTGTAACTTTATAATAAAATATGTATTAAGTTTAATTTTTGAAAACATTTCAGAACATGTATTATTATTTGTTTATTAAGCAGTTCTCATACTAATTTCGTGAATCTCAGCCCACTTTTTAGAATTAACGAACTGCACTCATTATGCTGAAATAAAAAAGCTTTTATTTTTTAAATAAACAAATATCGAATCGATTTAAAACTCCAAAGGTTTTAAAATGTACGAAATACTAAATTCTAAAATAGAAAACTATTCCTGTAAATGTTAGTTTGCAGAAATGTATTTAAATAACTAACTTTTTTAAAAAGATAATACACTACTTTGTAACTTAATTAAACTCTAATAAGTATTACAAGAAGGAATAAATATATCTATCCCAATTTTTCCAGACAACTAATATTAAAAATAATTTACTGTTCATTAGCTGCTTACAAATGTTTTTTACTTTCCTTATATACAATAATGTATAAGGAAAGTATTGTGGCAGGATCGAAAATCAGAATTCGAGTTTTCGACGGGAGAGCACGTTTCAAGCATCACTGATCACGAATCGAACATTTTTGAGGTGATGTCTGTGTGTGTGTGTGTGTGTCAATGACTCTGTGGAAACGATATTTCACGAACGAATGGAGCAGAAAGATGGTATAAAATTACAATCCGTGAATACTGGAAGCCTATTGATTTTAAACAGAATCGAATGTTCAGAACCCCTTAAATTTTCGAGTGAAATTTTGAAAAAATCATCAAAAAATCAAAACCTTTAAAAAAGTTACGCACATAGACTTTTCTAATGACATTTTTCCTTAGAAAACGATTGACTTAAACTTTAGAACGCTAGTAGGAACTGTTCTCGAGATATTGCATATTTTTGAAATAAATTTATCAATATATCACATAGATTAAAAAAAAATATTAACTCTTCAAAAATATGTTTGCTTTTCATACATAATATCATGCCATAAATTTGGTGACATCATTCTGGTGGATCTAACTCGTTCCATTCATAAGAAAAGATAATTTGAGTAATACTTTTGCGTTTGAATGCAAATAGTCATTTATCTTCTATAAGAATAACATATTTCTCCGTCCATAACGCTTGGCGAGGTTTTGGGGATGAATTTGGCAGAATGTCACAAACATAGCGATTTTTTTAAATGCTGCCAATTTAATGAAAATATCGTCAAATAGATAAAAATGACGCTAAATCCATGAAAATGACGACTAATTGACAAAAATTCAATATCTTGGAAAGAATATAAATATCTACTATAAGAATAACCTATTACTTTCCTTATATACAATAATGTATAAGGAAAGTATTGTGACGGGGTCAAAAATTCGAATTCGAGTTTTCGACGGGAGAGCATGTTTCAAGCATGCCTGATCACGAATCGAACATTTTTGAAGTGATGACTGTGTGTGTATGTGTGTGTGTGTGTCAGTGAGTCTGTGGAGACGTTACCTCACGAACGAATGGAGTGATTCGAATGAAATTTGGTACAAAATTCACAATCCGTGAATACTGGAAGCCTATTGTTTTAAAACACAATCGAATGTTCAGGACCCCCTAAATTTTCGAGTGAAATTTTTAAAAAATCATCAAATTATCAAAACCTTTAATAAAGTTACGCAAGTAGGCATTTCTTATGTAATTTTTCCTTATAAAACGATTGACATAAACTTTAGAACGTTAGCATGAACCGTTCTCGAGATGCGACCCTCTGTTCCATGGTAATTATTGCTCGACTGGTGGGGTACTACCACCCCTCTGCTTTTGTAAAAACAATTACGACTCACCCTGTATATTGTTAGGACGTATTCTCTGGAGTTTCGGGTGTGTACTTAGGGCACAAGAATAAGTTCAAATTTCTGAATGACTAATTCGTTTATTCACAAGCACATCGTAAACAGAAACAATATACAGTGAGACAAGAGTAGTGTAAGGGGGTGACTCTGGGACAAAATGACTATGTCATTTAGTATCCAGAGTCACCCCCATACACTACATTTTCCTCCATTTTTTTAAAAACCAGGACAACCTCTAAAGACCAAAAATGCATAAAATCATTCAAAAATGCACAAAATCATTCAAAAATACGTATTTTTAAAAAACATCAAAATTCAAGAGAGTTTTAGGACTCTAAAATTTAATGCATTTTGACTTATATTTACGTCATATAAGACATTGTAGAGACCAAATCTATCAAAATCTTTGAATATATGAAAGAAAATAATATCAAATATTTTAGAGATTGACATGATTTTAAAATAAATGCGTGAAAAAAGAGGACCTCCAAATGAATGGAAGCCCTCTAATATATTAATAAAATATAGATTTAAAGGGTGGGGTATAAAATTAAAAATAATTTTTAAAATATCAAAAATAAAAAAAAGAGGCAAATTTAGATAATATATATTGACGATCCCAAAATAGGATATCTTTTTTAAAGAATAAAAAAAGACTATGATAAATATAAAATTGAAAGATAAAAAAGAAATGATAATATATATATTATATATAATAATAAATTTTCAGGTAGGGAAGCATATCCCCACCTAAATATGATACAAGATCTTAAGAAAATACTTCAAAAATGATTAAGCTTTCTCTAATTCATATTCGTTCAGAACTCTTCCATTTAAGAAGCGAAAATAAAGCGACTTTGATTTGTTTATCATTAAAATTTGTAGCTTCACGGCGAGTCGAAAAGGAAGTGTATTCAACCTTTACTTTCAGTAGAAGTAGTCTTGATTACGAACTTTCTCTATGACGTCCTTCATTTCGTAGCGTTACGAATGAAGAGAAAATAATATTTATTTAATTTGTTGGAGATTTGTTTCGCTAGATAGCAGCATCAAACGGATAGTATATATTTTTATGTCTCATTTTAAAGTATTTATCACATTTTATAAACATTATTTTCGCTATTTTTCGATCAGATAAATTAAAACTATTGATCTTTTAAAGTATGCTCTCATACTGCTTGAAAAATGACTCGTTTAAAATTGTTTTTAGTTTTCAATGTAAAGGTTATATTAATGAATTGTTCTTCATATATCGCCTACCCATGGCTCAACGACTAGCGCACGGGGCTATAAACATCGAGGCCCCAGGTTCAAATCCCGATCTCTTCCAGGTTGTTAATCAATACGGGGTTGATGGTTTATTGAACCGAATCCAAAAAATGACATATCAGCTGCTCTAGTCGTTGGTCCAATAGAGCAGCACTAATCGAGATTTTAGTAAGTGGTGGGTTGAATCTTGTGGATTCTATGTCCCATATGTTATATGTTTGTATTGTCCTTCTCCTAGGCTTGTGGGCCTGGTTCATGGGGTGATCTGGAACTCTGATTCTAGAATTCTAAAACAGCTGTTGGAATCAGACTTTCAGATCACCCCTTGGGCCAGGTGGGCCATTTTGCTATTTTTTAAATAAATAGACTGATAAATATTAATAACCATATGGTACAGTATCCAAATTATCTAAAATTCTTCTTTTATCTTATCCAAACATGTATCTTTTATTCGTTTTATTCACTTTAATATTTCTATCTTTTTGTGTTTGAAACTGGTTTATTTCAAGATCTATATGTTCAGTTTCACCTGTTCTTGTTTTCATTCTTTCATCGAAACTGAGCTTAGTTTCACTCTCGTAATTCATTTTAAAACCTTTTACTTTACCTTTTACAGATCCATCATTAGGAATATAGCCATAATCTTTACTGACTCCAGAAATCCACGATGTCATATATATATCTTCTCCTAATTCATCTGTCCATTCTCCTAACATACAACCTGTATTAACTTTATTAGTACCTTCATCAATATAAACAATACTACCTATATCATAATACATTACTTTATCTCCTAGTTTATCAAGCATTTTATATAATCTTATTCTAGCGGAACTAGTTGTAAAAGCTGCTATATAAATATTCGTATTAAAGTTATTTTTGGTATATGCATCTTTCATCTTATAATCCATTTGTACACAATCATCAATTAAAAATATCATATTCAAATCTTTAATTTTATCATTCAATATAATACTATAAAAATCTTCCAACTCTATTACATATTCAGTTTGTTTCATATTTTTTCTTTGTCCAAACTTACCCCGTAATGAATTTAAAAATATTTTGGTTACAAATCTCATTCCTGGATTTTCTTTTATTACACCTAAATCAATATTTAATTTTTCTTTGACAATCTTTTTATAATTATGAATGCATGTTTCATAATATTTTTTATTTTTAAAATCTTTTGATTTTTTTAATTTATCATCTGTTTCTAATTTAATTTTTAAAAACATTTTAACATACACTTTGAATAGTTTATCTGTTTTATTTTCAAAATGCCAAACTTCATATATATTTAAAATTTTATATCCTTTTTCTATAGCTAAATTGACTTCATCCGTAGTCCAAGTACCTATAAAGCTGCTTTCATCATCTGTATGATTACATAATTTATTTCTTTATTTCATAACACTTTTTACATTTTTTCTTTTCAGTATCTGTTTTATAATGGTAGCATTTAAATGTTTTTGAACATGATTTACACAAGCTAAATATCAATTTTTCTTCTTTATAAGGCAATACAGGATGATATAATTTTCTAGGAGGAAGTACTTTACACTGTATCATCCCAAACCAATTTTCATCATATTTTTTAGGATTATAGATCTTTTTAGGATGCCCAATTGGATAATAATCAAAATAATTTACAGTTGGATAGTGTGAACATACATCAATATATCGACCTTTCTCTGTATTTTTCATTTCATATTTTAATTTAGTTGGTTCACATCTACCCCCATAGAAGGCATCTCTAGGATTAAAAGGTGCTATAAAATATCTTTTCCATTCTCTTTTCATATATTTTTTAATTTCTTTATCTTTATCAAAATCACATTCCCATATCTCAATTAACTCATATCCTGCATCTTTTATCTTATTAATTATCTTTTTCGTTTTTTCATATAAATCTGTCATACATATTTGATTTTGTTCATTTAAAGTAGATTTTCTGTAACAACAATAACATCCATGCCAATGACAACCCTGAAATTGATATACAGTATTATTGTAAAAACCATCTACTTTTGAAGTTTTATTGTCTAATTTTATTTTTTTTTCTCCTCCATTTAAAGCATGCTGTATATTTATTTTATGTTTTTGAGCCAAAAATTTTAACCAAGCAATTGATTTTTTACTGAATTGATCTCGTTTGATGATCTCTTCATCTATAGCTATTGTACCCTCAGGTACGAATTTATCTCTATATATAGCCATACAAAAACTTGCTAAAGTGATATTATTAAAAGGATCTATATTAGCTATTTCTAAAAATAATCTTCTCAATTCTAAACATCCTTTTCTTAAAATATCTACATCAGACCTACAGTATTTTATAATTTATTTTTGAAAATCAAAGATTTCATTTTTTACAGATTTGTACCATTTATTAAACAATTCTCTATCTTCTAAAGTCATAGTATCATATCCATAATAGTATTTTTCAGGATATTTTCCTATATAAGTTTGATTTTTAATAGTGTTAAACAAATGAGGAAAATATCCTTTTGCTAATTCTGTTATTCCAAAAGTTTTAGGAAATTTTCTTAATGGAATCAATGTAAAATTAATAGAATCTATAAACCTTATATTATATTTGATAGCATTCATATAAATGAGTTTATTTCCTTGATAGTTTGTAAAAACTTTAATTTTATTTTTAAAACAGAATTTAGACATAAATTGAAAGTCAAAGCCTTTCCCATAATGAGCTAATACGGTATAACCTGCATGTTTCTTATCAAATAGCCACTTACAATAGTCGTTTTCATTCTTAAATATGTTTTCTTCTCCATTAAATTCTTGATTTATAATTAAATTGACTTCATGATTTCCAGTCTCTTGATTCGTTTCAACGTCAAAAAACATATATTTTTGTGTAAATCCTGAATATTTACATGCATCACACCAACTATATCTGTCATTACTTTTGTAATTACATTTGTTTTCACACATACTACCATACATATAATTTTCAGGAAATCTATGTTTTTGACATATATTACACCATTCTTGAGTAGAACAAATATTTTTACAGGTACCACCCTTAGCTTTTTTTGTTTTCATATAACACCTATGATCTTTTAAGACCCATTGTCTACAATTTTTACATAGTCTTTCTCCACATATATGATCTTCAGGTGTTCTTTTATATCTGTTGATATTTCTCTTACATTTTAAACATTTCCATAGTATTTCACAAACAGACAATTTTTTTAATTTATTTTTATGATTTTCAAAACAGTTTTCACCTTTAAAACTTCGAAAACATTCATTACACTGGATATCATCACCTTCACAATTACTTTCTTTTGTAAAACATCTATCACATTTTAATAAACATTTATGCTGATCGCTTCTTTTATAACTCACCTTACAGTAATCACAATAATTGTTTTTTCCTAAAAATCCTGTAACAGATGTAATGGTATCAAAATGATTTCTATTTTTTAAAATGTATATGCAAGTAGTTTTATAAGTACCACTGTATATTCTTTCATTAAAATTTTCTCTACAAAATATAGTAATTTGAATATTTAAGAATTCTTCAAATTTTTTAACATGTTCTAAATTACAAATATCTAAAGGAATTTCACACATTTCATGAAATTTTTCAGCTAACGTTTTTTGTAATATTCTTCCTTTTTTAATATATAGAATGTCATTTTTAGTTAGTTTTTTATAGTTTAATTTTTCACATAAAAGTTCAGGATTTTGAATAGATAGAGCAACTACAATAGATCTAGATAAACATATATTATCGTTATTTTTAATTTGACAAATACTCTTTTTGTTTACAATATCATCATCTTTGAGAATTTTTAGACGTTTTCCTCCGTGTGGTAATTTTATGACATGAAAATCGAATGTACATTCTTTAATATCTAATTCTTTGTATTCAATTTTATGTGTTAAAACATCTAAGTAGGTATCATAAGCCTCTCTAGTTGACATCATTTTAGGATGAAAAGGTTGACTTAATGCAGGATTGTGTACTATAATATCTACTTTTCCTTCTACTTTTCCAATAGCTTTTCTAAATAAATCCTTTAAAATATTATGATATTGTACAGGTCTAAGTTCATTGATTTCTACAATTTTATAAATATACCTATATGTGTTATATTTTTTAATATATTTTTGACTAATTTGAACAATTTCATAATCAGGTTTAAATAAATCTTCAAGATTAACTTTTATTTCTACTTTATTTTCTTTCTTTTTTACCAATTCTCCATCTTTATATTTCAAACCAAAATAATCAAATATATTCGTAAGTTTACACCTATTTTTAGGTTCAATAATAAATTGTTTCAATTGTTCTGTAAGATCAGGAGAAAATAATTTTTTAAGCTTCACTACTGTTTTAATCTTTTTTACTTTTTTTGGCTTAAATTCCTTATTATCAAATTTCAAATTAATAGAATCAAAAATTTTTTAATTTTATTACGTTTTTCAGGTTTTCTAATAAATATTTTCTTCTTTTTTTTCCAAGTATTTTGATATATCTAAATTTAATAAATCTACTAAAACATATTTATATTCTCTAGTTTCTTTTATATATTTAATTAATAATCTAATTAAATCATCCTTCCTACAGCCTTTAGATTGTTTAATATTCAATTGTTTTACTACTTTTCTAAGTTCACCAATAGTCTTTGACTTCAAACCAAATATATCCTTAACCCTTTCTGGACGGCGGCATTCCGAAACTGCCGTGGCCCAAAGGACGGAGCGCTTTGTTTCCGAACATTTCCCAAAAGACGGCTAATTTTTTGCGCTAAGCCTAACTCTCGAAAAAACTTCATTAAAAATCACCCGTTCAACAGCATTCTACTTTTTCCAGGAAGAAAGGAAATACTTATTTTCTATTTGATGTATATTTTTTATATAAATTTTCTTTTATCAAAATATTAAAAATTTTAGTGTATATATGTTTTAGGAACAGATGGATTATTCTTTGGCATGTCCTTCCGATTTTTTAAAACTGTACCACATATATGCGTATTCTTGGACAACAAATACTTTACAAGTACAGGAGGGGTAAAAAATATATCCAAATACAAAGTATATCCTTTTCCTGAAAGTTCATTTAGAAATGTTTTCACAACGCGTTCTCCATACCCACCATCAGAGCTTGATAATTCCGTGTCCTTTCCAGTATACACAAGGAAATTCCATTTATAGCCTTATTCCGATTCTGACAATTTATATATTTTTATTCCATATCTGGACCTTTTCGAGAGGATATATTGACGAAATCCCAACCTTCCTTTCCATGAGAACAAAGATTCATCAATGAACACATTTCTTCTAGGAGTGTATATAGATTTAAATTTTGAAACTAATGCATCTAACACGGGTTTCAATTTATCTAGTTTTGGGGCATTACTATCAAGAGTAAAATGAAAGTAACGTAATATTCCTATAAATCGATCGCAACTCATAACAGAATTAAAGAAAGGAGTACCGATAATTGGATTCTTAGAAAAATACATTTTAAGATTTGGTTTTCTGACAATGCTCGTCAAAATCACTAGTGCGAGAAACACACGAAATTTGTTTCCTGTCACAGGTGTAAATACATTGTCACAGGTTAAAAATACATTTCAGTTCCTGTCACAGGTGTAAATACATTTCCCGTCACAGGTGTAAATACATTTAGGTGGAGTCTTCGATGTGGAAGGAGAGAGGAGATTTTTCTCCCATTTTTTTTTTTTTTTTGCAAACTCATTAGTTGCTTTTACGATAAATTCTACAAGTTCATCCTCAAAAAATATGCTAAAAAAATCAAGTTCCTTATCTTAGTTAGACGACATGATATTGTGATTTATTCCAGGTATGTTCAAAAATACCAAAGAATTCAGATCTTTCAAATCACATGTCCAAACATCATTCGAAAAAACAGCAACTGAAGCTGGCGGCGTTGTAATAATAGTACGCTCAGAATCTGAAAAATCAATTGCATTTTCAGATTCATCCTCAGAAATAACACTGTTCCACAAATCTTCACTTTCTGCTTTGCTTTCATTACTGTCTGGTTCGTTTACCATACGCGTATATTCTTCCACAGAAAGAAAAAGTTTCAAACCTCCCATATTTTTATCCGAAATAGCCTAATCATTTCACTGTCGCACATTCCTTTAACCCCCACTCCCCCCCCAAAAAAAATACTCTCTTATATTCCTGTAATTCGCCAACGAAATCATTAAAAGCTAAAATCAAAAGGAAACCCGTAACTCAATTATGAAATTGTTGATGCTGCGAGGACTGCTCTGTTTATTTTACAGAACCATGTTTACCCGCTCCAAATGGAGAAATAATTCAATGGATTCTCCTTGTGCCAAGGTCAAATATCTATAAAATACATTTAAGTAGCTTCCACGAGCATTTAACGCCATCTAGTAGACAAATAAATTCAAATGAAAACGTTTCACGTAGAAACACCAATACGTGCCACTCGGCGTTTAGGGTAAAGTTCTCTCCGGCACCAGTGCGTGCTGTACGTCCTTGAATGCATATTCACAGCCGGCACGCGGGCGTGCCAACCGTCGCGAAAGGGTTAAGTTTACGCCTAGGTTTATTAATAAATTGTTCGGTAAATAATTTTTTTAAATTCACTTCTGTTTTAATCTTTTTTTCTTTTCTTGGCTTAAATTCCTTATTATCAAATTTCAAATTAAAAGAATCAAAAACTTTTTTAATTTCATTACGTTTTTCAGGTTTTCTAATAAATATATTCTTCTTTTCTTCCAAGTATTTTGATATCTCTAAATTTAATAAATCTACTAAAACATATTTATATTCTCCAGTTTATATTATATATTAAATTAATAATCTAATTAAATCATCCTTCTTACAGCCTTTATATTGTTTAATATTCAATTGTTTTACTACTTTTCTAAGCTCACCAAAAGTCTTTGACTTTAAGGTGAGTGTTATATTGTAATTTTCAATTCCCAATATAACATTGCTATTTTGAAAGTGGAAGGGGATCTAAGAAGATGGTCCCTCATACAGCGAGACAATTCATATAACGTTCCCTTAGACACAGCTGGACCGGACGTAGTTCGAGAGTGAAAAAGGGAGCTTCTCGTATTCACGTCAACACTAGGTACTATATTAGACGAAAGGGGTTGAACCTCTTGACCCGAGAAGTCAATTAACTTCCTGATGGACATGGGAAAATGTTCGTGAGAACTTTCTGCTCGAAAAAGACAATACTCAAATATCTGATATTTCAAGGGGGGCTTCGGCCAGTTAGATAGCCGGAAGGCGGAGTTATGTATTTACGGAACCAATGAGAGTCTGGGGGCCTAAGAGAGAGGGGAGAGATGAAGAGAGACTTAAACTTTTAAAATTTGAAAATCGAAATGAAGAGGAGTTAATTTGTGTGTGTGCGGAGAATTCTCCATACTGGGATACCGCAGTACAATGCCACGTAGCTGTTTACAACGCGACAGTACATTCAAGCACCAAAGAAACACCAAACTTTCTTTTTTTTGGAAGAGACCTTCCAACTTTTTTTGAAACTAATGTAACAGAAAATAATACAGAAACAACATATCAGGATTATATATAAAAAAAAATAACAGTGATGAATAACGCATTTAAGGAGGCAAATAAAAATTTAATTCTCGCGAAAGAACGCCAAGAAAGTCAACAACTCCAAAGAGCTAAATTCAGGGATTTGGAAATCGGGTCCAGGGTGTTCATGGAAAACAATAATAATCGGTATAAAAAAGGGAACCACACGGGACCTTATCGAGTAATTAATAGAATAAATAGATTTGTATATGAAATAAAACTGTGTGACAAACCAAATTCTAAAATCATAAAAGCCCACATAAATAGATTGAGGACTTTTCCCGACCGCAAGCCACATCTAAAAATACCGTACATAAACAAATACAAGTCACCTCTTCTCCCCACTCCTAAAAACGCGCAACAAAACTCTGAACCGAAACCGGAACTAAAGAAAGACCGCGGTCAAAATGAGAATATTCCGTTTATCATGTTGGAGGAGGAAATAGCAAACGGACAGTACAGAGAGTCTTGTCAAACCCGTTCGCACAGCGCGATGCCACAGCATCCTAACGGAAACACGCTTACTCGTAAATTCGCGAAACCAGTTACCGCACAAGTACAAAACGAAACAACTCAGAGCGCACGGGAGAATGCAATCATCCCTCCAAAAGACTCTCCGAACGCAAACATTCTTTCAGCAGGGGGGGACTCAGGCAGACATAGCACGCTAGAAACACACGAGAATTTGGAACTTTCAGAACAGGGGGACTGTACACAAATTGAAGCAAACACGAATGAAAAGGCGGGAGAAATAGAACAAGATGCGCGAGAGGGACCAACACAAGTAGATGGGGGTTGTATACAGATGGAACAGGAAAACGTTCAGGGGAAGGATGAATCAGCAGGAAATTCACAAGGGGACGATATAAACAGTACAAGTTGTTCACGCACAGTACTACTTCCAACACCGGTTAGGCCTAATCACAGATACGCGTTGAGATCTTTAAAGAATGTAAATTTAAATTGATTCAATTAAAGCACGAAATAAATAAACTTTAGGGATGATAGGTTAAAGATGTGGATATATTAAATTCAAATTTTGGAAAGAACATAAATAACAGAGGAGACACGTCACATTTCATGAAAAAAAAAAAAAAAAAAGGGGGACATCGTTAGAATTCTATAAAAAGTCGTTATAACTCTATAAAAAGAAGGTTTTTTTTAAGAGAATTTTGATTTCCAGGCAATAAAAATTTCGATGGGTAAGATAATTAGGAATATTAAATAAAGGGATATTTTGAATTTCAAAAAAAAAAAAAACTCTTTTCAAAGAACAGTGAAATTTTAAAACAAAAGTAAACTTTCTCCACGCGCTCTTCATGTAATTAGCGGACTGATCAACCATTGTTGGATGAATACGCGTGAGGAAATAGGAATTATAGAATTATAGTTTAAAATGATTAGATAATTGGTAAATATAAAAAAAAAAAAAAAAGAAAAACAAATTTTTTTTTCCTAGTTTAAATAAATAAATAATTCATAATTAAGAATAAAAATTGGAATTTAAATAAATAAATAATTCATTATAAAAAAAAAAATAAATAAATAAATTGTAATCTAAATAAATAAATAATTGGCAATTCAAAATAAAAGTTGTAATTTAAATAACTAAATAATGGGTAATTAAAATAAAAAGAAATTAGGGTTTAAAAAGGATAGAGAATTTTAATTAAAAATCAAAATGGCAGTTCAAAGAAAATAGATAATTGTAATATACGCAAATTATAATTTCAAATGAATAGATAATTTTAATAAACATACGCGAATTGTTGGTTAAATAAAAAGCATTTAAAAAAAAAAAAAAAAGCGTTTCTACATACATTTTGATAGGGTCACACAGTGAAAATTTTAAAATAGCGAGGTTTTCGATTTAGATGCTAGGGGCGGGAATAAACATGATATAATAATAAAATACAATGGTAGAACAAAATAACACTAACCGCATTTTAATTAATCCAGAAAGTGTATAATCCTAGAGGTAATCCGGGTAATTCCAGAGTTTTTAATCCATTTGGGGGCCTCGGTAGAGCACTTTCACATCACACAATTCATAAGCCACTGAACACTGGCCAGAATGGCGGATGACGAGATGGACCATTTTCAAAAAGGCGACATGTTCGAGCCATGTACAGCTAATTGGCCATGGGAACTCACACGAAGAAATGCCCGTATTAGCCGCAGGCCAGAAAGGGGACCGCTTTCCAGGGAAAATGACACAATAGCAAGGACGTGTTGACCTTGTGTCCAAACAACATTTAAGGAATAGGATCTTGGGAGAATTGGGAAAAATACATTGGAACGAATGCTTTGGAGACTCGAATAAATGTTACATGAAGTTTGGAAGTTGAAAAGAGAAAGAGGTGAAACGAATTAATTCAGGAGACTTTGCATTCAATTACAAGGGATATATGAAAAGAAAATGTACATTTTGGTATTCAAGTATGGAATATGAATTGAGTTAGAGGATATTTGAGAGAAAATTTGTAATTATGTATACATTGAGAGAATTTCAGTGAGTGATAAGATTTACGAAAAATTTAAGTATGGTTTCATTAAGTGGGAAAGTGAATAATTTAATGAATTCGGGAAATTCCGTATCCAAGTATATTTTTGGGATTAAACCAGGTGATATGTGAAAGAAAATGTATAATTATGGATAGTGTAATATAGAATCGCAGGGGAGTTATAAGATTTTCAGTAGGATGATAATTAAATGATTACATGGGTTTTTTTTCTGTCATCTCAGTTGGTAGGAAAATTTTAAAGTATTGTGCGGAAATTTTTGGAGTTATATAGGTCTTATCTTGATAGTATTTGAGAGAATAGTGTAATTGTTTAAGTATATTAGTATAAATGTGTACATGAGTTATATTTATGGCACGTTCAATTGAGAACACATGATGAAGTCAGGAAAATATAAATTGATAAGAGTGGTGAAGTTTAATGTATAGAGAGTGTAAGAATTTCAATATTTTAAGTATTGAATAAGATATCAAACTTAAGTGGATTGCATGTTAGATAAGAAGTGTATATAATGTAAAAAAAAATATATATATATATATATATATACATAAGGTAGAGAAATGTAAAATAAATAAATAGTAGGAATTTGAAAATGTAAGTTTGAAGGGTGTATCAAATTTGAAAAAAAAAATGTATATATTATAGGGAAGGATTTAAAGTAGATAAATGGTTAGGATGTTAAATAAGAAATGTATATATATAGTGTGGAAAAACATAAGGCAGAGAAATGTAAAATAAATAAATAGTAGGAATTTGAAAAATTTAAGTTTGAAGGGTGTATCAAATTTGAAAAAAAAAAAAAAATGTATATAATATAGGGAAGGATTTAAAGTAGATAAAGTATAGAAATTTCAATGGGGCAAATTTTGAGAATGTTAACAAATTTAAATGAGTTTGAGAGAAAAAAAAAAAAGAAGTTTTTTTGGTAATGTTTCGTGTGCCGGGTGACAAATTAAAATTATGGAAATTGAATTTGTAAAAAAATATACTTTGGTGAGTTTTTAAGAGAGGAGAGTAATAATAAGTTGGCCTGAGTGTAATGTATATGTATTGATTTGCTTAAACAAAACATGAAATAGCATACAGATCCTGTTGCACAATGATTTCCAAGTGGTCAGCGATTCCGGTTACACAACCATTCCAGACAAACAACGATTCTCAAGTGGTCAGCGATTCAACAATCCCAGACAAACAATGATTTCCAAGTGGTCAGCGATTCCGGTTACACAACCATTCCAGACAAACAACGATTCTCAAGTGGTCAGCAATTCAACAATCCCAGACAAACAACGATTCTCAAGTGGTCAGCGATTCAACAATTCCAGACAAACAACGATTCTCAAGTGGTCAGCGATTCAACAATCCCAGACAAACAACGATTCTCAAGTGGTCAGCGATTCATCAATTCCAGACGTGCAACGATTCACATATCATTTCAGCGATTCATGTCCATTTCTGCAACAAGGCCAGTGTTTAACCATAAGGAGATAGTGTACAATCAATCGTACCATTACAAAGATGTACAGTTTAAACATTTTTCTTTACTATAAACTTTTCAAAAGACATTCCACGAATGCAGCTACAATGTTTCAGATACAGAATAACAATAAATCCAACTGATACTTACAACAACAACAAAATAAAACTTTACAGGAGCACTGTGATTTGTATATATGCAAAGAGTATTTGATATTTTGTTACCAGTAATATTTTTGTTGTACTGAAATGACTGATATATGTATATATAGTGTAATGTTACAGATGATGCAGTATTTGAGAGAGAAAGGAGGTGATGTCACAGGTAACTCTGCCAGTGTGATGATGAACTCGCCACTCGATAATTGGCTTTTTTCCCACCAAACTTTGGGGGGGGAAGAAGGGTAATTGTTATATTGTAATTTTCAATTCCCAATATAACATTGCTATTTTGAAAGTGGAAGGGGATCTAAGAAGATGGTCCCTCATACAGCGAGACAATTCATATAACGTTCCCTTAGACACAGCTGGACCGGACGTAGTTCGAGAGTGAAAAAGGGAGCTTCTCGTATTCACGTCAACACTAGGTACTATATTAGACGAAAGGGGTTGAACCTCTTGACCCGAGAAGTCAATTAACTTCCTGATGGACATGGGAAAATGTTCGTGAGAACTTTCTGCTCGAAAAAGACAATACTCAAATATCTGATATTTCAAGGGGGGCTTCGGCCAGTTAGATAGCCGGAAGGCGGAGTTATGTATTTACGGAACCAATGAGAGTCTGGGGGCCTAAGAGAGAGGGGAGAGATGAAGAGAGACTTAAACTTTTAAAATTTGAAAATCGAAATGAAGAGGAGTTAATTTGTGTGTGTGCTGAAAGGTGGTCGCACGAGGGCGACGATAAGACAGAGCGCACCGGGGAAGTCCTTTCCTCCTGCCGATGAGAAGTTTCCAACCGACGGTGATGTTCCGAGGTATGCAGTTTCTTTACATGTATTTTGCACGAAGGTCAATGGCCCAGTATGCTCTCACCCTCTCTCTCTATTAATTATGAAAAGTGTTAGGAGCAATAAAGGTTTTATTGGATTTAATTAGGCAATTGTGTAATGTATGCCTCACGTGAAGTAGATGTTGATAAAGGAGATCTATCAGTATATGATTTGAAATATTGGTTCCGCGGCATGATTGTAAAATTAAATGAGTTGATACGAGGTCTGGAATATTAAACATGCATTGTGGAATTGTTGAATTTATCAAATATTAGTAATGGTTATCGCATAAATAAATGTTTATTTACTTTTGTTTAAAATATGTCTCTTCATTTTTAGTTTCTTATTAGATGTATTTTAATTTACTCCACTTTACGAGATCGGTCTATATAGCGTCAATACCTGACGTGTGAGGAACACATAACAGTGAGCTCCATTTATTAGGAAACATTTTTTGCAATACTTTTTCCTGGAAAAGGCTTACTGTGATAAATACTTTTAAATGTATCTTTTTATGTGTATAGGTATATTGCATACCACATTCACATTTAATTTTTTTATATTTGATTATGGAATCACAACATTTACAATGACTTTGGAAATAAATTTTTCCATTTCTATGATATATATAAAACTCATTTACTGATTTCATAGTCAAACAGTGTATACACTTTTTTGTAAGCTCCATTTATTAGGAAACATTTTTTGAAATACTTTGTAAGAAATCATTCCAGATTTTTTCATATTTCTTTTTGACTTTATAACAAAGTCTTTGAACCTTTATATTATTTTCAATTTTAAAAATATCACAAATCTTTTTCATAAAATAATAATAATTAACTGATTTCTCATAATACATAAAATCTAAAAATTTTAAAAACATATCCTCAACTTCTTGAGTAATATTATACCTCCTTTTTATTCGATTAAAATAACTAATTTTACTTTTATTTCTTTGCTTTAAACTCTCGTAATCTATAATATAAAAATATTCATCATCTGAATACATGAATTTCATCTTATATGCTACTTGTGAAACGTCATTATCAGAAACTTCATTATCTGAAATATCAATTGATTCAACCATTTCAACATCGTCAAAGAAGTTAACATTCATTTAATTACTACGAAATCTTATTAGTAACAGCTTTTATTTTCTAAACTATCACATCTCCTGATTCATTAATAAAACGTCCTGATTCATTAATAAATGCGTCAAAGATGATCAATATGCCAGATGGGGAGGGACCACTTTTGATATAATAATAGGTTCATTATCTTGTAAAAACTATGATTTAATTCCTCATATATGGATGATAAAGTTTATAAAATTGTTTGAAACATATTTTATTGATAATAAAGAATAATGATTAAAAAAGAATGATATCCTTACTATGTTATAAGAGCTATACATCACCCCCATCATAATTTAAACATCATATAAATCAGATGTCCAACTGTTAAATTCATCAGGATATCCTAACCATTTTACAAAATATTTATTTCCTTTCTTTTTTATGATTTTTTCAATTTTATATACATCATATATTTTATTATATTTTACCATTCCATTTTCATAAAAAGTTCCTTCAATTTCTTTACTGTTTAAATCTTTTAATCGATAAGTAATAGGATCTGTTTTTAATACTTCAGATACTATAAAAATCTCTTCAGTAAATGTAGAATCATCTACTTTCCTGAATGTTTTTTTAATTGTTGATATTCTAACACTATCCTCTATCTTAAATTTAGGTTTTTTTATGAACTTTTTAGTATATAAATTTTTATAAACTTGAGATTCATTTTCATCTCGACTAGCCTCAACGGGTGTCATTTTTATTGATCTATAATATGAATTGTTATAATTTTTAAGCAATTTAGGTAATACATCAATATATCTTTTAGTATTGTTAGCATGCATATATTTTATAATTTTTTCTCTTATATTTCTATTAAATCTCTCAGCTATTGCAGATTTTATTTCTTTATTATAAGTCGTAAACCAATGTATATTATAATCTTTGAATAATTTTTGTGTAACTTTTCCTGTAAATTCAGTACCTTCATCTGTCAAAATGAATTTTGGCTTTTTTTCTTTAAAAACTTGTTTAAAGCCTTGTACGACTTCTTCAGATGTTTTTCTTTTTATAGGGAAAGCCCAAGCATATTTATTAAAAGCATCTATAACTGTTAACAAATAATTAGTTCCATCATTATATTTGCTATAATTTTTATAAATAACAAATCAGCGTCAAATTGATTATTACTGTTTGGAACATAAACTCTCCTTCTTTTAAATTTACGAATGACAGGTTTATATCTAGTATATACATCTTGTTCATGTAAAAATTCTTCAACATTACGTAATCCTGTTTATCTTTTCAATTCTTGAATACCACAATAACCTGTTTCTGGATTATAATATGTCTCTTTTAAATTCCTGAAAAAGTATTCTTTTTACTTCCACAAATTGTACAAATACCTTTACCAACTGGTTTATTATTTTTAGAAGTAGTTTCATGATAATTTTTAGTTTCGGTTTTCTTTTTACACTTGACACAATACATATTTATAGAAGTAGAAATTCCTAACCCAGATTTTATTTTAGCTTTAATAAGAGGTTTAATAAATACTCTACCTAATCTATCTCGAAATGTTGGATCTTGTATTGTATTTAAATCATCTATTAATTCTTGATCAGCAACATGTCTCTTTTTTGTATCTTTTTTTTTATTGTATTCAATATCATGTTTTTACAAGCTTTATCAACTCTATTTATTCCTGGATCACCTCTTTTTAACCTTTTTTCTAATTTTGTAAATGGACCACAATATTGATATCCTGGTAAATGCATTTCTGGAGGATTTATTTTATCTTGTAACCATCCAACAATATCACCACCTTTAAAAATATGAATATTTTCTTACAAACCATTTATTTAGAAAGAATAAATTTATATCCATTCAATTGCATTTGTTTTACATATTTTTCAACTGGATTAAATTTTAAACTTTTTATGAAATCCATTTCTCGCATATAGATATCTTCTTCTGTCATATCCTTAGCTTTAAACGAATTAATGAGTTCTTTATAAAAATTATAACAATGTCTATATTCTTCTTTCCTTTCTGCTATTTTTAATGTAAGATCAATAGCTTCTACTATTTCAACCGATAAACTTAGAAAAGCATGCGGAAGAAAGGCAATAGCTGATAAACCTGTTCCACTTAGAATGACCTTACTTACTGATAATGAAATACTTATATTTTGATAAAAATTTCTACTCTTTCTGTAAACATCCAATCTTTTTTCTAAATATTCTTCCATTTCATTTATATAGGATCAAATTTTTTTCTGAATCTCATTTTCGGATTCACTAAATCTAACATTAAAAAATCGTGTTGTTTTTGAACACTTTTATTATATATTTGTTTGAATTCTTCTGTACTTAATTTACCATCTATCTCTCTTATAATCTGTTGAATTTCTTTTGGTTGTAGATTGAAAAATATAAAGTAATTACAGTTATTTCTTATATTGATAGGAGTTGAATAATATGACTGTGATAAATAAATAATAGATGCATTTTTCTTTCTGCCTCTGATAAATAATTTCTGAATGGTTTTTTGATCTTTCTCAGTCACCCAATCATTGAAATTAGCTAAATTCTTTAATGTAGGATTTAAATCATCTACAGTAATAAAATCATCTGAAGAAAAGAATAATTCTTTTTTGCATTTATCATATAATTCTAATACTGTTTTCTTATTCTTTATATTTTTACATTTCAAAATATCTTCTCTTTCTATATCTTCAAATATTGTATATATTTCTTGTAATTTAGAATATTTAGGTTCATATAAATCTTTTGGGCATATATATAGTGCATCAAAATTTAAAAAAATCATAAATAATATTTAACAGTAAATTTAGTTTACCTGAACGTGAAGGTCCTGTTATAAGCAATCTAAATGGATGTTTAGGTAACAAAGGATGTTGATTACGATCAGGTAACTCATCTGGTTCCGTGTAATCTTTAATTTTTATCATTTATATAAGAGTAAAAAATAATTTACTGCAGTAAAAAATAAAATTAGCTGCAGTAAAAAATTAATATTATATAAATGAACCAATTAGAAAAAGAACGAAAACACAAGTTTATAAAGTAAATAAAAGATTCAATTAAATTAGTAAAATTAGAAAAAGAAATAAGAAAGAATAGTGAAGATCAACTAAAAGAAAAATTAAGTATTCAAAAAACCTTAGAGGAATTTCATAAACCAGTTACTCAAGAAATTGAAAAATATGAAAAATCAAATAAAGAGGTTGTTGTTGTTGTTGAAACCCAGACCGTCCGACCTACCAGAAAGTTGTAAGGTAACAGTTTGGACGGTCGGGAAGTGCCACCCAATTTAGACCGGAACCCAGTGGGGGAGGCATCCACAGGGACCGTACCCTCCTTCCCCTACCACCAACCTCTCGGAAGGACTTTCGGACCCACATGTTTAGCGTGATCGTACTCCGCATGAACACGGCGGCAGTTTTGGCAGTGGCTGGAATCGAACCCGAGCAAATAAAGAGGTTGTAAAGAGTATTCAAAATGCTGTAGAAAATATTTCATTACCATCTATAGAAGAGCCTATTGAAGCTGTGAAAGAATTAGTATCTGATACTTATGATATCGATCAAAATTTAAATTTAAAATATTTAAAAGTGGGGAAATTTGTACAGACCTTCAGTATTTTTAAACGATCAAGAAAAAATAGAGGAGATGTATGCAAAAGCTAAACATCTAAAAGAAGGATTATCGAGGAAAAGGGGCAACTTAAATAGTTCAATTTCTAGGGCTAAAAATATTTCAGAGGGGGTATTAAATCAGAAAAAGAACGAAATAGAAGAAATTATATATAAAGAAAATATGTTGGAAATTTATATGTATAGATTAAATCGGATTCGTGAAGATATGAAGGTGGGTAAAGGATTGGATGTATTATCAAATTTAACAGAAAAAAAATCAAAGAAATTGTATAATCAAGTAGTTTTATTGTTAAATATGTTATTAAAAATGGAGAAATAACTTATAATGATGTACAGCGATATCATAAACAATTTCTCTGTTAATAAATGATAAAAAATAAAGTTTATTTGAGTGAAGGTCAGAAAAATAAACTTACATCAGCTTTTAGAAATAAAGAAGAACTAACATTACAAATAGATAAATCAAAAACTCCTAATCATGAGATGTATTTAACTAAAACTCAAATTAATCGTATTAATGATGGAAAAAGAATTACTATCAGTAAAACACAATTAGATAAAAATGGAGGATTTTTACCATTTCTAGCAGCACTTATTCCCTCTTTAATTACCTCTGCTAAATTTGCAGTTCCAGCATTAGCAACAGGTGCTTTATCTGGATTAGTTAGTTCAACTGTACAAAAAAGATGAAAGAATCTGGGGAAAAAAAACGTGGAAAGGGGATATATCAACCTTGGGAATATGTAACAAAATGATTGAAGAAAATATGAAAAATGAAAAAGGACTTAGAGGTGTATTTACCTCTGATTTATTACCTAAAACAATTGGAAAATTTGAAAATGGAATCATTAATTTAGATGTATCAACAGGTCCTGGAACTCATAGGGTTTGTTATTATAATGATAATAAATATAAATATGTGAAATATTTTGATCCGTTTGGTGAATATGACAATATGAAGAAAGACTATATACTTAAAAATATTAAATCATTTCTTGTTACATCCAATAAAAAACCAAAAATTGGTCATAATGATAGTTTTTTACAGAAACCTACATCTGTGAAATGTGGTTTATTTTGTATGAAGTATATAAGAGAAAGGAATAAAGGTAAATCACCTAAAAATGTTCTCAAATCATTTCCTACACAAAAACCTAGTGATTATAATGAAAATTTTGTTCTGTATAAATGATAATATTAAAATCTGAAGGTCATGAGAAATCAGAGGAATTCACTGTAAATTTTATTACACCACTTAAATTAAAAAAATTAGCTTTACAGTCGTTTTCTAGGGAAGTTTCATGGTTTAATATAAGTGAGAATTATGGAAATAACATATTTAGAATGTATACATTAGACACAGATATAACAATTGTTATCTCAAATGGTAATTATACTATAAGAGGTTTAAATGAGTATATGATAAAAATATTTGATGAGGATCCACCTGTGAAATTTGGTATTATTGAAGCAAGACAAAGAATAGCTATTAAACTGAAAAAAGGTTGGGTAATTGATTTTACAAAAAGTAACTTTCATAAAATTATAGGTTTTTTAAAACCGATATACGGAAGTTATGATGAAGAAACATAGGTTGAAGGTGAACATATTGCTGATATATCCAATGGAAATGATAATATTTATATTCACTGCGATGTTGTAAAAGGATCTTTAATAAATCAATCTAATTCAGAAGTCATTTAGTCTTTCATTAATAAAAATCCTCCAGGTAGTATAATTTCAAAAGAATTTAATAATTGGATATATTTTCCTGTTAAAACGGATCCTGTTGAAAGAATAAAAATGAGGATTACTAATCAAAAAGGTGAATTAATTGATTTAAATAAAGGAGCTGTAGAATTTAATTTTATTCCTATTTTTGAGGATAACTACGTATATCAATTGTTAGACCAGTTTTTTCTTCATAAATAAATGAATAAACATAGATTATATAGAAAAAGTAAAAAAAAAATACAAATATTTTTAAAGGTTTTATTGAAAACTGAACCTATTATTAAAGCACAGAATAAATTAAATGAAATATTTTCAATGAAGAAAGGAGGTGGTTTAAAAATTCTTCCTAAATAAATGCAAAAGATTTATGATTTGAGTGATACTCATTATTATTATAATGACCAAATTAAAAGTTATGAATTAAGAGAAATTCATCCAAAAGAACATAGTTCAGATGAGAATGCCACCTATGTTTTTCATATTAATGATGCTAAAGCAAACATTTTATATTCTAGAGGATATCTTGAACAAAAATTAAAAATACAAAAAATGATAAATCATCCATTGGAAACGAAAATATGAGTCTGGTAAATGGCGGAGTTTAAAAGTACATACAGGAGATACCGAAATTTAAACAAATACACAGTCAAATTTTTCAATCATGAATCATGCTTTAAGATTAACTCATTATACTCCTGATTATACAACATCACAAGCTCAAGATGAATTTTTTTATCTAGATACAACTGATTCAACTGACCGAAAAGAGTTAAAATATGAAGGTACATTAGAAGTTATTACTAAAATAACTGAATTTTTTAATAATTTGAAAATGAATAAAGATTATAACGAAGGATTCACAAAGAGATGGGAACTAACAACAGATACCAATGTCATTAAAATATGGACACCTTTAAAAGATATTATCGATTTCTTTGGAAAATATGAAAAGGTAATTTCTGGTTTTGAAGTGAAAATAGAAATTCAAAGAAATGAAAATAAGAATATGATATATACTGATGTCGAAAATGTTAATTATAAGGTAGTAGTTGAAGGTTTAACCTTGCATTTAAATTATATAGAATTTAAAAATTCTGCAGAAAGCGTGTTTATGGAATCATTTTTATCTGATAAAGATATAGAGGTAAATTGGGATCGATGTAGATTTAAGATGGTAGGTCCATATAAAAGTGAGAGTGGATCTGTCACAGCTGCAACAGCATCTGATGAAGTTTTAAGTGTCTATGTTATTCCTCAATATGTTGAAAGAGATGGTGATTATGAAAAAAATAATATGATATTTGATAATATAGATATGGCTGAATGCTGGTTGATGATTAATAATAAACAAATTCCTCTTATGCGTTACAAAACGAATTTTACAAATAAAGATTATAATAGAGTGTATGAAGCTCTTTTACATGCAGGATTAAATGATATTAATACAGAAACAGGATGTTTGATAAATAAGAAGAATTTTGGAAAATTGTATACTATATTTTATTTTGACTTATCAAATCATGAAAATTATACTGATTTAAATAATTTAGATATTGAATTTAATTGGGAGAGATTAATGAATAATCAAAAGGAATATAAGTTTTATTTTATTTTTTAAGAAAGAAAGAGATGTTTTATAAATTTGAAAAATAAAACTATAACTATGGTTAAGAGTTTAAAATCATAAAATTAATGCTATAATAAATGAGTGCTTATTATCCACCTTATGATGATCGAATGAAAGAAGGGCCTATTGGACCTCCTGGTATAGGTTTTAAATTAATGGATGATGGAAATTATGATATGGAAAATAGAATTTTAAAAAATTGTGAAAATCCTATAGATGATCTAGATTTAACCACTAAAAGTTTCGTTTTGAATAAAATAGAGAATAATCATTTTGAATTGAGAGATCTAATAGAAACTAAATATGATAAGGGTTTTTTATCTTTTACTGAAGAAACAGGCAAGAGAATAAAAGAATTAAATGATACAATTTTACATTCTTTAGAAGGAAAAGCTTACGATACAAAAGGAAAAAGAATAGGAAATGTTGCAGATCCTAAAGATGAAACAAATGTTGTGAATAAAAGATATTTTGAAAAAAATTCATTAATATTACAGAATGATAAATTTGATGCAAAAAATAAAATAATTACGAATGTTTCAGAACCTGAAATGATAATGATGCTGTCAATAAAATATGTTTAGACAATAGAGATATCTGGATTACCATAGAAGATGATTTTCATACTTTTACAACTGGGGGATTTAAAAAAGTAAATTTCAGCATGATGAGTTCTAAATTACTGAATCAAGAGATGCGATTAACTACAGATATGTATATGAAAATTTCTATATATTTAATAAATATGGATGTAGATCATCCGCTAGGTAGAATATATACATATTATAAAAGTCAAGATCCACTGATATCACTAGAAATCAATGGTAAGGAAATTTTAAGAGTAGGAATGAGCCATAAAGATTCAGTAACTTGTTTTGCCTATGGAAAACGCAACGATATTATTACATTATTCATATTACCTGAGGGTAATTCAAACACTTTAAAACCTTATATGCATATTGAAAAAATCCCTTTCTAAATTACGTTCACCATTAAATGGATATCGATTGGAATGCATTTTCCAGAAATAATTTATCTGAAGATGTAATTAGAAATCTTAAAGATCATGTAAATTTGGATTTAATTTTTCAATATTTAGCACTGTCTGATTCTTTTCTTGAAGAATTTGCTCAACCTGATGATTGGCCTATAATTTCTAGATATCAAAAATTATCAGAAGATTTTATTGAAAAATGTAAAGATAAAGTAGATTGGGAAAACATTTCTCATTATCAAACTTTAAGTAACGAATTTATCATAAAATTTTCTGATTATTTAGATTTATATAAAGTATCAATGTTTCAAAATCTTACAGAAGATACCATGAGAGAATTAAAAGATGATTTAAATTGGTTGTATATAGCTAGATATCAAACATTTAGTGAAAATTATATAGAAGAATTTATGGATAAATTAGATTTTTGTTATTTGATTAAATACAAATTTGATCTATTACCTGATCACTTTTTTAATGTTTATTGGAAAAAAATACAAGCTATACAGATGAGTGAATTAAATAAAAAGTTTGGTCATTATGAAGAAGAATCTTATAGAGAAAAAATTATTGAAGAGATTTGTGAAGTTAAAAAAATCTTGAACGAATGTGTTTATCTTTTGAGAAAAGATGAAAAATAAATATTTTATAAAGTGTATTTTATTTAGAATTAATGTTTCTATTACTATTTCTGATAATGAACAAAAAATATTATAGCTGAAAATATATTTAGAGAGTCAAAGTTTGATAAGGAATACAGAGAAAAACTTAAAAAAGAGATGGAAGAAAGAGGTTTTACAGATTATGAAGAATGGATGGATTTATATTTATAAAAAATGTTCACTAATAAATGGATGAGTGTTTAGGTGATATTCGAGCTTTAAATTTTACAAATTCTGAAGAAATTTACTATTTGACTTATCTTTGTAAAGAATTGTATATAAAATATGATCATACTAAAAAACTATTATCAGAAAGTTTTCAAAGGATGACTGTATTAATTGAAAAGGAAGAAAATGAAGATATTAATTTGAATGGATTAGGAGTTTTATATGTTATTTCAAAGAACTTATTCTATTATTATTAGATTCCTCAGGGAGGATTTATATTTATAAATATGCTTACTAATAAATGGAAGAGTTCAATAGACTGAGAGGTTATCCTAAAACGTTTAAATTAAAAGATTTAAATCCTGGGAAATATGATCTGATATCATTGAGAAAAATTAATACTAAATATGGAGATTCAGTAATCGTAAAGTTAGATGTGGAAGTTGAAGAAAAGGAGTATTACCTTGCGAATAAGTATGGAAAACTTTCTGATGAATCAATAAATAAAATCAATAAAGGTAGATATATATTTAAGTATACGGGTATGATAGATGATAAATACGAATATGAATGAGAGAAAGCTTAATCATTTTTGAAGTATTTTCTTAAAATCTTGTATCATATTTAGGTGGGGATATGTTTCCCTACCTGAAAATTTATTATTATATATAATGTTATCATTTCTTTTTTATCTTTCAATTTTATATTTATCAAAGTCTTTTTTTATTCTTTAAAAAAGATATCCTATTTTTGGTTCGTCAATGTATATTATCTAAACTTGCCTCTTTTTTTAATTTTGATATTTTTATAATTCTTTTTAATTTTATACCCCACCCTTTAAATCTATATTTTTTTAATATATTAGAGGGCTTCCATTCATTTGGAGGTCCTCTTTTTTCACGCATTTATTTTAAAATCATGTTAATCTCTAATATATTTGATATTATTTTCTTTTATATATTCAAAGATTTTGATAGATTTGGTCTCTATAATGTCTTATATGACTTAAATATAAGTCAAAATGTATGAAATTTTAGAGTCCTAAAACTCTCTTGATTTTTGATTTTTTTAAAAATACGTATTTTTGAATGATTTTATGCATTTTTGGTCTTTAGAGGTTGTCCAGGTTTTTAAAAAAATGGAGGGAAGTGTGACAACATGACACAAAAATGACAGTCATTTTGTCCCAGAATCACCCCCATACACTACTGACAAGATTTAAATGCTCCACTAATTTCACAAAATAACTGATGCCATTCTCAAATCATTGACGAAAGTAATTTCACAAAACAACCTCTACTATTCTCAAAACATTAACAGAAATCACAGTTCACTGTAGCTTATCACGTCAACAGCTCTCTAACAGAGTCATGGCACCGTTTATTCAGAAACTCTTTTTTACTGAAACTTTTGGAATTCTCCCATATGTCGTAACATACTCGTTATTTCGCGGTCTTTCTCGAGCCTTCAAGAAGTCGACAAATTGTCAATAAATCGCCAAATATGGTAACCCTTCCTCCTAGCTTTAGCTTCTGTTAACCTTCCTCCTAGCTGCAACTTCTGGTAACCCTAGGCTCACGGCATGGGATAGGATACTTGCAGGGGTGTTTCCTGCGTCTAGTCTTCAAAAGAGACGAAAATAAGGAGGTGGTGGTGGAGGATTGACTCCGAAGCGTTTTACAAGCGTTATACTATACAAAGCTCCTAGAAAAGTCATCCCAATAATTTTGTAAGGACAGATCAATGAGTGCACACGTTAGAGATATCTATAGTAAAGTCACCAATGATGATAGAATAAAACTGCTTTCAGCGCCCCTAGAGGATTATTTAAAATGTTAGTATAACGAGCTAGGCTTCAAAGTGAAAAAATAATTTACAAAGCTATAGAACATTGTCTTATGATCAGTAATCGGCAATAAAACTGTTACAGAAAGCATTTATTTGACATAAAAAGATTATGGTCTAGTGGCTGTCTGATTCAGAAATTGTACAATAAGTAACATTACATGAACAGGAATTTAGTGTGGAACCTGCTTGGAAGACCATTCATCACAAATAATGCCCATTTGAATTCCAGAAAGAATTGGACCGTGGGCTTTGACAAGCAATGCAGGTGTACCCGTGTTAAAGGCCCTGGTGTCATAACTTCTTAAACCTTCTGTATAGTCATTTAGTTTTTTCTGTCGTATCCCACCAATAAAACAATGCTCTACATCTTTGTGATTCGCTGTTTTGGTCTATCTCGCTTTTTTGCTGAGTTAGTCATCCAATTATTTAAATTCATCGCTAGGGGCGCTGCAGTCGCTTTTTTGATCGGATATGGCCACTTTACTATAGATAAACCTAACGTACTCTCGCATGGACATTTTCTTATAAATGTATTGGTATGCCTTTTTTAGGAACCATATATACATCTATAAAAATTATGTACATTATTATTTTGTTATTCTTAAATAAGAATATTTAAAATCATATTCATTGTTTAAAATTAACTATTTTCATCTAATATATATGCAGTTAGTAAAAATTCCAGGAATTGATTTTTACAACTTTACACCACAGACATGGGGCAATACGATATGAAGCCGCTAATTCAATGTCTAGACACAAAGGTGACATCCAAAATATTTTTCTCCTTATAGTATTGGAACAATTTGATTATTTATTCATTAATACATATAAACTCCAGTCAACAAATTTTGCAAACAGTCTTCGCGTAAACATTATTACTGATAAAACCTTGAAAACATTGTAGTTTTGTTTGTTTTCTATTAAAATATTTGGTATTGACAAATACTCTATATTTATAATACGGATAATATAAATGAAAGTATTGTATAAAAATATTTCTGAAGCGTGAACAACAATTTTTTTTTTTTGAGAAAATTTCTTAAACCCAACATAACTGCCATTCATTATATGTATTAATTATTCATTATTACATATAAACTACAGTCAACAAATTTAGCAAACCATCTTTGCCGTAAACAGTATTATTGATAAATCCTTGAGAACATTGTTGTTTTGTTTGTTTTGTATTCAAATATTTGTGATAGACAAATACTCTATATTTATAATACGGATAATATAAAAGAAAAAACCGTATAAAAACATTTTTGAAGTGTGAACAACAATTGAGAAAATTTGATAACATTTCTTAAACCCAACATAACTGCCATCCATTCTATTGGATGTCTTCTGGAGCAAATAAATTTTGGCTATGAAGGAGTCATTGGAATGAATTTTGTGATAAAGAATAATAATTTAAAACATCCTTCAGCGGCGCCGACTTCTTGGGTTTAAAGGACTTTTCGAACTCACAATATTTTTGTTGTGGGTTCCTCGAAACCCTAATGTTTTGTGCATATTTAGTGGAAAAAATATGTACACACACATATATGCAAAAATTTTGTTTTTTGTTATTCATTCTTCATGTTTTCCATTATTCATCCCCTGTTTACTATATATAAAGTTGCATGTATAGAAATATACTCCTCAGACTTTCTATTGTATTCTGAAGACAAGATTTTAACTCAAAAATGCTTTAAAGAGAAATTTGACTTTTTTTACTTTTCCTGCAATACATGGTAATATATAGGGAAAGTATTGGAGTCATGTCGAAAATCGCAACTCGAGTTTTCGACGGATCTACACGTTTCGAGATCGCTCGAATACGAAAAAACTATTTTTATCGTGACGTCTGTGTGTGTGTCTGTCTGTCTGTGCGTCTGTCTGTCTGTTCTGTGTGTCTGTGTGTCTGTCTGTCTCTTCTGTGTGTCTGTGCAATGTATGTATCCACTTTAACTCAAAAACTTTTGGACCGATTTTAATAAAATTTGGTAGGTAAGTCACTTTGGTATGAGCCTGGTGCTGATTAGTTTTTGGTACGATTCATAAAAACAGAACCCGTCTTTTTTTGCGAAATGGCCCGTAAAAAAATTTCATGTATCCTCTCTAGCTAAAATACTAATTGACCAAATTTCACAAAATTTGGTAGATAAGTTACTTGTATGATACTCTGGAGCTGATTAGATTTTGGCATTAATCGGAAAAGAGCAGCCTGCCTTTTTTTACGAAATGGCCCTCAAAAATCTAAAAAAAAGCTACGTCTGTTCAAATATATCAATTAAATGCTTATTTTATACGCAATGTTTGATGAAGAGAAGAATAAGAACAGCAATATTACTCTAGAACTAACCGTTCTCGAGATATTTGAGATTTTTCGCATTTACTTACTCCACTTTTGGAAAAATGTCCAATTATCAAATAAAAACAAAAATTGAATTAAAAATGCAAATTCAGTGTTATTTTTTTCAATGAAACTCAATCTAATGAATTATTAAAGAAATGAAGAATATAAGAATTTGAGTCTGCAGGGAAAGTCATGTGCTGTCCACATCAGATTTTTAACATTGGTATGTATAAATACCTAAATTAAATTTTACATTTTTTATTATTTTTATAAAGATAATTGAGTTGAAATCTCATACAGTATCTGTATATTGCATTATAATAACATTGCGCCTACAAATCCAAAAAACTCTGTTGTGGGCAGCACATGACTTTCCCTGCAGATGTACAACCACCTTCTTTATATTTTAATTACATTTAATTCACTTTTAATTCAATTATCGATGTCATTTGGTAACTGGAGTTATTTTCAAAGGTGGCGTTGAGAAAATACGAAAAAACTAAAATATCTCGAGAACGGCTAGTCATAGTGTAATGGGGTTGATCTTATTCTTTCCTTCATTAAAAATTACGTATAAAACATGCATTTAATAGATATATTTGAGCATAAGTAGTTTTTTATTTCAGATTTTGACGATTTTTGTGGACCATTTTGCAAAAAAGGCAGGTTATTTTATTCCGAATCGTACTAAAATCTAAACAGCACCAGAGTAATCTACAATCGACTTATCTACCGAATTTTGTGAAATTCGGTTCATTAGTTTTTCAGCTAGAGTGGATACAGGATTTTGCGGGCCATTTCGCAAAAATAGGCGGGCTCTTTTTTTCCCGAATTGTACTCAAAACTATTCAGCACCAGATTCGCCCACAAGTGACTTACCTACCAAATTTTATGATATTCGGTCCATTAGTGTTTTAGTTAGAGTGGATACAAAATCTGCACAGGCAGACAGACAGACAGACAGACAGATAGACACATAGACAGACACACATACACACACACTCAGACGTCACGCTAAAAATAGTTTTTCGTATTCTAGAAGTCTCGAAACGCGTAGCTCCGTCGAAATCTCGAGATGCGATTTTCGACATGATTCCACTACTTTTCCTATACATTACCATATATTGCAGGGAAAGTAATAAATGAAATAAATAATTAACTAGAGGAAAAATATTTTCTGTACAACTATAATTTGCTTCAATTTAGCATTTCAGACGTCTTATTGTGTCAGATAATCTGAGTGAATAAAATTGATATTAGATTTAACTCCTTCGAAAACTGCATGGGTCATTCAATTTAAAATTTTCGGAACCCTCAGTAATTTTACTAGTCGGTGCCTATGGCGACTTTAATGGTTCACCAATTACTTTAATTGCCTCTTTGACGTGATGTCCTATGAAAGTGTTATACGATTTCATTACTTGCTGCCTGAATTTGTTGGACATTTCTAAACAAATATTTGTTCCAGAAAATCGTTTCCACATGTTTTAAAATAGTATTCCTATTAGGAATGGGTTGCTAGGAAAGTCTGCAGAATGATCTGAACAGGAATACTTTAATTATGATAAACCTGCATGATAATTTTTAATATTATTATACATACCCAATATCTATTTCACTGTTTTAAAAGTAACCTGCCGATCCGGTGGTCGAGCGGTCAGTGGCATGCGTTGTCATCTGATCGCTGGATTGCCTGGTTGTGGGTTCGAATCCCGCCAGTGGGCATGAATTTTGTGTTGTCCAGGCAAAGTCAGACTTTCGCCTTCGGGGAGCCTCAATAAAAGTGAAGCTTCATATTCTCCCCTTCGCCATGGAACCAGGGGTCTAGTGGACGTGTTGCATAGGCGCTCCTTCACCGCGGGGGATTAGTAACAATAACAACAACAAAAGTAACCTAACAGGAGCAGCATTTACAGATTTCATTTGTTATTATGGGAAGATCCGTGTTACCTGATATTAGCAACACGTTTGGCGAAATTTTATCAATTTGTCGACACATTTGGCGAAATTTACCATCTGGGTGATAATATTGGCAAAGGGATACCAATTTGTTGACAAATGTGGATAAATGTTACTAATTTGGCAATTTTTGACGAGTATGATGAAGTTAAAGAACCAGAATTATTGATTGAGAATTTCATGATTTAACCAGGTTCTTCCACAGTAGGTAAATGATACTCATTGTTTACAGAGAGATGTTACGTGATAGGAGTGGAAATGAATCATGATAACGAACTTTTTGAGAATACGAACTCCTTATTTGTAAATAAATTATGCATTTAATTGCTATTTTAATGTATTCGTCCGTTGTGTTTTGCATACAGGGATGTTTAAATAGCAACAGGATTATTAACCGTATTTTATTCGCCTTTGCACTTATGAATAAAAATAGGAATAAAGGGATTGAATAAAAGTTATTTAAATAAAGCTTACATTATTCATATTCGTCATTTTTACCTTCCTTATATACATACTGTATAAGGAAAGTATTGTGACGGAGTCGAAAATTCGAATTCGAGTTTTCGACGGGAGAGCACGTTTCAAGCATCCCTGATCACGAATCAAACATTTTTGAGATGATGTCTCTGTGTGTGTGAGTGTGTGTGTGTGTGCGTGTGTGTGTGTGAAAGTATGTGTGTGTATGTGTGTGTGTGTGTGTGAAAGTATGTGTGTGTGTGTGTGTGTGTCAGTGAGTCTGTGGAGACGATATCTCAACAAATAGAGCGATTCGAATGAAATTTGGTACAAAAATCAAAATCCGTGAATACTGGAAGCCTATTGTTTTTAAACGTAATCGAATGTTCAGAACCCCCTAAATTTTCTACTGAAATTATGAAAAAATCATCAAAAAATCAAAACCTTTAATAAAGTTACACAAATAGACATTTATATGTAATTTTTCCTTAAAAAACGATTGACATAAACTTTAGAACGCTAGCATGAACCGTTCTCGAGATATTGCACATTTTTTAAGTAAATTTATCAAAAACATCCCATAAATTAAAAAAAATATATTAAATGTTGAGAAACATGTTCACTTTTCATATGTAATATCATGCGATAAATTGGGTGACATCATTCTCGTAGATCTAGCTCGTTCCATTCATGAGAAAAGATACTTTGAGTAATACTTTTGTACTTGAACGCCAATAATTATTTATCTGCTATAAGAATAACTTATTTCTCCATCGATAACGCTTGGCGAGATTTTTGCGCCAAGGAATATAAATATCTATAAATAAGTGAAACCTATTTTTTTTATTGTAAATGTAGTTAATTGATTGCATTATATAAGGAAAGTAATGTGTTGCCCACATCAGATTTTTCTATTTTGAGAACGCACCCACTAATCCAGAGTATACGTTGTGCAATTACATAGCAAATGTGATGTTTGACATAGAGCATTTTCAATTATGGACATTAAATCTTGAATGTGTGTTGTTCTGTATGCCACATTTTCTTCAATATCTGATCTTAATGATGGTTCACATTCACTACTACATGTGATGTTATAGGATATGAATAATTATGACATTTAAAGATGAACGATCATCCACAGACTCGATGGTAGTCCCTCAAGATCTTGATTCAACTATGTTAGAGGATAAGTGGCTAAGTGACTACTTTTAAACTGATAAGTATGAGCGGAGCTTCTGAGGCTCCGAAAAATTCAATTGGATCAAAAATAATCAGAGAGAAATATTGGAACTTGCACATTGGCTGGAATAGTTATGAAATTCCAATTTACGAGGTATTAGAAAGGAAAGTGATGATTGTGGTAACTCCCTATATGAAGCTACTTTTGAAATGTATATATGCTCAGCAGAGGCAAATGTTGGTAAATACCAACCTTTAACTTTCACTATTATTTTGATGCAAGAAACGACACGAAACGAAGTTTAATAATTAATTATCGGTGTAGGCATCTCATTATATAATTTCTCTGTAGTCTACATTCTTAATTTGTAGTTACATTAATGTTGTACATATTAATGAGGTACAATTAATAAATAAATCAGATTGTAAATTTTTGTAGTTCGTAAATGCTCGATTAACTAAGTTATCTTAAAGTGACAAATAAGTATTTGAGCGTTCTGGTGCAGCAGCAAATCGAAGGACTGTTCGAAATATACAATACATTGGATTAACAATTTGTAAAGACTCGGCTAAATACACTCAC
This sequence comes from Amaurobius ferox, assembly GCA_951213105.1. Lineage (NCBI taxonomy): Eukaryota > Metazoa > Arthropoda > Arachnida > Araneae > Amaurobiidae > Amaurobius > Amaurobius ferox. The sequence continues at coordinate 11,577,425 of OX578143.1, forward strand.
TGCCATACAAATTAGCGCACCAAGAAAGAGTTGTCAGAATCGAACGAAATTTTATATATGTGAGTGCAACATTGATATAAGTGATTAGAAAATTAAACCAAAAGGATAATTTATGACAAGAGAAACTACAAATGAATGGAGTTTCTATTACCCTGTTACGACACCTCTACAGTGAATACATAATATGATACGGGCTAGCACATACGGGCGGGCATTGAGGCATACTGGTTCGGTATGGTGGCCTGCGTCATCTCATTCCATAGTTGTTTTAAGCGCGCCTCTAGTTCGACCAAACTCGTAAGCGGTCTAAATTTCAGTCCCAAGTGATCCCAGATATGCTCGATCTGTGACAAATCTGGGGATCGGGCAGGCCAGGGAAGGGTGGTAATGTGGCGGAGGAATTCCTGTACCACCCTTACTGGGTGTTGAAGACCCAGACCGACCGGCTCGTCAGCAAGGACATGAGCAACCGATTAGTCGGCCGGACCCTTACTGGGTGTGACCGAGCATAGTTCTGTTGAAAAATGCCGCCTGGGAGCCCTGGCATGAGTCGCAACACATGTGGCTGAATAATGTCACGAACATTCCGCTGGGTTGTCATGGTTCCGTGGTCAATATTAAAGGTGGCCGGGTGTCGTATGCGACGACACACCATACCATAAACCAGTTGAGCGGTGTGCCGCTGTAAAGGGAAGGTAGGATTGAGAAGTTCACCACGAGGCCTCCACACACGTATACAGTTGTCATCACTGCCCAAATTGAATTTCGATTCGTCGCTGAAGACTACCTGGTTCCATTCGGTTGCCGTCCAATCCCGTCGAGCGCTACACCACTCCAAACGGAGACGACTGTGGGTGGGTGTCATTGGCAGCACACGTAATGGGCACCGCGATACCAAATATTCTTCAAACAGGCGCCTTGCGATGGTACGGACAGAAACAGGGGTCGGTGTTGAAGGTGCTGCCTGTGTCCAGATGGCGGACAATAATGCAGTTGGTGCTGTGCGTGCTCGTCGGGTGATGTGACGGTCTTCTCGGTTATTGGTCTGCCGAGGGTGTCCTGAGCCTGACCGCTGTGTATGCGACCTCTCTCTCGTCTACTGGTCCCAAAACCTCCTTACAGTACAGTCAGAACGGCCAAGGTGGCGGGTTACTGGTCGAGCTGAACACACTGCTTCCACCATCCTGATGATTCTTCCCCTCTCGAACTCTCGCATCTGATTGTATTGTCTTCGATGGCAGCGTAACGGCATCCCTAATGAAAAAGATTCCCTGTCCAACAGATTAAGTATAGGCAAAAAGCCTCTGCGTACCTTTTTTATGCGCCAGAGAGAACGAAGTTCAACGCCTTTCGATGGCATTACTCAATGCTCAATCACGCTGTATTTCTAATAATTTGCAAATTTGCCTAACACGCACCTTCATGCCAAGTTTCGTTACGATCCCACATTTACTTCGTGGTGCGCAAATTTTTATGGCTATGAGTGTATAATTACTATATTTCTCTTTAGTGGTTCTGAATATATTAATTTCCACTCTCCCTAATTTAAAATTTTTTCATCACACGTATGCTCAACCTATAAAATTTTAATTTGGAAAAATTATGGCCTCTTTTAGTATGTCAGAAAAAATAATTCAAACAATAGAAACTCAGACATGTACCTAACCACTGTGTGGACAATTTTAATTTTCGCTCCACATACAAAAGATAACATATGCGAAAATAAAACATTCTAACATCGAATAAAATTCGACTTCCTGATTTTTATTCGTTTACGTTCTGCTGCCACGATATTTTCAAAACCTTTGTAATTAAATAATCTTTCAATGATGTAAAATAATTTTTAATTTATTATGAATTTGTTATTCAAATACCACTACCTACCATGGTTTTTTAATAACGAATACATTAAAATACATGTATTTGTTATTTAAAACCCGTGTATGTTAGTATCACACACACACATATATATATATATATATGTATATGGCACTATCATATAAGATTTGATTTTAAACGTTAATATACGAGTTTATTGCAAAATATTCCTAGTATTAGCTAATTAATGGAATTTTGATAAGTACATTAAACCGTAAGTTCATTCACAGCATTTCGTAGGAAATAATTGCGTGTCAAAAATACCATAAATTAATTTTTGCAAAGTGAGTAAGCACTATGTACCTCGAAAGAATAAAGTGCTTAAGATACAAATCGATTTAATTATGTCAGTTTCTTATTAGATAATCCTTTTTGAACACTTCAATTTTTGTTATTTTTCAACTAAGTCAAAAATTCCCAGTTGTAAATAAATCACTTCAGATGTTTCTAGCCTTCCTGAGGACGGAGATTGTTAATAATCTTAGATGGGTTGGCCACGTCTAGGCAATAAAGTATGTTTTGCAAATTACTGCAATCCATGTTTAAGTTAACATCGCTTAAAATTTAAATATGCAAAGTTAGTATCCAATTGAAATCCATCTGCAGACATGTGATGCTTCACGATATGCAAGCAATATTTAATTATGCCTTTTATAACGAAATTAATTTTTTGTAAAAATTCATCTATTTTTAATACTCTGTTGTGGCATAAAACTTTAACAAACAAGATGTCGTGACGAGATTCTTGATCTTGCGTCACTTGTGTGTAAAATTGCGAAATCTACATCATTTTTAAACTTCTGTAATTTTTATATATTTATATTTATACTAATTCTGAATCCGGAAACCTCTTGCAATTGAAACTTCTTGAAATTGTATAATGTGTTTTCAGCGGAAGATGATGACTTCTTTAAGGTAAGGGGTTTTGTTTGATTTAGATTCTTTGGGGATCAGGTCATTGGTGAGTTTTACTCACCGACAAGAGGAGTTTCGAAACTGGGTTTTGAAAATTGTGAAAGTTAGATTTCGATGGTAGGCCGTGCCAAGCGGAATTTCCGCTTCGACACAGTCATATTCACAAATTTATTTTAAGTTTAGAAAAAAAAAAAGTATTCCTCACATTTTAAATTCCTAATAATTTGTGCTCTAATCAACATGTTTACAAAATCTTATATCTGGTTCAAGTTTTTACATGATGTATTTACACACTACTTGATTTGGCAATACCTTGATTCCTGCTTGATTTCGTATTGACACCAAACGCACAGACTAACATGCACCCATAAATAGATTTATCTTTTCCACACTGTTCGAAGAATATTCCATAAGTTTCTTTGTCAAAATCTCGCATTCGAGATTGTTTGGGAAAACATTTTCAAAGCAATAGGTGTGAAACCATTCTATAGAAGAGCATGAGAGATTAAAATTGTATGAATTCCTATCAAATCAAAACACGTGAAGCTTAAATTCGAACATATTTCTTTTTATGAAAATATTCGCAATACGCAAGAGGCCTACAGATGGTAGATTTATCTGCCACGAATATAAGCATTGGTACAAACATTGTTTATAGTCTCTTCCACGCAATATGTCAAAATGTCACGAAAGTTCAGTCTGCAGCATTCATAACACACAATATTCTTCTGTCGGCATAGAAGATATAGGTATAATATTCTAAGCATAAAATTTCAGAAGACAAGAAGAATTCCCGTTTTTTTACTTTTCACTCAAACATTCTCAGCGGAAACCTTCAATTGTAAATGTAATGATTAAGTTACAAATATTGTTAATATTTCGAAGATGTTTTTAATTATATATTTATTTATTGCTTGCCCTACCATATATAGTGTATGTATAGAAATATGTATGAAAATTTCAATACCAACTGTCAGTGGATTTACATGGGACACTTGATTAAGAATCGTCAAACTTTGTCTGGACATTTGTGTGGGTCAAAGTATCCACATATTTATCGATAGCAATATCCCATTTTCATGCATTTTGGAACATTAGTAAATCGAGAGTTATACCGTTGTAGATCAGATGTTAGTATGAATCGGAAATGTAAAACAGTTCTTTTTTATAAATAAAAATTGTTCCTCAAAAATAGGGACGTGTATGGAATATGTACGTCATAAAACCAGTATTTTGACGAAAAATTTACTAAAATTTAAAAATTTTCGAAAAAACAATATTTTTAAATTTACTACAGTATAGTTATAAAAAAATGAATACCATTTACGAAAAATCTTCTGATGCAGATAATTTGTTATTTATACTGAAAATACATGATCCCCATCAGTGTTCGTCCCTAATAGCACATAAAAATATTTTAACTGTGGTTTCAGCCAAATAAAATTACTGCAAAGTCTACTTATGTAGATAGGACAAATATACATTTCTAGACTAAAGCCATGTAGCGCCATGCTGTCAAAGAAAGTTTGTTTTCATGAAGGACTTTCAAATAGCTTTGTCCTGTATATCGTTACAGGTGGAACTGGCCCTTGTCAACGCCAAAATTGAAACCGTGTTCTTATTTAAGTTGAAATGAAAACAAGAAAGATCAATCCTGCTTAAAGCATTGATTATGAAACACTTTCCAACTTCAATGCAATTTTATTTAAACAAGTCTAAAAAGCAATACATTCCTCGGTAATATTTTGAAACTTATCACAATACTGCATTAATTTATTATATTTGAAAACTTAAACCTTCATCGAAAAAAATGAACTTCATTCAAATGACGGCATTGAAATATAAATTGCCTGGTTTAAACATCTCTAAAATGTTATACATTCCTCGGTAATAATTTTAGAATTATCATAATACTACGATAATTTATTATATTTGAAAACTTCAGCGAAAACAACTGAAATTAATTCAAATGACGTCATAGAATAAACAACACGCCTGGATCTCTCTATAAAAACAGGATTTCATTCATTACTTTCTCCCATTCATTTCATTCATCACAATACTATAATAATTTATTTTATTAAACATTTTGTATAAGACAATGGAGCTACAAAAAATTAAACTCTATGCTTGAAACTTCATCGAAAAAAATCGTCCTTCTCTTTATGAAATCAATTAATATTTCATTCATATCAGCCATACAGACTCCATGGACTAAATTATTTTGTGTTAAAAAAATACAGGAATTCTAATACAACTCATTCTATATATTTTGCTGTTTACATTTTACAGAGGTGAAAAATTGGCTTAGTTGTAGAAATAATCAAATTTAGATAAGCATTTAAACTCAAATATATTGTCATTGCAATGTTTCAGTATGTAGATGCACAGAATTTAAGCAAAAATAAAGTAGTTTTAGGACGGATACAACACTCAATATGATTTAAAAAGAACTTAAAAAAATGACGATTTTGAAACAAGATGGATGCCATATATCATTTTGAAGTGGGTCATGTGATCGTTTCATATCATGGTCACGTGATCGTTTCATATAAGAGGTGTAATTATTATTTTAATTTTTATTTAAAAAACTACTGAATATATTTTGCTGAATTTTTTTTATATATTTTATGGAACAATTTGAATATTACCTGAAATTTTCGAAGCAATTTGTGAATTTTAAATCCGCTTAAAAAATGTTTGAAAAATTAGATCTCATAGGTATTTCATTTTTTCGACCCGGGTTCAATCCAAAACTAATTGGGTAATATTATTTATTTATATTCCCATAGGTTCTACAGACCGTCTGAACAACATACTAAAATTTCATTTTGATTAAGTCATTTTTACGTCAGTTATCGTGCTAACGGACAGACAGACAGACAGACAGAATGAACAAAGTCATAAACACTTTTCAACTTTGTTGTAAAGTGTAAAAAGGAGTCATATTTACGTTAAAAACGAGACTACGTCGTACTTACGTTAAAAATGGAATTGCGCCGTATTTATTTTAAAAAGGAATCTCAGAAAAAAATTAAACTACGTATTTATACTAGCTTATCAAGAATCGCCCACTTAAACTCCTGAGATGTAAATTATAGGAATGCGTTATACTGCAGCTAGTGCGTCTACTGTCATAATTTTCTTTTTCACTATTTTCACTTAAAATATCATAATAATTTTTACATATGAGTAATAAGTATGGCCTTTAACGTCAAAGTATGTTGACGCAGCATTCAGAACTCAAACAAAACAAATTACACTAACCAGTTAAACCAGTTTTAAGCTTTCGCAATAAATATGAAAATATAAAATACAAGTTTAGGCAATCAGACGTAATGCTATTTAAATTGGAACATTCTATCTTCTTGTGGTATTTATAACATTTACATCGTAGTATTAGGAAAATGGGAAAATGCAGCACATTCTATCTGATCATATTTTTTTAGGATTAATATCTGCAGGCTGTTCGTTGCAATATCCCAGTGTTCAGCAGCCTTCAAATGACACATTGAATGGATTTGGACAATGACATTCTATAACAAAATATAATACTGCGAAGTACTCGAAGTTTTCTCTGACCGTGCTACTTGCTGAGGCTTAATATATTTTTTGGTAGATTAAATGTATTTACACATTGTTTCTAACCGTGCTCCTTAATGAAGCTTCATCTTTTTGGAGAATTAAATATACTTACAAAGTTATTGTTGTTACTTATGACCTTGTGTTCGGAGGAACCAAACAGAACCAGTAACGCCGGAAGAAAGAACGACACACAAGACGAGAGCCAACCATAAGCCTTCGGGTTGGACGTGTGGTCTGGGTTTTCTACACAAGACGAGAGCCGGCCACACGTTCAATTGCCACAAACCTTAGGGTTGGCTGTGTGGTCTGGGCGTTCAGCTCAAGACGTGAGATCAAAGTTTATTCCAAGACAGCATCACTGACGAAGGTCGGAGAGGGTGCAGCTCCACTTTGACGAGGACCCAGAAGGCGGAAGTCTGACTTTATCCTTAAGAAACATCCATGCCTTATTCGGAATTCGAACCCGAGCCCCTCATGACAGCAGTCGAAGGCGCTATCCACTTCACCACCCGGGGCGGCATTAACAAAGTATTTCTGACCGTGCTCCTCGATGAAACTTTGTCTTTTTGGAGAACTAAATGTATTTACAAAGTGTACTCCTCGATGAGGCTTAATATATTTTTGGAGAATTAAGTGTATTTAAAAATTGTTTCTGACTGAACTCCTCATGCAGGTTAATGTCGCTTTGAAGGATTCAATGTATTTACATTACATTCAAAGAAATCACTGCATAGCTGATTTAATCGTATGCGTCTGGCCTTAGAATTAAAATCAATAGTAGCTGTAATATATTGGTGTTCAGCGTTGCTCAAAGTTCCAAAGTTTGTCAATTGCAATAGTAAAAGTATCCTTATATTTCAAGATCTTGTTCCAAGTGACTCCTTAGAAAGAAAATTCAGTCAGGTGAGATCAATAATGTGTCGTCCCATGAAGGCCTTGAAATTGTTTCTGTCTGTACCCTTTGATAAAGTATATTTTTGTCCATTAACCTATAGCAGCGAAAAGAATCAGCTTCTAAGCGAAAAAATTATAATAAGACTTATGTTTTAAATTTAGATAGCAGATGACAGAAATGCAAAATATTTTTCCAAAATAATTTTATCTGAAAGCAATGTTGTTGATGTTGAGACCCAGACCGTCCGACCTACCAGAATGGTGTAAGGTAACGGTATGGACGGCCGGGAAGTGCCACCCAATTTAGACCGGAACCCAGTGGGGGAGGCATCCACAGGGACCGTACCCTCCTTCCCCTACCACCAACCTCTCGGAAGGACTTACGGACCCACATGTTTAACGTGATCGTACTCCGCATGAACACGGCGGCATTTGTGGTAGCATGCAAATCTAGCGCGCAAACCACGGGGATACCGCACCCGAGATGGCCAACAGCACGCGGTGTTCCGAGGTGGTCACCCACCAAGTACTAACCGCGCCCGATGCTGCTTGACTTCGGTGATCTAACGAGAACCGGTGTTATCAGCACGGTACGGCCGTTGGCCCATCTGAAAGCAATGTAAAATTCCAGACGAGAACTAACTCCAAAAACCGGGGTCATTAACCAATAAGATTGTATCTGTGTCGGCTAAGCCACATAGGTCAAACGGAGGATTTATAGTATAAAATATAACAATTTACTGAATTTCTTGCCACTCCATTTAAAATTTGGGATTTCGGAGAAAATTCTGTACACTCATCCAAAATGTAACAACTCTTACACAAACGAAAGCGGATTTTGAAATCGATTCTATAACTTGTAAGAAATTGAATAACAAACATAAAAATGCATGGGTTTTAATGTATATAATGTATGCTTTCGCAATCCAAATATTGTGCCATTTTATCATGTGAATAGTATTTAAACTCCCTATACATAGACATTATAAATGTACTCTTTTGTAACATGAAAATGGATCATATACTGACCAATTCAGGGTTGAAATGAAATGCATGTTGATAATAGAAGGGTAAGGTTCATTGAAACTCAGAACTTAGAAAATCATTGAAAAGTGAATACAGCATTGAATAATTGAGAGCGAGAATATTCTTGAACTGTGTGGAATTAATAGTGTATCATATCCTAAGTTCAAAAGATGAAAATGAGGTGATTTTATGTGATTTCATATTTTTCTAAAAAAAGTTCTGAAGGTGAGTATGGGTAATTGTTTTACTTCATAAGATTAAATCGTCTTCCTTGCAAAATCTACACAGTTAAAAATTTGTAAATTTTCATACCGAATTTAGTATACGTAACCTATATGAACTGAAACATTTATCTAACATGTTTTGCTAGATATGTCGCTAATCCGTCACAAAACAGAGAAAATGTAGCTAGCTCCTTTAAAGCAAAAACATGTGTAGAATTCACAATAATAGCTTGCGATTTCTTCCCAGTATCTCAACGGTAGAGGGTCGGCTGATAAAGATCCATGGTCGGTTGATAAAAATCCAAGGTTCAATGCAATGGCTCTCGAAAACATCAACCCTGTAGGTTAGTGATGATATGTTTAAGGTCTGAAAGTGATCCTAGTATGATTAGCACGGATTCAATGGACTCTTCAATATTGAGCACCCGTTTTCAAATCTTGAGGACAACATCACGAAAGAAGCCAACCTGTAGGATAAAAATAGCACCAGGAAGCTACCCTGATGTAATAGCAGTAGATGGTCATTCACGGTATCACCTGCACGCCAATTTGACATTAGAGGGTGGAAAATACAGAGTTCACTTCGACGATAAGATCTTGCAATTTTGTCCCAGTAGCTCAAAGGTAGAGCTTTGGCTGGCCAACGCGAAGATCCATGGTTCGATTCTCTTCTGAGGCTGCAAGGTCATTTAAATCGAAATATATAATCATATTGAATTTATTCTGAATTGCCTAATTCTATTGAACATTTTAAGTATGTTCATATCTACTTATCAGTAGACTTTGGGATATGGACCGCCGATTTAAAATAGGGAGGACAACAACCAAGTTAACGTGAAGGATAAAAAAGCATCTGAAGGCTATCCTGAGGTAAAAATATGAGGTGAAAATAAAAGATTGATCGTCGATTTCAAATCGAGAAGATAACTACCACACAGGATACTAACCTGGGTAAAAGTAGTAGTAGCAGGGGGTTAACCTAAGGTAAAAATAGCAGGTGCCGGTCAGTCATATTATCAGTTGCACGCCAATCTGGCATTAGAGACTGGGAAATGCAGAGTCCACTTCGACAATAAGAGCTTGCAATTTCTTCCTAGTGGCTCACCTGTGGAGCGTCAGCTGACTTGTTCGACGATCAGTGGGATCGATTGTTGGTTGGACCAGAAAGGTTCTTTACGTATGCAATATCGTAACCAAGTTACGGGTACGATACTGGCCAGACCATATAAAATAGCTGTTTCTACCAGTAATTAAACATTGTAATAATTACAGAAAGGTTATAGTGTGGGATGAAAATCTTATGCCCTGCAAGGGCTAATGCTATTGGGCTAATGCATGTGATGGCAGCTGATGCTATGAAAGGAAGATACTCCAATTGCAGATAGCAGTATCTATGGAATAATTTCACTCTTAAAATGCGCTCATCAGCATGGACTAACCGTTAACTGCAATGGTAGCAAGAATACTTGCTATTTGCAGCAAATTTTCGAGCTTCTATGGGAACTAGCGAATTTAGCCATTCCGCGTAGCCGGCATAAAATTCGTATACAATTTTGCTCGGGCTACATTAAGCTTCAAAGGCGAGGTTCAAAATCCCCAAAACTTGCAAGAAATGGACGTCCTCCAAAATAAGCAAGGCAATCCTGAATATTTTAGCAGACATAAAATTTCGAATTTTTTTTATTTATTTATAAAAAAAAAGCATGCTGCAGGGAAGAATCCCAGTGATAGCAGGCAAAATAATACAAAGTAAAAACCCTAACCATACAGATAAAAACAAAATAGTATAAAAGACACAAATTACAATAAATGATTTTTAAAAATAGTTAGAGATGAAAACAAAATATCTAAGTTATCAGGCAAGCTATTGTAGAGCCTACAGAAATTGTTTACTGCACATTGATTCCCAACACCATTTCTAAAAATTCTCTCAGCAAACAAACATATATCCCTAGAATTAAAACTGAGAATAAGAAAACCAACCCCACTCAGAAGAGAAGAACAATAAACCCCACCACCGAGGAGACCCATAAAAAGAAAACAAAATAAAATTCCCTCTAACACATAAGCTACTCACAACAAACATCTCACAAAGCAAAGCAGCAGCAAGGTAATAGCAGAACACACCAGATTTCTTTTAATAGCGATATATTAAAAACTTAATTTGTAAAATTTCAATCCTAATAGCATACACAGCTTGAAAAGGCATCAAAATCACCGACGCATTATCAAGCCCAGACCTGACCAAAGCATTAAAAAAATGATGATGGTATCCATATTAGGAAAATCCCGCTTAATCATCTTGATATAACCCAGTTTCCTGTAAGCTCTGACAGAAACGCCCGAGATGTGAGCAGAAAAAAATAGAGGTATAAATAACTACTAGATCAGCAACAGAAAAACTTCTGGGCAAAACAGAAGAGCCAATACAATAAGAGAATAAAATGGGAACCTGCCGGCGAGTAAAAGATATAACACGACATTTGTCAAAGTTGAGAAGAAGACGATTTCTGACACACCAATTATAAAGAACAATCAACCCAGTCTGAACATTTAGACAGGAATCAGCATCAAGGATCGGACAGACAATTTTCAAATCATCCGCATACAATAAACAATTTTTAAAACAATTCGCCAAGTTACTAATGAAAATAATAAAAAAAACAAGGGATCCAGGGCAGAGCCCTGTGGAATTCCATAAGTAGCCGAAAACCCCTACTTAACCCAGAACCAAATTTAACACAAGAAAACCTAGACATTAAATAATACTTTAAATGAAAAATCAAATCCGAACTAAAACCAATATTCCGCAAATAAAGAATCAGAATTCCATGATCAACAGTGTCAAAAGTCTTAGCAAAATCAGTATAGACAACATCCAACTGCCCCCCCAGAGTTAATAGCATCGATCGCAAACGAATTGAGACATAGGAGATTAGTGACAGTGGATCTTCCACTCATAAAACTGTGCTGATCATTAGAAATAATAAGCTTAATTTGACTGTAGATACACCTGTGCAGAACAAATTCGAAAATCTTAGCAGATGGCGAAATAATAGAGATGGGCCTGTAATTTTCACTTCCATGCTTGTCCACCTTTTTAAAAACAGGGACAATATAGGACTTCTTCTACTCATTAGGAAACAAACCACACCTAATGGATAAGCCAAAAATAGTAAGTTATAAACAAGGTAAGTAGAACAAGCTTTAATAATATAGGCAGGCATACCATCAAACCCCAAAGAACCAGAACCCTTTTAATCTGTTGATTCCATCCAAAATATCCTTCATAGAAACCTGATTAACTTCAACAACATCGGCAACTACATTCATAATATCATGGACAGGAACATCATCAACATCAAGCGGAGTACTGACAATAATATTAATACTAAAAAAAATCAGTAACGACGTTTGCAATAGAATCATCAGTAGTATACATATTATTATTAAAATACATCATATTGAATGAAATCCTATTATTCATCCTACTGAAGGCCCAGAAACGCTTAGGATCATTTTTCAGAGAAGACTCATCATGACTAACGTAAGACTTATAATCACTAATCATGTCAGTCTTAATCATAGCCCTAAGGAAATTGTACTGCATACGGTCGTACGTTAAACCATGTATCCGAAAATTTTTACGAAAATGCTCTTTCCGTTTAACATTCCTAATAGTACAACTTCTAAACCAGGGAGAGTAGTGATCTTTTTTAACAGAAGAAGTAGAAACACAATCATCAAGAAAATGATTAAAATGAAGATAAAAACAACTAACAGCAAAGTCAACATTATTAAAACAGTATAAAAAATTCCAATCAAACTCACTTAACTTACAATACAGGAGTTCAAAATCCGCTTTTTTAAAATAATAACGCTGGCGATCCGGAAAAGTCCACGCTTAATATTTGTCTAGGAACCCTAGTATTAAGAGTAATGATGATAGATAGATAGATAGATAGAGAGAGAGAGAAGGATGATAAGAATCCTCTGGAAGAAGAATATTGTCGATTTCAGCATGTTGAACAGTTAAAAAACCATTATTACAGTTCGAGATAACTAAATCCAAAATTCTATCCCTACAGTTTCCAACAATATTAAATTGATCCAGATCATACATGTTTAAGAAATTAATAAGTAACATATCGATATTGGTGTAGCAAAATTCATCAGACACGTTCGATGACCAAACAATACCAGGTAAATTGAAATCACCTAAAACAATAACGTCATAGATAAAAATATCATAATTTGCATCAAAAAAATTAAAAAATTCCTCATACATGTCAAAATTTGAGGCAGGTCTGATAAAAACAGCACACAAGAATAAATATTTGCCATAAGCAAGACAGTTTCTTAACATCAAAGCTTCTCGCTGATTTACACCAAGAGGAACTTCCTGAACACAATGCAAGTTTCGAGCGCAGTCAATACACCACCACCACACAGACCATGATTCTCCGTGTTTGTCCTATCTCTCCTAATAACTATGTAACGATCATCAAAAAATTCAGCACTTCCGACGCTTTCACTAAGCCAAGTCTCTGTTAGATATATTACATCATAATCTTGAGCCGAAGTTGATAATAAATGTTTGTTAGTTTTTGTACGGAGACTTCTGACATTTTGGTAATAAATTTTAATGTCTCGTTTAACGATATATCCATCATCACTAGAAAAAACATTTGGCAGTCAAAATAATTAAATCCTAGTCAAATATGACAAAGTTGTGATAAGGTACACAAAACATATGTTTTGAGTTCAAGCGGTAACGAAGCGTCAACGGAGATAAGATGTAAACGATTTACTTAAACGTTTTACGACCAAGTAATTTTTATCATAATAATATATAATTCGAAATGTATAAAATGTTTTCTGTCTGAAGAAAAGTAGGAAGATACAGATAATTTTTTTCTCCGGCTGGCGCTAGACCCTCCAGTGCGAAATAAATAAAAAATCTGATGTCGGCAGCAATAATTAATTTAATTATGTGTTATTTTCATTAATTTATCGTCATTTTTAGTATTTTGACGATATTTTCATCAATCTGGGGCGAAATATTACCAATTTGGCGATACTTTGCTAGATTATTCGTTAAAATAAGTTAATAAAGTTTGCTAAAATGCATCACCAAATGTTACAAACAAATGAAGAGAAGAACATTTCCTATATACTAGAAGGTGTGCCCGTCATATGTAGGAAATCAGAATTTACGAAACATTACTTAGCATTTGGTGTCATTTTTATCAATTTGACGATATTTTTGTCATTTTAGCAACATTTAAAATAATCGCCAAGATGGCGACATTCCGCTAAATTTCTCGCCAAGTGTTACTGACGGACGGACGGAGAAATTGGTTATTCTTATAATCTACTTTTATGTTGTTTCCAAAATATTGTCGTCATTTCATCGATTTAGCGTTGGTCTCATCAATTTGGCGAAATTTTATTAACTGGGTAACATTTTCGTCAATTTGGAGTGTTTTTTTTTATTTTATCGATTTTTTGATAAATTTATTTGAAAAAAGTGCAATATCTCGAGAACGGTTTAGAGTAGCATTCTAAACTTTATATCAATCATTTTTTAAAAGAAAATTACTTAAGAAATGACTATTTGCGTAACTTTATAAAAAGTTCTGATTTTTTGATGATTTTTTAAAAATTTTACTCGACAATTTAGGGGCGAGTTTGAACATTCGAGTGCGTTAAAAACAATAGACCTCCAGTATTCACTTATTGTAATTTTTGTAGCAAATTTCGTTCGAATCGCTCCATTCGCTCGTGAGATATCGTCGCCACAGACTCAATGACACATACACACACAGACATCACATCAGAAACGGTCGATCCGTCTTCAGGGATACTTGAACCGTGCTCTGCCGTCGAAAACTCGATTTCGAATTTCCGACCCCGTCACAATACCTTATACACTCAAACCTGTTTTTGTGCGGTCTTTTTTTGTGCGATTTTTTATTTGTGCGATTTTTTTTGTGCGGTATATGAAAATTTCAATCAAATTGGAACATAATTGACGAAGTTATCAATAAAAAAAAAATAGTAGGTTTGATCAGCCATTTAGTTTTTCAATGCCAATTCTGAAAGAACTTCAAAATTCCAAAAGGAGCTTCAATCTTGTATATCCGGCTACCGAGACATCATATACAAGCGTCTAGTTAAACAACAGTCGTCGCAAAAACTGATCACCGACTACATGGTACCTGAAAAAAGTCAACTCTAAAGAGGTAGTATCTTCAAGTGACGAAAGCGATTTTGAACCAGTTAACACTAGAAAGTCCGCGCATTGTCAGACTACGAAGGATAATGGTTATACGTTTTGAAAAGTTTTGTATGTGTAAAATAAGTACATATGTAAATAAAATATTTAAAAATGTTCGCATGTGTATTTTCTAAATCAGATTCCAAAAGGTTTGGCGAGATTCCAAGTAGCTGCCAAGCCTCGTGTCTTGATTTCGTTTAAAAAAGCAATTCCTGGATATTTCGTAAGGTTTTAAGTTATTTTTTACGTGAGACTTTTTTTATGCGGTCCCTATTAACCGCATAAAATATACTTTTTAATTCTGCTGCGAAAACTATTTTTTATAGCTACTCGTGAAGTTTGGTGCGATTTTTTGTATGCGTTTTCCAGATATACACGTTTTAATTGCCGGATCGTGAATCATTTTGCTTTCATATGATGTTGACCCGATGCACCAGACGCGGCGGCTCACACTCAGCCCTTATTGGGCAGATACCACGACATCAAAGAAACGTAGGTGGGACTCGAACCTACAATCTGTCAACTCAGTGAGCACTAGGATGTGTCTAATAAATAAGGAAATATTGCTCAAGAGAAATATATCTCGAAATGTGCATCCCGTCAGAGGATATTGATATTTCAAACATGATGGTATATCGTTTTTAACACTTTACAACAAAGTTGAAAAGTGTTTATGATTTTGTTCATTCTGTCTGTCTGTCTGTCTGTCTGTCTGTCCGTTAGCACGATAACTGCCGTAAAAATGAGTTTATCAAAATGAAATTTTAGTATGTTGTTCAGACGGTCTGTAGGACCTACGGGAATATAAATAAATAATATCACCCAATTAGTTTTTTATTGAACCCGGGTTGAAAAAATGAAATACATTGAACCCTATGGGACCTAATTTTTCAAACATTTTTTAAGTAAATTTAAAATTCACGAATTGCTTCGAAATTTTTAGGAAATATTCACATTATCCCATAGAATATATAAAAAAAAATTCAGTAAAATATGTTAAGTAGTTTTTTAATTAAAAAAATTATTTAATATAGGGAAAATAACAAATTCAATTAAATTCTGACTTTGGGATATCTTCCAGAAAGAAAAGAGAGAGATATTATATAATAAATATCTCTCCATTTGTTTAAACGTTTTGCATATGGGAGTGGCTTCATATTTTAAAATAAATTTGGTAGATAACAATTTTTCATTTTTTTAACACTTTACAACAAAGTTGAAAAGTGTTTTTGACTTTGTTCATTCTGTCTGTCTGTCTGTCTGTCCGTTAGCACGATAACTGCCGTAAAAATGAGTTTATCAAAATGAAATTTTAGTATGTTGTTCAGACGGTCTGTAGGACCTATGGGAATATAAATAAATAATATCACCCAATTAGTTTTTTATTGAACCGGGGTTGAAAAAATGAAATACATTGAACCCTATGGGACCTAATTTTTCAAACATTTTTTAAGTAAATTTAAAATTCACGAATTGCTTCGAAATTTTTAGGAAATATTCACATTATCCCATAGAATATATAAAAAAAAATTCAGTAAAATATGTTAAGTAGTTTTTTAATTAAAAAAATTATTTAATATAGGGAAAAAAACAAATTCAATTAAATTCTGACTTTGGGATATCTTCCAGAAAGAAAAGAGGGAGATATTATATAATAAATATCTCTCCATTTGTTTAAACGTTTTGCATATGGGAGTGGCTTCATATTTTAAAATAAATTTGGTAGATAACTATTTTTCATTTTTTTTAAAATTTTATATAACTCTTCATGATAAATTTAATTGATGGCATTTTAAAAGCACTTTCCTACGTCCTAGAGAGTTAAAATTTGGTACACAGCTTAAATTTGTTGAACATTTTATTCGACAAAAATTTGATGGATCTTTAAATATAGATCATACATTTTTTTCGAAATGGCCTGAAAATAATCCCCGTTCACTTCTATAAATCATTGGTGTAATATTGTTAAAAATTCTGATGTGGACAGCACGTCTTTCCCTGCAGACTCATATTCGTTCTCTTTATTTATTCAATGATAATTTGAGTTTATCTGCACAACATAAGTATTTTAAATGACATCGAATTTACACGTTAAACTTAAATTTGGTTCTCATTTGATAGCTGGACTTATTGTCAAAGGTGGCGTAGCGAAAACGCGAAAAAACTAGAATATCTGAAGAACGGCTAGTCCTAGAGTAATGGGGTTAGTCTTATTCTTTTTGCTGTTAAAAATCACATATAAAATAGGAATTT
Organism: Amaurobius ferox; assembly: GCA_951213105.1. Lineage (NCBI taxonomy): Eukaryota > Metazoa > Arthropoda > Arachnida > Araneae > Amaurobiidae > Amaurobius > Amaurobius ferox. The sequence goes on from OX578143.1 coordinate 11,594,480, forward strand.
AATTGATATAATTGAGCACTTATAGTCTTTTATTTTTAATAGTCTTTTATTTTTATATATAACGATTTTTGCTGGCCATTTCGCAAAAATAGCCCGTTCCTTTTTCCCGAATCGTAGTAGAATAACCTACAAATGCTTTATATACAAAATTTTGTTAAATTTGGTATATAAATCACTTGTAGGTTATTGAAATATTATACTCCAAATTTTGTTAAATTTGGTTCATTAGTTTTTAGCTAGAGTGGATAAAGGCAATTTCTGCGGCCATTTCGCAAAGAAGGCAGATTCTTTTATTACGAATCGTACTATAATCTAATGAACATCAGGATTTCCCACAAAAAACATACCTACTAAATTGTATGAAATTCGGTCCATTAGTTTTTCAATTAGAGTGGATGTAATATCCACACAGACACACAGAAACATACACAGATACACACACACATCCGGCCGTCCAAATGGATGCTCAAGTCCTTGTTGACGAGCCGGACGGCCTGGGTTTTCAACCCTTACACACACAGACGGCTTCCTAAAAGAAGTTTTTTCGTGTTCTAGAAGTCCCAAAACGTGTAGATACTTTGAAAATTCGAGTTCCGATCTTCGGCACGATTCCAATACTTTGAGTACATACACATACACATATATATTATCTGTGTATTATCTGTGTATCTAAATTCCGTGCCTATGCAATTACAATAGTTGTGATTTTAAATGATCCCTAAACTTTTATTATTTCTTCAAGGAAGCCTAATTTTAACATATGCAGAATGCAAATATCTCAAGCGATTGTAAGATGAATTACATAAGAATTGCTGAATTTTTTTCACACAAAATTATTTAGCTCTGGAGTCTGGAATACAAGTTATATGAATGAAATATTCATTGATTTTGCATAAAGAATCAGATGATTTATATTTCGATAGAGTTTTAAATATTTAAGTATAATAAATTACTGTAGTACTGTGATAATGTAAAAGATATTACCACTGAATGAATCACATTTTAGAAATTTTTAAATGAAATTACATTTCAGTTGGAAAGTGTTTCATAATCAATGCTTATGCATGATTGATCTTTCTTGTTTCATATCTGAATTGCTTCGATTGCAGGAATGTAATATTTATTATCTATTAGTTATTATCTATAAGTTTATTATCTATTATTTAGAAATGGTCTTTCCATTAATTTTCAAAAAATTAAATTTTTTTAAATTGTATACGACCCCCTTTGACACATTTGGTCAATCAGTAAATTTGTATTTTTAATGCAACAAGATCATTAAAAAAACCCGTATATCTGTATGATTAAAATCAACTGAATTATGATAAGAGAAAAATTCTGACTTATGCCAGTTTTCCGTACCATTTGGAAGGCTGTTTCATAGATGAAAATAAGGATCATAAACAAATTGACGATGGAACATGTTTATATCAAAATACGTTAATATGTGTCAATTTTTTTATTACAAATGCATCTAAATAAAGCATTTCACAGACAGAGATCATATAAAGCAGTGGTACTCAATACGCGGTTGGGTATCTTGTGTATAATCATCCAGTTTTATCTTTTTTGTGATATGTCCCAAATTTACATTTCTAATAAGATATATGGTCCCCATTCGAAACGTCCAGTTCTCAAGTAAATACAACTCGCTCAATTATAAAGATACATATATGCAGTTTATTTCATGATCTTGTTGCATGAAAAATAAAAAAAAATCTAATTGACTAAATTTGTCTAAGGGGATCGTATAAAAATTTAAAAAGTGTAACATTTTGAAAATTAATGGGAGGACTATTTCATTAAAGTAGTCTTATTTCCTACCTTACCTTCAACATTTCTGCATTTTACATTTCACACGTATCTCCAACAGGTAAAGAATTAAATAGCGTTTCAATATTTTTAGGATATCATGTATATGTTTTTAATTTTTATTTGCCCGTTAAGATAGAGTTTCTCGTGTATTGTGTTTTTCCGCATATAACGTTTTTAAATCGGTTCCACACGGAAACTCAAAACAACAGGTCCTCGCACTGTAATAACAAAGCTGCAAAATGCTCTTCATTAATTTTCATTGTAATTTAGTTATTATATTGTTACGATGTGTGTCCTCTGGTATAGTAGGTGTGCGCTCAATATACAAGAATGAGTCCAAATTTATGGATAACTAACAGGTATATTAACAAGCACACCATAAACAGGAATAATATACAGTGCAACAAGATTTAAATACTTCAATCATTTTATAAAAATATCTGATGTGGGCAGCACATGACTTTCCTTATATAATGCAATGAATTTACTACTTTTACAATAAAAAAATAGATTATTTTTATAGTAGTTATTTATATTCTTTCCAAGATATTAAATTTTCGTTAATGAGTCGTCATTTTCCATGTCGTCATCATCAATGAGTCGTCATTGATTTAGCGTCATTTTTATCCATTTGGCGAGTTTTTTGTTAATTTAGCAACATTTAAAAAAGTCGCCAAGTTGACGACATTCCACCAAATTCGTCGCCAAAATCTCGCCAAGCGTTATGGACGAAGGCATAAGTTATTTTTACAGCAGATAAATGACTATTGGCGTTCAAATACAAAAGTATTAAGCAAAGTATCTTTTTCCATGAATGGAACGAGCTAGATCCACGGGAATGATGTCACCAAATTTATTGCATGGTATTACATATGAAAAGTGAGCATATTTCTCAATAGGAAATATTTTTATATGACTTTTTTGATAATTTTTTTGAAAAATATGCAATATATCGAGAACGGTTCATGTCAGAGTTCTCAAATTTATATCAATAGTTTTCTAATGAAAAATTACATAAATGTCTATTTGCGTAACTTTATTAGCTGTTTTGATTTTTTGACGATTTTTTCCAAATTTCACTCGAAAATTTAGGGGGGCTCTGAGCATTCGATTGCCTATAAAAACAATAGGCTTCCAGTGTTTACGGATTGTGATTTTTGTACCAAATTTCGTTCGAATCGGTCCATTTCGTTCGCTAGTTGTCGTCTCCACAGGCTCACTGACACACACACACACACACACACGCACACATACTTTCACACACACACACACACACACATACTTTCACACACGCACACATACTTTCACACACACACACACACACATACTTTCACATACACACACACATGCTTTCACACACTCACATACTTTCACACACACAGAGACATCACTTCAAAAATGTTTGATTCGTGACCAGGGATACTCGAAACGTGCTCTCCCGTCGAAAACTCGAATTCGAATTTTCGATCCCTTCACAATACTTTCCTTATACATTATATATATAAGGAAAGTAATAACTGCTACAATCCTCAAAACATTGAGGAAAGTAATTTCACAAAATAAACGCTACTATTATCAAAATACTGACAAAAATCATAGGTCAATTTAGCTCGTATCATGACACAACCCTCGGACTGAGTGATGATTCATTTTATAGATTCGCCATAGAAACTTCTGGAAATCTCTCATATCACGTTGAATAATCGTTATTTAGCGGTGCTTCTCGAAGATTCGGGAAGTCGCATAATGTCACCCAATCGGCGATAAATTACTAAATCTAGCAACTCTTCGTCGAACCTTGGGATTCTGACCTCCCTTTACCTCTTAGGAAAGCCTGTACAGATGTTTTCTCCGTTTGGTTCTCAAAAGCAAGGACTGCCGTGAGGGAATATTATACATTCGCAACATTATTTTATTTATTTATAACTCTGTTAAAATATATAACATTGAATATTCCATTGGTTAATTTTTATCTCTGATTTTATGTAAACTCAAATTATTGTATTACGTCTCACCACTGGGGTCCACAAAGGATATAAAATATTTTGTAATTTGAATTTTAATTTTCGACTCCTAAATGATTCTTCCATGTATTGTCAAAAATAGATCTAGTCTCTTCATTACATTTAAAACAAACAAAAAACATATAATTTGCAGTCAAGTCCCGAAGGACTAACCACCAACCAGCTTGCTGAATTCTAACTTAATTTGTGAGCTCTATAGACGACATTTTCCTTGTAAATTTTAAACCGATATTATGAACTCGAGTATTTATTATGTCGGGCACAAGGTCGTTCAATATTTTATCACTCATGCGGAAATTCTAGTTTAAAGTCAGCGCTCCTTTCAATAACGGCTGACGAAATTTCAAGCATATTTTGTGTTTGCGACATAATCAAGAGGTTGATTTAATATTTAGTGCAGTGCAGTTCTCCTGCGGGAGCGACATAACATAGTGCCAGCGAAAATTAATATCGTAATAATCTGACTCGCTATAAATTGTTACGAATAAGATCAGGATATAGTAGTAGCGTGTACAGTAAATATAAATAATTAACCACGAATATACGGGGGTTTCTTAAAAAATTCTGCAGCACATCATAAATTTTGTAAGGAAACGTATGCGAGTGTACACGGTAGGTCTATTTAGAAAGTAAACAGGCTCGAACTAATAAAAGTAATTGTAGTGCCCCTAAGGGAGAATTTAAATGTTCACAACATCGCAATAAATCCAGGTAGACGAATAAAGCCAATTATAAAGTTGCAAAGCCCCTCTCATAAGAAGTAATTTCTCTACGTCACTCAGTCTTAAATAAGCACCTGCTGCACTTAGTTAAGATATAATCATTATAAACTTGAAAAACGAAAATGTTTCAATCTTCTTCAATTTGACCAGTCGACTGCTCGAAATTATACAAGTTTTTTTAAAAATAAATATAAATTTAGAAACTATATTTCCTCATATATAGTTTTACCACTTGCTATTTATATCTGTATTTCATAGTTTCGATGATACCTCGAATGAATGTAAGAAAAGTGGAAATAAAAATACACTCATTTGTTTGCCTTTAAAGATTTATTTGAAGCAAAAGTACTCAAACTAAAAACTGATTATATACACTTTTAGGGCCTTCACAGAGCTAGCTAGAAATTCGTGCTCATTATCTATATCGTTCATATTTTGTTCTAAGCATTACAAACTTGAAAAAAGTAACATGTTCATACTATTTCATGTTGGCAAGATGATTAATCAAAAATTATAAGAAATTATTTTAAAAATAAATATAGATTTAGAAACTAAATTTCCTCATACATTTGTCTTACTATGCATATCTATCTTTTATAGTTTCGAATATAGTGACTGGAATACCTAGTGTAGCGTTCAAGGAAAAAAATTAGGAGAAATGTTCAGGAAATGCAACAGATAGCGCTGCAGTCAAAACCGACCCGCTCATAGCAGACAGCTATATAATTTTTTTTCAATACAAAAAATATGTCATTCCAAATTAAAAATTTAAATAAACTAACTGATAAATTGAGTAACTTGATAGGAACTGATAATAGAGTAACTTGATAGGAACTGATAATAGAGCAACTTTTAAGCTTTTATTCCAAAAAAAAAAAGCTTAAAATATTGAAATTGCATTATGTATTCATAATATGGTCCTTACTTTAGACAAAACATGACGAATTATTTACATTTTCATCTATCAGGTTCTGGGGATATGTGTCCGAAGTTTACATTTTTCATAATACTCCTTTTTTTCGTCAAAGAAACGCCAAATATAAATGTTTTTCAGATTCGACATGTCAAATATCTACTGTATACAAAAGCTGGCTCAATTTGCTACACAAACGACTGTAATCCATCAAAGATAATGGCTATTCTATGAGAATATGAATTCAAAGTTTTTAGCGTTTCCTCTAGATAAAAAATTTTTGGTTATGATTAGAAGTATAAGTAACCCGTATGAGCCTCGTGACTTAAAGTCATCCGTTCTCCATGTTTTATATATTTTATTCATTAAAACAATACTCTCATTATATACACTTAGTATAACACGAAGCTTAAGTATGATAAAATTAGCCACATGCTTGAATGTATAGGGGGGGGGGGGGGTTAGATAATACAAAATATAAGCTCAGCGGACCGTAAAAGTCACCAGAAATGGAATTTGGGGTTTTTCAAATTTCCTCGGTAGTTTTACAACCCGATGTATAGATATAGTAATTTCTAGCATTGCAACTTATCTGGATGCTGCTTGGAATTTTCGGACATAATACAAAATAAGCCTTTTATATACTTAATCCGACATGATATAAACAAGGGCAATTATTCATATAGTTAGGATAATATTTATAATGTATGCTACATGTCCATAAATAAAGTAATATTGTAACAGAGTTCAAATCAAGAGAAATAAATTTGTCTATAATTTTGAATTTAAATCAATTTATTATATTTAATCATCTTATGTAATGAATGGGTATGTATTGTGTAAGGAATACAACTTTTTATGCTTTACCGCATAAGAATCATTTTACCTTTATGCAACCCCCAAAATATTATTATCAATAAGGACACTTAATGGTTAATGCTATTATACCTATGCTCTTTTTGGCCATATAATATGTTAAATAGATAGACTAAGTACCGGCAAAGTAATATAGACTAAGTAATGATAAACCAATCAAGTGTGGCTTATGATACAAAAATAGAAGGCTTTGTCTAAATCTAGGTTAACAAATAAGGGCGGAGCTTCCTCTGTCATGTTAAAAGTAAGGAAAATGTGCATTTTCTGAATTAATAGCTTTATTAGCTAAGACGTGACTTGATAATATATTTTCAGCGTTTAGTGAATAAAATAGCCACTTTATAATATCACTTAGTGATCACTTTTATTAGATTAACTATAAATTAGGCATTTGCTACCCATGTTAATTTATGTTTGAATTCATATGCGTTATTGCTGTAAAAACATATTTCAGTTAAAAAAAAAACTGTTTTTAGATCATTGTGCCAATCTTTTTATTTTGAAGTAGCATCTTTACTAACCCGAAGAATTTAATACGACGATGTTTTAACTCCAAATGAGTCAAAAATTATATAATGAACTTTATTTCTTTAAAGTATTCTTATATTTGGTAAAGATTTCGCCATAAAAATGTTTTCACTGCTACTGATAGAGATTAGGTGACGACTGATATGAAATCAGCATCAAATTCCATAGGATGGTTTACTAAGGATTTTTACTTCTGGTTCTTTTTCTACCTCCGGTTCAAATATTTTAATTTTACTTGAAACATTCAAGTAAAATTAAACATTTTTCAAGATTGGTCAAATTAAATATTTTTTAGGATTGGCTATAGATAGAGGTTTAATGACGACTAATATGCATTCAAGTTAAAATTCTGAAGAATTTAGAGTAGCTTACTAAACATTTTCACTTCCGATTAAAAAAAATGTCCTTGAAAAGTCTATGTCTCCGGATTGTTTATAGATACCTCTTCGATGATTAATGATATGGTTTTCAGTATCATATTCTAGAGGCGATAGGAACTATGCTTCAGCAATGTCTGAACATACAGCTTAGAGGATAACTGATATAAATTCAGCATCGTATATTTTCGAATGGAGTTTGGGGTTCACTACGGTTTTCCACTTCTGGTTCTGGAGATATCGCTACATATTCTCCGAAAATTTGTATGACTATAAGAATTATAGTGTGAAAGGGTTAATTTTAGAGTTGTTTTTAAAGAGAAATAGAGTATATACACCACTTGCCACCAGGAGCCAACGGCCCAACCGTGCTGAAAACACCGGTTCGCGTTAGATCACCGAAGTCAAGTAGCATCGGACGCGGTTTGTACTTGGGTGGGTGACCACCTGGGAATACCGCGTGCTGTTGGCACATTTCGAGCGCGGTAGCCCGGTGGTTTGCACGCTGCCACAACTGCCGCCGTGTTAATGCGCTGTACGATAAAGTTAAACATGTGGGTCCGTAAGTCCTTCCGAGAGGTTGGTGGTAGGGGAAGGAGGTTACGGTCCCTGCGGATGCCTCCCCCAATGGGTTCCGGTCTAAATTGGGTGGCACTTCCCGGCCGTTCAAACAGTTACCTTGCACCTTTGTTGTAGGTCGGACGGTCTGGGTCTCAACAACAACAACAACAACCACTTGCCACCATATGGAGTCTCTATCATAAATGTCTTATATTTTTAAGTGTTCATTTACGATTGTCGTCGAAAATCGTCTGATTTACAATTTTCTCAGTAACAAAACTTTTAAATTTTAATGTAATTCATGGTAGCGATTAGCTGCATTTGAATTCCCAAATGGAAATATGGAGTCATTAATAAACGCAAATGCATCCATCACTGCTTACTCAAAAGCTCCAGACAGTCATTAGCAATCCGTAATCATTAGCGGCAATACTCCATTTTCCCTACAATTAAAGGGACTCTTGAAAAGGGTCATCGATCTCCGATAACAGTTGCGAAAGATTCCTGCAGATAGTTCTCGACATGTAATGTCTTTACATTCGTAAATATTTCAGAAAATTAAGTCTGGTGGTTTGTTATTTTTCATGAATATCAAAAATTTAAAATAAAAATGAACTGGAATGCGGCTCTGCTACAATCTTACTTTAAATATCTTGTGGATGATTTATTTCTCTTTTTAAATTTTACAAGACATTACAAAAAAAATTGGTATCGTTAGTCCAATTTATTGCATTTTAGCGTGCTACCCTTCACTTTAGAGCTTGAAAAATCGTTCGATTTATACCATACCTGACAATGTACTCCAGGGGGTAACTTTGTGGTTAATAACGTTACGAACACAAAACTGCCCTGAATAGACACAAAAATATTATATCTGTAAATTCCTGTGATATGAAGAAACGAATTTCTTTTTGCAATAATCGGAAAATATCACTGTAAAGTTATGAAAAAGAAATTTCGCTTTTAAAGGTTTGTTGATGAAAATTTTACATTAGTAGCATTCTCAAAAGAACATGCCGTTGCAATTTGTAAAATTATAAATTGGAGTAACAAATTCCCACAAAAGGTCTATATATTGCTGTTGTTGACTAAAATGCAGCACCCGTATGGGGATATGCCTGTAAAACTACCATAAACTTCTTAGAAACAAGAAAAAATAAAATCCTAAGGTGTATCAGGAAAGCCCCTAGATATTTAAGGAACTCGGTGATTAGAAAAGACTTTAAAATAAAAACCGTGAGAGCCCAAATTAAAAAGCTGGCGCTAAAATTCTACGACAACCTGCCTTCAGTTCCAAATGAACTTCTATTCAGTCTACCTGACTATGATCTTCGCAAGGCCAAATCTCGTAAGAGACCCCGTGCAGTACTTAACCTTGAATAACCGGATTTAGGTAAACCCCTTGACTAGCAACTGAAATTAATTAAATATCGCGATCAATATTTTTCAAATTAAAAAAAATATTCTTATTCCTTAAACTGCCAAATTGCTAGATAACCCTCAGATCTGCATCAACCCCCCAAACTGACTAATTCCAAATGTGCAATAAACTGCCACACTAGGAGCCAAGTCAAAAATAAAATAGTAAATAAAAAAAAATTCAAGCCTCCATATCATGGGTCAATGAAATAATGTCACAGCATGAAGATACGAACCATATATCGAGATTGGAGATTAAAGGTGCTCCGCGTCTGGTGCTCTGTCCTGTACGAAACTTCTTCGTTCGTTGTTGACTAAATGACCTCCTGTTTCAGCGGAGCCAATTCAGGACCAGTGACGCAGGAAAGAACGAAAAAAGACACAAGACGAGAGGACAAAGTTTATTACAAGAAATCATCACTGACGAAGGTCGGGGGGGGGGCAGCTTCAAATTTGACGAGGACCCAGAAGGCGGAAGACTGAATTTATCCTCAAGAAACATCCATGCCTTATTCGGAATTCGAACCGGAGCCCACAAAACAGCAGCCGAAGACACTATCCACTTCACCACCTGGGCGGCGGGTCCAATGCGAGGGGCAATAATTAGGAAATTGGTAGGCACTTTGAATAATAGTATGAGAAAACTTATTTAATAAAAGTGTCGTGACGGAGTTCGTCACTTTTATGCAAATTGTAAAATTACATTACTTTTTAAACCTTTGTAATAATATTTATTTTAATTGTGATCCGGAACCCTCATGTCGTCGTATATATTTTATCATATCAATGTATCTAAATCTGTGCAGAATTGTGGCCATTTTTATTTCGTTAAATAATTCTTTCACACTCGAGGAGCAGCGTCCGTTGTTCAAGGTCGCACTTGTTTGCTGGTGGAGACAGATGTCTTCGTCCTTGCTCGGTTTTGGGTGATGCAACCTTGTGCAGAATTTCATGTTGTTCTGCACGTGCTTGGGAACTTTGTCGTTGAAGGGGCGGACCCCTGGATGAATTTGAAAGACATGTGTTTTTTCATTGGTGGAAAGGAGATGATGTGAGCCCTTCGTAAATTTCTATTGGCCGGGCTCTGGATCCACCTGGAATGCTTAAAAGCGGTGTGAAATGTAATTCTGGGCTCTCTCCCTGGAAAAACATCTTCGAACTCACGTACGGCTCGGGACTTAACCCTCAGGTTGGGTTACCGTAGCTGTGAGTCGGGAGAACTGCCACTGCAGCTACAGTCACCACTGCTTGACCGGATATTGCTGATGCCGAGCTTCGACAATCGTGCTTGCCGCCGTTGACCGTCCGGGAACCTCCTGTTCCGGTTGCCAGTAGCCCGTTTCCTTACAGAGTTTCTGATGAAACCTGGGCTCTGTGCGGGCCGCTGCACGTATCCTGCCTGCTGCGAGCTTGCCGCCTTCCTTGGTCGGGGAAGATTTCTCCCCGAGGGTTCGATGGTGGATGTACGACGATGTAAATTCTTGCGTCCTTCCTGACATGGAGTAAGCGCCCTTTTTGGTAAATGGAGGCTGTGGTGCCTTCGTCTGTCCTCGTGTCACTGGACTGGTTCTCAAGACTTCTAAGGATCTTCTAAGCAATTGTTATTAAATTGATCTTCTAAAGTAAAATATAATTAGAATTGAAGTACAGATAATATTTAAGCCTTAAGCGTTCCTCGAGTGTGTTTTCTCTCCCTTGAGCATATTAAATGAAATCTGATATTAAAATATGTGATATTTATATGTTATACTGATACATATTGAATTATAGAAATGAATATACAATTCCGGCAAAGAGCCGATGATTTTAGTAAATTGTGGTCCAGTGGTTGTTGCTGACGGAGAATCAGCATTTGTATTTTGTGATAACTCCAATCTTTGGGCATTTAATAAACCTGAATTTAAATGAAATTATGATTATTTATTTGTGTTGATTTATGTGTTTTCAGCTCTTGATCAGTTCTTCAAAGTAAAGGTATTTCCTTGGTTAATTTGGATTTTATTGGGTTTCTCCGCAGGTAATCAGTTGGTATTTTCCAACTGACGAGAGGTGTGTTTAGAACCTGGGTAGAAAAAATTCTCTGAGAAAGTTAGACTTTCTCGGTCAGCCGTGTCTGGCGGGAAACCGTTTGGTTCTCGTTATGACAAAAGCGATAAATCGTATGTGTGGAAAAGAAATGGGCATTTTAAATTAAAACTAATCATTGACTGAAAACAATCTATCAAAAAACAAATCGTGCAAATGCTCATTTTTCTCTTCATGTTAGGTTTAGATTAGCAAGGTAATTCATTCCATTGTAAATCATTCTGAATAAAATTTTGATCATGGTGGTCCACCGTTCAAATGTGCCTCAAATTTATTTCCACTCTCTTACGCTCTATCTAACTTATGTGTGCGAACTTACATTACACAACATTCCTTTATTTTTGCCGAGAAAAGAAAATGATCTGCAAAGACGACAAGAAACTTTTTTTTTTCATCTTTGGACCATATATGTCATAATAAACAGAATAGCGTACTATAGGGTGCCGTCCTGTTTTTTTATTCGTCATGAAATAGAAATAAGGATGGAAAAAAGACAGCTACGTGAAAATACTGAAATGCATTCTGAATAAACTTCAAATATTTGAAAATCCGTTTGAATCTCCAATTGTGAATATGATATAAATAATTTACAAAATAAAAGAAAATATCATGCTTATACTGATATTGCTCACACTTTAACAAAACCTGTATATTATTTTCCATGAAAAGTTTAACTTCTAAGTGATGGAGCGATATATTTCAGTAAAGATACAACGTACGTTTGCTATTAAGGTAAATCTACATGTATCTACAGTCGTATTGCATGAATAACATATCAGTGCCCTCATGGATTTACACGATTTCAGGATCATTGAACTCGGATCCATGACTTGTTTGCAAGAGGTTGATTAGTCCACTTCGATGATAAGTGTTTGATATTCCATCTCAGTAGTTCAACGATAGGGCATCGACTGGATAGTACGACGATCTGTGGTTCGATTCCCGGTTGGGTCAGCAAGGTTCTCTATAATAGAGCCTGAACAAATTAACGCCAATTCCTTGCGGAAAGTAGCCAGCAACAAGTGGCTAACCTGGGGCAAAAATAACTGAAAGTGGATAGTCAAATTGTCAGTTGCATGCCAATCTGTAATTAGAAGCTGGAGATTGCATAGTCCGCTTCGACGGTAAAATCTTTCAATGCCGTCCTTGTAGCTCAACAGTAGAGCGTCGGTTGGCAAGTACGAAGATCCGTGGTTCGATTCTCGGTTGTTGCAGCAAAGTTCTTTACAATGGCGCTCGAATAAATCAACCTTGTATGTTGGTGTAAAGATGTCGGAAATATGGAAGTGAATCTAGTTTGATGAGCTACGCTCGTTGTACTAGGATTGATTCATTACGCTTTATTCAATGGACTCTGCGATATTGAGCGCCGATTTCAAATCGAGAGGACAGAGATAATGAAGTCAACTTGGAGGATAAAAATAGCAAAAGACTAATCTGAGGTAAAAATAACAAGAGGTGGTCAGTCAGATTGTCGGTTGCCCATCAATATGACATTAGAGAGTGGAGAATGCAGAGTCCACTATGACGCTAAGAGCTTGCAATTCCTTCGCAGTAGCTCAACTGTAGATTGTCGGCTGGTCGGTATGATGATCCGGGGTTCAATTCCCGGTTGAGGCAAGAAGGTTCCTTACAAAGTTACTGAAAGTTTGTACTCAATATCTTCAATTCAGCTCGAATTGCCACCATCCGGACTAATTGTCGTGCGATCTTGAAAGGCTAAGAAATCTACCCCATCGAACGATAAAATACTGTAAGAAGAATGTAATTTGTCAAAAGATTTAGAAATATAAATAAAACTGACATAAAATTATCAATAAAATGAAAATATACACATGGCCAAGATATACACATTTTTCAGTATTAATAATGAATATGATTTATTCAGATGTATTATGTTAGTATTAAGCAATAAAATAGATATGCATATGGAAAATTGTATCTACTTGTTTGTAGTAAATTCTTTAACGTTGGATCTAATATTATTTAAACCCTAAAAGGCGTGTTTTCCAAATTTTATGAATAATCTCTTTTTGTATTAAATGATAGCAGACAATTCCCACACTACACAAAGTTGTTCTTTTAATAGGCTCAAACTGTTTAAAAGACTTCATATGCCAGATGAATAATCTAAACTAAATAACACATTACGCTTGTTCCAAAAATAAAAATCATATAATTCGCTATATTTACTGTACATTTCATTTAAAATGATTCCAGACATTTTATTAAAATTTTCCAATAACCGCGCAAAAGACGCAAAATGTATCACTGAAAAGTTTTACCTATCTGTCTTGATCACGATTTTCATTCAGACTTTCAAACATCACAGATAAACTGCGTCTGGAGTATCTAAGTAGAGATCACACGCCTGTCTGATCAGGATGTAAGATTATTTTGGGACCCCCGTTTTCAATCCAATGGTGGCTCCTGAATTGCATATTTATGCAATATATTTTCTCTTCTGACGCATAAAGTTTGGAATAAAACTTCTGTTAAATACAAAATGCAAAGAAACTATTGGAAATGTGTATCGGCTTTAGCACAACATTTACAAAAATCATTTTTTGGGGAACATTCCGCATGAGTTAGTACGATTTTATTGGATTTTGAAGACAGTTAAAGTTCACTTTAGAATGTAAAGGAAACTTATTTTCACTTTGCGCCTTTATACAAAAGTGTCGCATTGTATTTCCTATTTAATTAAAAATCAATTGTTTTCTAGTATCTGTAAATAAACTGAAATAAATATATTTGGGTAATGAAAAGTGGTACTATTAATATATATAAATTGCAGTTTGCTAAGCATACGTTGTTGTTAATGGTGAACAAACCGAAAACTATGGGTAATATAACATATAAAACTTAATTTGAAATATAGGTACCCTTAATGATATTAAATGTTTTGTCTGCGAAGAAAGCACGAGGGTTTCAGATTGAGAGTAATATTTAAGAATTACAGACATAATTTGATCAGAAAATAACAAAGGCCGAAATCGGAGGTCGAAAGGGGATATTTTGAATTGTGTTTAAGATTATCAGATACAGCAATACAGCGACGGTAATATATTCCTTAAATCACTATACAGAAGCTACATCGCTTATTTTTAATTTTACCTTTGAATTAGCATTTTATTAATAATTTACAAATTCTGTATTATTACTAAAATTACGGAAATTTGCTACTATTTTAACAACAAGGGGCTCCGCTCCTATCTCGCTGAGATCACTTCACTAGCATTTTCGTGCTGCCTGTACACAGACCTAACACACCTGCCGGAGCAGTCTATTGTTAATTGAAATTAACAAGGTCTGGAGCTTGCATCATGAACCCTTTCAATGCGACAGGAGTACACGACCACCTACGTGTCCTATGCTAGCTGACGATTGCAAAACCAAGGGCTTCTGCGCTCATTAATCGTAGCTCACCCCAGCCGTACCCATTGGAGGTTCACCCGCTTATTAGATTAGATGACGCATACCAGCACATTTAACTCATTTCGCGAACAATTTAACCAAAGCTCAGCTCACTGGCATCCAGCTTGCTACGCTCGCCAGTCCCGTAACTCCTTTTGTGACTAGGAAGGCTTCGTCTCTTACTTCCTGATACTCGCTAAGTCTGCATTTTTAACTATTTCGTACCGCTTACTATTACGAATGATTCCTTACTGTTATTCGACCAAACGGCAAAATTTCATAACTGTACTTTTTGTTGTTTGTTCATAATATTCGTACTGCGGCAAAATATCATGTTACGTTTTATATATAGAGATATATTTACAACAATAAAACATATAATTACGCAATATAACAAAAAATGTTCATGACAACAATAGTTGCTCTGACAAACCACGAAATATCAAAACATGACAGCAAAATGTTCTGTTTGGTTGAAAGAATAAATAATAAAGCATATGAATGTTAGCATTTCACATTGTCCTAAGTGTACTAACTAACATTATAGTCATGTTTATAATTCAATATATATATATATATATTTAGTGCCTTTAATGTTTCAATAACTCAGTTCTTGACCACTTCGAAACGTTTCTACCAGAAACCAATGTGAGAGATTTCAGCAATCGGCTCGACCAATTAAATATTCGCCCGCAGAGAAAAAAAATTAACTTCAGAAGGGTATGAAAAATTGAATAACACTTTAATTAAACCGAACATTTAAAAAAAGGGCTCCATCCGGCTAAAATTCAACTATGTAGGTATTTCACTACACAAATTCTAGATCTTGCTATTGATAGTCTATCCAGGACGAGAACTCCGCATCTTAAATACTCTTTCTTTGAATTTAACATTAAATATATCCTAAATTAAATTTTAAATCTTAAAATGGTTTATACCTGTGTATTTCCCTAATACTCCTCTACAAATGGGTACTACATTTCACATTTTTATGCTTTTTTGATGGTACGTGACCTAGAAACTCGAGGGACGCGAAATTTGTCAAACACTGGCGCTGTGTCATCTACTTTATTTTAATATACAAAGAAAACATTTCATAAAACATACTATATCTTTAAAAAATAAACGTACTTTTCTGTTCTAAATCGCATCAAAATGAAGAGTTTTAAATCTTGAAAACAAAATATCATTGTAGCAAACAGAAACAATCGTGTGTGGATTCGTTTTGTAATCTGACCAGTAAAACTCTGAAATCTCTTCTTTTGGTCGCAGTTTTTCAGCTCTTTAGAAAGATTTAGAAATATTTTTCTTTTTTGAGAGACGACTAACCTAACAAGATATTTTTTTCCGTGAATCTCATCAGTTCTTTTAAAGTCTGTTTAACATGAAAGAAAAGAATATCGTCTTAAACTACTGGTGTGATCAACAAATATATTTCCCAACAATCGATTTTGTACTATTTCCATATATGAACGTGAAAATACACTTAGTCTTATGATTGATTCACTATTAATACAAATGATTTAACTTCATGCACTTGCAAATAATTGCAGCTCCCTGATTTTTACTAACTTCGTATAGCAATTTCGTGTATTATCAAATATAAATGGTTTAACTTCCATTTATATTTTTTTCAGGGTTTTGCAGTTTCAGGGAGTTAAAGTAATTATAACTCCCTGATTTTAACTAACTTCGGATATCAGTTTCGTGTATTATCAAATATAAAAAATGTTACGGATTGTTCGTTATTAAATTATTTCAACTTTTCTCTGCTCATTGAAATAAAACTCTCAACTGGACGGCCTTTGATTTCGACACACTTTGCAGGGAAGCGCTAATGCCAGATTTTTTAAAATGAATCGGAGAAGGTTAGGTAAATTTTCTCATTTTTATGGTTGATTTGCCATGTAATATCCATATGGGCCTCGAAAATTAAAAGAATTGGAACGTGGGCGGCAGTGATATACAAAGTTGTCTTTAAAATCTCTATCTCAGATGCCCATGATCATTGTTTCACATGATCATAACTTTTTAAAATTTATAATCTGGAATTAAAATGAATACCAAAATTGTTTTGGCAAAATTTTTCATAATAATTTATTATTAAAAATTTCTGAATTTTACTGCAAAATTAACCAATTTGTAATTTTGCCTAAGATCAACAACAAACTTGTACGGTAATACATTAATTTGCATCATATATCTGTTGGGAAGAATGAGTATGATATTCTAAAAGCATTTTAAATATTCCAAGAACTGCAAAATTCCGAAAGCCTGAGAACTGAAAAATAATCTGGAATAAACTTAAGTGTTCTAAAATTTTTGAAGTTCCTGAAATATCTCTGAAAAGTTTTTGAAACCTAAAAATCAGCTGAAATTAACTTTAAAATGTGCCAGTTAACCAGTGATTCTTAAATTGTACAAATATGTAACTTTCTAAACATTAAATAGAATCTTCCTAAAAATCAAAACTCATTAAAAGAAAAGAGAGCGAACACAGAGTTTAAGTTTTCCAAATCTAACGTTTATTTAAAATTTAACTTCAAATTCAAAGAACATTTAAACATATTACAACTTTTTTTTAACATCTCAATAAGCAAATAAATCAAATTAAACATCATAAATAAATTAAATAAATAAAATTGACCGATCGTATTGTGGTATACAAAACGTGTAGAATACTAAAAGTTAAAGAAGAGAACAACTTTTAATGTTTAAAGTAAGTTATGTTAAAATTATAGATTTATTTGCCAAACAAGAATTTGGAATAAAAAGGAACATCAATTAGCCAAAAAGGAAATTTAGAACATAATTAACATCCCAACTAAAAGTAAAATA
Source organism: Amaurobius ferox (assembly GCA_951213105.1). NCBI lineage: Eukaryota > Metazoa > Arthropoda > Arachnida > Araneae > Amaurobiidae > Amaurobius > Amaurobius ferox. Next base: position 11,612,055 of record OX578143.1, read on the forward strand.
CCCATGAAAATACCCGTTATGAGCTGGCACCATTGCTGTCTGGAGATGACGTAGACTGCAAGTGTTAATTACGGTACGTCACGAATGCGGAGGTTGGTTAGCCAATGAGGGCTCAATTAATGAGTGACGTTTGAGCGGTTGAAAGAACGCTCGAGGCTTTTCGATCTTAACCTTCGAGGTGTGTGAAAGGCCGGAATGTACGGCATGTAAAAAATGGATATGTTTTTGTTAGAACCACTGATTTTTAATATGCCTGGGTAATATTCCACAATGGAGATTCTCTGGAGGAGCGCAGAATATCCTATGCCTTATCTGCCTCCATCTAAATTGTTTAGATTCGATTAAAGCATCGAAGAGTCGAAATTATGCCAATCGAGTGATGTCAATAAATCCGAAATCGAAACCAACGTTGAGTTGGTTTGAAGAATTCCCGCCCTATGTTCTCGACTGAGCAATGAAAAAATTCACTTGTGCCGAAATATTGATTGCCAGTCTACTTGCCTTTGGACATCCAGGACCCATCGTCCGGTGTTCGACTCTTTGTGTATGTTTTAATAAATTCTCCCCTCTCCTTGGTACGATGTGATTTATAGCAGATGTGTTTGTTCTTCATAAAATTGTAAGTACAATTCCCTGTTCTTTTGAGCTGATAATGTTCTTAATTTCGATTCGAGATCTTTATAAATGAACATGAATGTTTTTATTATCAAAGGATATTTAATTTCGATGTTCTAATAAACATGTTTATATTTAAGTAACTTGACTTGTATTGCTTTCCAATAGTTGTATGAATTAATGTATGCTGTTGCCTTTACTTTCGAGTTATGGCTGGCCAACCGGTTCTTGAAGTCGGCCGGGAGAAACAGAATATGGACACAACGTTTTACGATCACTTTTTTACTTTGCCATTTATACGGTACTCTAAAATCGTAACTAAAACTCTGTTCCACATGTGCATCTAAGATAGAAATTTTAAAAACAACTTTTCATATCAATGCTGCCCATTATCCAATTCTTTTAATTTTCCAGGGGCATGTGGATATTCCATGTTAAATCAACCGTATAAATGGAAAAATTTACTTTACCTTCTCAGATTCTTTTAAAAAATTAGAACACATGTTCTCCTGAATGAGAAATAAAATATCCCAAAATTTTAGCTGTTCAAGTTCTATCTACGGTTGTGGAGAAAAGTACAAAATTTGCAAAATATGTTTGATTTTCTTGCTTTTTAAACATTAATTTAAAATTATTTAATTATTAAACTAATGTAAACAAATAAATGGGAAAATTTAATAATTTTTAATTATGGTAAAATTTAATAATCCAAATCTCGGGCCGGGAAAATGTGTGATCCCCAGCAAAAAGGAGAGTCAACGGGCAGCCCACGCCCATCGGACAAGGGAAGCCGCTAACTCCCCCAAGCGACGCACCCACAACCCAGAACAACCAAGGATTTATTGAAATTTCACAGGGGGTGTCTGACCAAGACGGTTACAATCGGCCTACAATCTCTGCAACATTCTGCAGGAAAAATAAACATAATAACATCAGCGACCAATATAAAATCATAAAACAAATAGGCCAATATTATAACCTTACTATTATCTACAGTTGATCCAAAATCCCTCCACATAAAAACAAAATTTCCATCATACAGTAAACCAGTATAAATACGTCCACTAAATCAAGAAAAAATACATTAATACATGTAATAAGTCCATAAACTAAACCAAGTCAAAATAAAAAGGCCAAATCTATGACCCTGTATACAACCAATCTCTATAAAATATAATACAACAAGAAAATACACATTATAGCACATAATAAATCCACCAACAAAAATAGGAAACAAAATAAGAAGGCCAAATTTATGACCCCGTATACAATCAGTCACATTGGAATATAATACAAGTCATGACCCATGCAAAATGCTACAAGAATAAGACCATTTTCAATCAATCAAAACTCATTATCATATAATTAATCGTATAGACACCCAAATAACCATAAAAACCCAAAAGGAATAACAAGGGCCAGGGCCCCCAAGGAATACATAAAAAACCAAAAATGATTCCGACAAATGCGCCTTATTCATACAATAACCACCATTACCCTGAATAATCAATAACATTTTTTGACACTTCTATACTCCTAAGATATCCAGGACATTCTCTAGACAAACAAGAGTGGAATTCATTCAAACCCAAACGGAAGCGAGAATTCGCCTCCGAACAATTGATACACTTAATTTTTTCAATACAATGTCCCAAGGAATGGACCCGCAGCACTTTAGACACAAGGAAGGCACACCACACCTTTTACGCGTGTGGCTAAGCCATCGAGGTAGTATATATGGAGAGAGCTTAAGGGTTGCAATCGTCGTCAAAGATAAAGGAAGTTGCAGTCAGGACGAATTTCTTCCGAAGCCGTTTTCTTCCGACTCTCACCCTGTACATTTCAATGGAGATTTCTGACCGAGAGCGTACTTGAGAAATATAAATGACAAAATAATGGTTATGTACTGTTGTCCTTACGGCTGCAAGTAAAAGGAGGATTTTACTCTTTTCATGGGCAAGTTTTTTTTTTCATTATATATCTGACAAATCTAGTTAGGAAGTAATTTTGCTAGATTTTAGCGTGTTGCATTCCATTCGGCTATTAATTCCATTGCTTTTAATGCTGTATTATTAGAAGTTTTGCTCTATTTTTGGTGTTTGTGATATTGCAGAAGACTTATAATATCATTCTGACACTTTAAAAAAACATTCGGGGCACTTTTCTGATAGTTATAGAGTTATTTTCGGTATTCTCGTATGTTTTCCCTTCGAGGTAAAACTTGGCGACGGTTGGCGACTCGCAAGATTCGGTGGCTAGGGAAGAAAAATAGGAGTTTAGATAATGAACGTAAAGACGTCTCGTATGATAAAATTTTACGTTCATAATAAAATGTAATAATAGTTTACATTCATTGGCAATGTCAGCTAGATATTACATCATAATTTTTCAGTGCATTTTATTTAAAGATATATGATCTGAAATATGAGCACGATCTCATTTCTGGTTCAGAGTAAATCATACTTAATAAGTCAATGTTTTTAATCTTATCCTTGAGATTGCCCCCCCCCCCCCATTGGTTAAAGTGCATTTTATTTAAAGATATATGATCTGAAATATGAGCACGATCTCATTTCTAGTTCAGAGTATCGTACTTAATAAGTCGATGTTGTTAATCTTATCTTTGAGATTGCCCTCCCCCCCATTGGTTAAAGTGCATTTTATTTAAAGATATATGATCTGAAATATGAGCACGATCTCATTTCTAGTTCAGAGTAAATCGTACTTAATAAGTCGATGTTGTTAATCTTATCCTTGATATGTCCCCCCCCCCTCCCCCATTGCTTATAGTGCATTTTATTTAAAGATATATGATCTGAAATATGAGCATGATCTCATTTCCAGTTCAGAGTAAATCGTACTTAATAAGTCGATGTTGTTAATCTTTCCCTTGATATTGCCCCCCCCCTCCTCCAGATAAATCTTATAGATGCTGATGCTAGTTAGAATTAATTTCATATAAACATCTCGATTTTCACAAATTAAATATCAAAGGATGTATCATCAAACTCCCAGTGTTTTCAAGAAGTATTATGGTATTACACTCTTATTTAGTTCTCGAGAAAGAAATATGTCTTGCCCAAAGAAGTATTTGAATCACCGACTTCTTGATCATGCATTAGCAATTTATTAAATGAGCAATCTTAACTCTAAAAGAACCTTACGTTCTCCTCATCATAATTTAAGTAATAGGCTTTTTGATCTAGAAACAGCTCTACCAATATAAATAGCATTACTTACATCATGTTTTAGATGTAAAAATGATTAAGTCGTATTACGCCTCCAAGCAGATACGGATACTGCTAACATAACTTTCAAAGATAAAGTTTATCTGGATAAAAGTGGAGAATTCTACTTTTCGGCAAGCATGCACAAAATTTTTTAATGTACTTTATAATTGTTTTTAAATATATTATACATATTCTTCAATTTGTATGCTTGTAATCTATTTCATATCATGTTTTATTTGCAATTGCTTTGCAGTTCAATTTGTTTTACGAAATTGACTTCATTAACAAAATGATTCTTTAGCAATACAATTTTTTGGTAATAAAAATATTCTAATCCTATTTCGCATTTTTCTTCATACATATTTTTTAAAATCTTATAACGTATAACACGTGTAACAACTTCCCATTCGAATTTATTAGAAGTCATCTTCGAATTTAATAGAAGTTTAAAAAAACAGAAGGTACACTACACAGTTTAGGCGATAAATCGCTAAATCATGAATGTCCTTCTCCTCCTCGACCTACTACCCCTGCTCTGTGTTTGACCATGCTACTAGCATGGGGAAGATTGGACCGCCCTCCCTCCATATATACTAACTCGTTGGGCTAAGCCTGCCACAACTGGAACAAAGGAGAACACTATGAAATTCATGAACGGGGAAACTCTCCAGCATACAGTAAACCCGTTCCTGTTCCATCTGGTACCCAAAACACCGGGGATCAACCTCGAAAACCATGTGCCTACCCTTACGAGCACGAATACTATAACAAAACCGGAGTTCCTCCCTCTTATCAAAAGGTTCATTCTGGTCCCTATCCAAAAAAGTTTTCACTTGAGACGTTCAGGGGAAGGTGACCGAAAGTTGTAGTTTTGGGTGTTGATGATAAGCAGATAGTTTCCGGAGGGGTGGATCCTATGACTTAAACCATCCTCTATAGGTCGTCCTCTGTTTGAGACGGGTACAATATATATGTCACAATTTCTGTCCAAAATATTGTTCATATATTAATAAATCTAAACATTTTTATTTTAATCGATATCATAATTAGTGTCTGTAGTACAAATATGTGTGTCTATTTGCATTTAATAGGCTAAAATTTAAACCATTAAATGCAGTTTTCTCAGTTTTGTATCATTCATTGCTGTAATTTATTTAAATTCTTACAACTCAAAAAATAGCAAAATAAATGCTGAGGCTGGCTTTGGAATCAGTTGCTAATAATATGTATTAAATATGTCATTTTGAATTTATTTTTTAAACTATTAAATCGTTTGTAAAAAAAATTTGAAATTTTGAAATATCACAAACATGTAAAAAAGTGCTAAATATTAAGTAAAAAAAAAAGAAAATAATCAAATCAGTATTAAATTCAAAATTGCATTTTTAAAACATCAACTTGCTTTAAAATAATATATTGATCATGTGTTTACTATTTAAAAATTGTGAGTTATGTTAATTTCAAAATTTGCTAATTTTATGTTTATTTTTTATTCGGCAATAAAAATTAACAATTTGGAAAATTTAAAAAAGCATTTCTCATTGTAACTTATAGCCGTCCTTGTGTTTGAAAATCTTTTTCATACTTAAAAATAGGGAGTTATGCTAATTTTAAAATTTGTCAATTTCAAATTCATTTTTTTAAAAATAAAATGTAACAATTCGAAAAATTAAAGCAAGATATTTTCCATTATAATATCTAGTAGCCTTTAAGTTGAAAATATTTTCAATATAATTAAAATAAGAAAAAATGAAATCCTTAGTGGTCTGGTTATTTATTTGCTAGACTATCAGCAATTTTTTCACTCCTATGATTAAAAGACTTTTATTAACACTAAATTGCACATCTTACCAATGTTTTTAAAAGTTTAAAAGTATCAGAAATCACAACGCTTTCTCCCCCTAAATACAAAAATATGATATTGAAGATATTCACGAAATTGCATCCAAAGTCCACAATAGTAACAGCAACTTTCAGCCTTCTGGCAATAAATTTCGGAACTGTTGCAGAAGAATATGTTTCCCTTAAAAACGATTCCATGGGGATAATATTTCAAAGAGATTTTACCCAATGGAATGACATTGCAGAGAAATTGATAATTGTGTGACGGTTATTTACAGCACTCTGGGAAGCATCAATCCCTCTCTGATGTAATATGTTGTGTTTGCGGGTGGTTATTGAAATATAATTTATTTTTCTGAATACATTTAACAGCAGGAGTATAAATAGATTAAAGTAGAAATGGGATAAATTCTAACTTTTCATAAAATTTTAGTATATTAAGTTATTTATTTTATTCCAAAAATATTTATTTTTGTGAATCATGTGTGTGCGCTTATTTGTAGGTCTTGCCGTCTGCCATTATTGGACATTTATGTTCTTGCGATATGTTTCGAATTGTGGGCATAAGAAAGACTCTGATTATATTACTTCAACTGACTAATTATTTTGTGTGATATCGAATCAACAGAAAGTTTATACTTCATACTGCTTTTGAACCGTTAAAAAAATTTATTCTCAGTTTATGATTTAAAATGTTGCATAAAATTTGATAGATAGCATAAATTTTAAGTAACCTAAATATAATTGAAATTTAAATTTCATTAGTGTTAAACCCATTACACTATACATTAAAAGGCTCTTTTTAGTAGTAACACAAATAGGCGCGGGAAAATATTTTTTTACTGTCTCTGCAATGCATGGTAATGTATAGGGAATGTATTGGAACCCTGACGAAAATCGAAACTTGAGTTTTCGATAGATCTACATGTTTTGAGCTCTATAGAACCCGAAAAAACTATTTCCAGCCTGACGTCTGTGTGCGTGGCTGTATAATATATTTATCCACTCCAGTTGAATAATTAATTGGCCGATTTCACTAAATTTGGTAGATAAGTTTGGTGGATAATATGGTGCTGATTAGGTTTTGGTACTGCTCGAAATGAATGAATCTGTCTTTTCTTGCAAAATTGCCCGCAAATTTGCCAGAACCTAAAATGAAAAAGTACACATGTTCAAATGAATCAATCAAATACTTGTTTTATACGTAATTTTTGGCCACTAAAATAAATATGTCTACCCCATAACTCAAGGACTGAAACGTCTTCCAGTTTTTGTGATTTTGCCACCTCACATTCGAAAATACATCCAGTCCCCAAATGAAAACGAAAATTGAAATGAAAGTGTCAATTCAGTGTAATTTGAAATAATTGTCCGTGTTATTTTATGCATTTAGACTCAATTTAAAAAAATTATACACACAACATAATTTTAAGCATTATCTCCTTTTGCAAAAAAATATTTATAACTTTATCATTTGTTGTTTAAAACTACTTAAATTGTTATTGAGGGTAAAAAAAATAAGTTAAATTACAGTAGCATTATAAAAGATCGACTAGGCAAAATTAGATTAAAGTGTACATATTTATGCGCAAAAATAGATAGTAGAACTTTATGTATCAACTGCATATAATTGAATTTTATTGTTTCGCGTCTATAGCGAACAAATTATATCTTAACTAGTTTTAAAAATGTCAAATTTGCACTTGGAATTTCGTTAAGTTACTTTGTAATGGAATATCCTCCAACTTCCAGTCAATCTGTAGCATTTCAACTCCGGTCAATCTAAAGAATTGACATCAAAACTCCCTACAGTCACATACGCTCTCAATCTCCCAATAACAATATTCTGAGATGTTCCATACCAGGAATATATTTATTCGTAAATAACGATTCCCCGTTGGCAATATTTCTTGTACTACCATTTCTCTCATTCGAATGGCAACGTGAAGGAATAAGACATTTCGTCACGGTTGTTTACAGTCCTTTTGGGCGCATCAATTTCTTTCTGATGCTTCAGACGCCGTCGTCGTTGGTTATTGAAATGGAGTTGGTTTCGGATAAATAAATTTAACATGGAATTAGAAAGGAAAACTATTCTAATTTATATTAAAAATAAAGAATATGAAATAATTTATGTTGAATTTCAAAATATCTTCTACTTAAGGTTTAAATACATGTATTAGCAAAAAACTGCTGAAAAGATCAAAACTTTCTTATAAAAAGAGTTATATAATTTTTAAAGATTTATTTATGAAAATTTTATTGGTGCACAAAAATACTGTATTGCAACAAAAGGTCTATTTTTCGAATGACGGTGATACAAGCGGTGCATAATTATATAACTATAGATGATAGAAGTAGTGCATAATTATATAGCTATAGATGATAGAAGTGGAGCACATTTATATAATATGACTATAGGTGATAGAAGTGGTGCATAGTTATATGATATGACTATAGGTGATAGAAGTGGTGCATAATAATATAATGACGAGTGTAGAAAATAATGTATTGCGTGTTTTTTAAAGAAGACGCTCGGTAGGTCCGGATTCGATTCCAGCCACTGCCAAAACTGTCGTCGTGTTCATGCGGAGTGCGATCACGTTAAACATGTGGGTCCGAAAGTCCTTCCGAGAGGTTGGTGGTAGAGGAAGGAGGGTACGGCCCCTGTGAATGCCTCTCCCACTGGGTTCCGGTCTAAATTAGATGGCTCTTCCCGGCCGTCCAAACAGTTACCTTACACCTTTCTCGTCGGATGCTCAAGTCCTTGGTGACGAGTCGGACGGTCTGGGTCTTCAACACCTTTCTCGTCGGTCAGACGATCTGGGTCTCAACTGGCACTCTAACGGAAGCAATTTAAATTGCAATTCGTCACTTTAAATGAGAGGAACAACAGTTTTGAATCTCCATCTCGAGCCTTCCATGAAATCACGTGTGAAATAAATCCCTCACCTGTAACCTTGGTATTCTAAAAGCAAAAAGCAAAACAAATTCACAATGGGCGGGGACGGGCCAACGGCCGTACCGTGCTGAAAACACCGGTTCTCGTTAGATCACCGAAGTCAAGCAGCATCGGGCGCGGTTAGTACTTGGTGGGTGACCACCTCGGAACACCGCGTGCTGTTGGCCATCTCGGGTGCGGTATCCCCGTGGTTTGCGCGCTAGATTTGCACGCTACCACAAATGCCGCCGTGTTCATGCGGAGTACGATCACGTTAAACATGTGGGTCCGTAAGTCCTTCCGAGAGGTTGGTGGTAGGGGAAGGAGGGTAAGGTCCCTGTGGATGCCTCCCCCACTGGGTTCCGGTCTAAATTGGGTGGCACTTCCCGGCCGTCCATACAGTTACCTTACACCTTTCTGGTAGATCGGACGGTCTGGGTCTCAACAACAACAACAACAATGGGCGGGGACACAAATAGTATCATATCCTAACATCTAACATTTTCGCAAAAATCATCTGTATATTGTCCATATTTAAAAATCTGCATGAAAGATATATTTTTTTTAATTTTCAGCTCTAAGCTCCTCTTTACCACGCACATACTTTCGTTTAACAAGAAGCGATATTATACTTTAAAATTATAATATATTTTTTAATTTTGTCACTTTTTGCTTTTTTGAAAGATTTTTTTTATTGGTCTATCTTTAGAAATCTTTAATAAAAAGCTATTGCTTTCTTTAAATTTTCGTCTCATCAGCTTCTTTTTATACATATTTAGTTCTAGTTTAAAGGAAACGCAAGATTCCAAGTCAAAAACTGCGGAAAGAGATATGTTTTGAAAATGCATCATTTTTCGTCCTCATTTTTGGAGGTTCTTTTAAATATATAAAGATCTAATAAATTGTTTGCATTTTGGAAAGTTTTATGCAATTTCTCGGATGACTAGCTGAATTAAAAAAATGCGAGGTTCTAGGCCAATTATTAGATTTGGAATAAGAGGGATATACATAAAAACATAGATGGTCTGTCACGTTTTAATAATACAACCTGGTGACTGTGTAACCTTCGAAAATACCAATAACTTGCTTTTCTTCCTTTTTATAGTTACCATAAATAGTTTTTAATGATCTTGTAGTCAAACCAGACTGAAAGGAATTATATTACGACATGGCAGTGAAAGTCCCTAATGGAAACCGTCTTTATTTTGTCAGGTCACACGGAGAGTATGCCAAAAATGCCAAAAGTGCCAGCAAAATACATGCCAGTACATTACATTATAGCAATGTATCCCTGGTATTCCTTCACTTCTTTTTAAAATCCTACAGGATGACATATGGTCATTAAATATCAAATCAAGCAATGAATTTACCTGACCTCCTACAATTTTCTTAAGAGTTTGCAGACTTGTTTGGTTGGTAAAGACAACTTTTAGAAATTTTTTTAAACTTTTTAGATACATGCAAAAATTTTTCTCTTTGGCCAATATTAAAATAAATAAATTTAAAATCTTCTTCACTTAGGTAAATATCTTATGGATCACTTTAAAGCTTTTGAGATGGACTTTAATTTGGTATGAGAGAAGTTTTCAGAAGTAAATATTTTTTTAGATCAAACTATAATCCTTGAACTCAGAAAAATGGCATTTTTTTCAAGTCATTGTTTTTTTACACTTTCTTTCAAAATTTGGATCACAACCTTCAACACCCAAGCTAACATCAAAATGGGAATTTGAAGAGTTAAATAATTTTTATAATCGAATTGTCAAAAATTTTGTAACTTGAATTTTGATTGACAAACAAACAAAATTTGAAAAGTGCCACATATCTTTATAATGTAACACAAGTTTTAGCAGCACGTAATCATGAATATTGATTTATTCACATACATTTGATTTGGAACCGTAAGAAATTATAAAAGTGTGTAAATTTGCATGTTAATACAAATTTACACGCTTTAATAACATATATGTAATATTTTCCCCTTAGTATAGCATTATTATTACATTAATATATTATTACAATAATATATATGTTATACTAAGTCGAAATCTATTTGTAAATAATATGCTTCTTTTTAAAAAAATACTAATGTCTGGTTTTTCAAACGTGAAATTCAAAGGGACTTTATTACATTTCAATGAATTTTTGTTCATCAGAAAATCGCCCAATTTTTTTGTTGCTGTTTGAGATTCAGCTTCTGAAAGAGTGTAGAATCATAAAGTCGCAAAGTTTGAATCCCCATTTGTTGAGATATCCGAGGATGTATAGCTGCCTAATTTATGGAAATAAAGAAAATATTTTGAAGGTCCAACTGAAGCCAGTAAACTTACTTTTACATCTTTCAAATCACACATTTCTAAAACATATCCTAATCACTATTATGAATTAACATGTGACAAAGTCATGTATTTTCTTTATTTCTTGCTCTTTTTTTGCAATAATAATTTGCTCTTTAATTTCTTCTGAAAATGAATATGTATTTGTATCATGTAAGTGCTTTATTCGGATGAAGTGGAGTAACTACATGTAGTTTTTGAGTTCCCTGAATGCGTATTGTATTTTGAAACCCAATTTCAAGGAATTTTTCTTCTCCACAATTTTGTTTTGTAATGTAAGCAAATGTTACATTTCATGGATTCTGTTTAACTTAGTCAAATAATTGGCGTGGTGTCATGATTTGTTCTTTATATGGGCGTTGCAAGATTGATTGAGCAGAGAACCTCTAGAGAGTACCCCTTAAGCCATCAGTTAGTTCTTAACAAAAAGCGGAATAACCTGGTTAGAGCACTGGGATTGTACTTGGAGCGCCCGAGTTCGATCCCTGGCGCTGCCCAAAATAACCTATTGTTTACGGGGAGTGCGTGCTCGTTAAATACATGGGTCCGAAAGGACATCGGAGAAGCTGGTGGCAGGAGAAACAGTCGTACGGTCCATGCGAATGTTATCCCCACTGGGTTCCGGTTTAAATTGGGTGACACTGTCCCTGCCGTCCAATCAGATTCCTTGGACATTCTGGTAGATACATGAACTGTCTGGGTCGGAATAAAAATATTTCTTATGTAATGTATCAAAGACAATAAAAGCAAGGGGTAAAAAAATAATTGGGGTTCAAATCCATTACTTGGGTATTCCACTATATCAAGTTGCTTTAGTACTTAGAAGTAATTCTTCCTTTACAGGATAAATATTTTGTTGATTTGCATTTCTATTTTAGGGTTTTTTTAAAATTTATGGTACATGACTTAAAACAACATGTTACAAATTATATGCAAGACACTCCCTTTGCAGATACATGGATTAATTTCGCTTTATTGTGCAGTTATCAATATGAAATAACTTATATCTGCAGTGGCAGCAAGAAACATATTATAAGCCACAATTTCTAAGAACTTCTATCTGAGCTGATGATTTCTGTTCTCCCACAAAGCGGACATAAAATTCATTGAACTTTAGCTCAGGCCATACGCAGATATAAAGACAAAGTTCATAAACACAAAACCGGCCTATAATTAGAGTTTTCCACTTTCTTGCAATGGGCGTGGTTTCCGAATTTTGGAAACGCCTCTTATAAGCAGGTTTAGTGTTGATGTACTATAGATAAAAATAGTTTTTCTATAAGATTAGGAAAGTGAAATCATAAGTGCTCTCTCTCACTTCCTGATATTTTTTTAGGGGGGGGGGAGAGGGGATTAATAGGTAGAAAGTGCACATATTTTATACATAAATGCTAATAGTTAATGCTAATAATAGTTAAAAAATAAGTACTTAAACGTAAATAAAATAATTATGTATTAATGTGTAATTTAAGGATTTCATAAAATAAACCATTTGTTAATAAATACTTTCAGTTTTCAACAACACATATATTTTAAGTATATATCACACATTTATTATTTTCCCATTTTAAAATTTAGCACAAATACAGATAATCAAGTAGTTATATAAAAAATTAGCAACAAAAAATGTATTATTTTAATTCATCGTCAAATTAAGATTTTATGACCTTGAATCTAGCCGACCTCCAACTAGTATCTTGTTACGTATCAAATTAAATCTCATACTCTAAGCTTTCCAATGATACCAAATTTTTATGTGTATATTAGTTCAATTTTTATGTGTATATTAATTAAATTTTTGAAGATTTAAAAGCCAAGAAGAATTAACATGTTTTGCACATTTCAACATTTTCTCCAAAACTATAGAACTTGAGAAGCTAAAATTTTGGGAGTTTTCATTTTTCATTAAAGTTTGTATGTATGCTAATTTTTAAAAGAGAGATAGTGAGTTAAATTTTCCCATTTTATTTGGTTGATGTGGTCACATGATTTCGGATAATTGAAACATTTGTAATTATGTCTTTAAAATCTCTATCTTAGGTACACATGACCACTGTTTTATATGGTCATGATTTTTTAAAGCAATCAAAATATATGAAATTAAATAACGGCACTGCATTTACTTTGTTAAAATTTTTTATAGTAATTTATTATAGAAAATTTCTGAATTTTATTGTAAAGTAAACTGAACCATATCAGTACATTTTTTGAAACGAAGAAGTGAAGTGACAAAATCTTTTCCTGGACGGGATTTTTTGTTGTCTGTCCGTCGGTCTATCTGACCGTGACTATGATTTGCTTTAAGATAACCTTATTAGAGCATAACCGATTTTTAGGAAATTTGGTTATATAATGAAATTTTTAGGAAATTTAGTTATAAATTAATACTTTATATGGCGATTTAGTTCCCGAATATGGATAGATAAAAATTGGACGTCAGTATTCCGTGATCCCTTTACAGATATATTTTGTTCATTAATAATACCTAGTGTGGAACGCAAATGAAAAAGAAGAAACTTAAAGTTAAGGTTTTAAATATTAAATTCTTTAAGTAATTATGATTTTAATATTAAATTCATTAAGTTGACATGGTCGTTATTTCTCATATAGTGGAATTATTATTTGATCGTACATTGCTTGTTGTGCCGCTATAAACCCTCCAATTATTTTACCTTTCGTGTGAGTCCTGTAAAGGAATAATTAATTAATAGAATGCTAAATTGATCACACCAATTAAACTTAAACAATAAAACATTTATTAACAACATTTATTTTCATGACTTATTGCAGCGGAGGGGACATATGCAACCAGAATTATTAAAATTACTATCGTGTCTAGGACATGTGATTACTGTTGAGCACATACCTTCCAATTCGTCCTGGGCTTTATGTTATAACTCAAAGGCTTGCATCAGTTCTCAGTATTGGCCATAACTCTTTGGTGTGTGGCTCCTACTCGTACTCTGATTGCACTCACACATTGATATATCTCCATTATTTTGGAATCTCTACGGGACACTCTACAAGTTTACGGGACACTCTACAAGTTTTTCATTCTTATCTAGTCGTGCTCTTAAGTCAAAATCGTGATAGTTTCTGCTGGCATGCTTCTAAGTCAAAATTCCATAGTTGTCTGTTGGTGTGCTCTTAAGTCAAAATCGTGATAGTTTCTATTAGTATGCTTCTAAGTCAAAATTCAATCATCGTCTCTTTCGTTCTCGGTTCACAGGCTGTGGTTCCCTCGGAAGGGGGGGGGGGTTCTCCGCCTTTACTTCTTTTTGGCGCTTATTGGTTACTCCTTTACCCAATGGCACCACTCCACATTTCGTAAGCAGCCGCTCTGTCATGGCCTCCTAAATTTATGGTCTTCTGACCTTTAGGTTCACGTAATTATAAACTTTGGTGTCAGCCAGACTACAAGTTTTGTCTGCCGTTTTGGCAACCATAAACTTCAAACATAAAAGTGTCTCATCAAATGTGAGATCAATTTCTGGTCTCACACCTAGAATTTAAAGTATTTGGTCGCAATTTGGAAGTGTAGGGAAGACTGGTGTTTCATAAGCTGAGTTCATTTCTGAACATGGTTAAGCAAAAATCGTGAGTGCTACGCTTCATTCCCTTTATTGATAGTTGGACATTAACTCCTCTAAAACTTTAATTTTTTTACATTTGGCTATTTGTTAAGATAGATGTTTACATACCGAGTTCGCTACCGAACATGAGCTAATAAACTCGCTGATGCTATGATCCCTATATTGATATATTTTTCCGTTGATTACTACTGTAAACATTAACCGATTGTTTAAACTTTGGATATATCATGCAAATGAATGTATTAAAGGCCAAGTTTGTTGCTGAAAGATGTCAAACATACTTACATGCATGCTGCACTGTCGTTACTGATTTCTCTCTCTATCCCTGGTTTCTGTCCAAAATATTGTTTATATGTTAAAAATAGCAAATTATATTGATTTTAAAATTTGTCAATTTTAGGTTCATTTTTATAATTAAAAATAAAATTTAGCATATTGGAAAAATTAAAAAAATATTTTCCAATACAATTTCTAGCTGTATTTAAGTAGGAAAATATTTTTCAATATATTTAAAATAAGAAAATATGGAAATATCAGTGGTCTGGCTATTTGATCGCTTGACTGTCAACAACTCTTGCACTCCTATGATTAAAATACATTCATTATCGCTAAATTATACATCCTTTTAATCTTTTCAAAGATTTAAAATTATCAGAAAGCATAGCGTTTTCTCCCTCTTAAATATAATAAAATATTGACAGTGACGATATTCACGAAATGTCATCCAAAGTCCATAACAGTGACAGTTGTTTTCAATCTTCTGACAATGAATTTCGGAGCTGTTCCCGAAGAATGTTTATTCTTTAAAAAGAACCCCATGGGTCGAATATTTCTAAAAGCTTTTATCCAATGGTAAGAAACTAGAGGATTGTTTACAGCACTTTGGGATGCATCATTGCCTGTCTGATGTAATATTACTTTCCTTATATACATAATGTATAAGGAAAGCACTGTGAAGAAGTCGAAAATTCAATTTCGAGCTTCTTACTTTCCTTATAAACATACTGTATAAGGAAAGTATTATAACGGGATCGAAAATTAGAATTTGAGTTTCTGAGGGGAGAGCACGTTTCAAGCATCCATGATCACGAATCAAACACTTTTGATGTGATGCCTGTAAGTGTGTGTGTGTGCGTGTGTGTGTGTGTGCACACACAGATATCACTTCAAAAATGTTCGATTCGTGATCAGGGATGCTTGAAACGTGCTCTCTCGTTGAAAACTCGAATTCGAATTTTCGACCCAGTCACAATACTTTCCATATACATTATTTTATATAAGGAAAGTAAAAACTTATTTCATAGATAACATTATTGCTTCTTAGATAATAATTTCACATTGCATATTAATTCATTTAAAAATTCCTCAAAGCCGTAAATTATTACTTTCCTTATATACATAATGTATAAGGTTGCTGCTCCATGTCTTCGGACGATTCAGTCAGCTTGGACTTTCGACATAATGTATAAGGAAAGTATTGTGACGGGGTTGAAAATTCGAATTCGAGTTTTCGACGGGAGAGCACGTTTCAAGCATCCCTGAATACGAATCAAACATATTTGAAGAGATGTCTGTGTGTGTGTGTGAAAGTATGTGTGTGTGTATGTGTGTGTGTGTGTGTGTGTGTGTGTGTGCGTGTGAGTCAGTGAGTCTGTGGAGACGATAACTGACGAACAATTGGGCCGATTCAAACGAAATTTGGTACAAAAAGCACAATCCGTAAACACTGGAAGCCTATTGTTTTTATACGCAATCGAATATTCAGAACACTCCTAAATTTTCGAGTGAAATTTTGAAAAAATCGTCAAAAAATCGAAACCGCTAATAAAGTTCAAATAGGCATTTCTTATATTATTTTTAATTTGAAAACGATTGAAATAAATTTTAGAACGCTAACATAAACCGTTATCGAGATATTGCACATTTTAAAAAAAATTATCAAAAAGTCATATAAAATAAAAAAAATATGCCCTATTGAGAAATATGTTCACTTTTCGTATGTAATACCATGCGATAAATTGGGTGACATCATTCTCGTGAATCTAGCTCGTTCCATTCATGAAAAAATATACTTTTGTATTTGAATGTCAATAGTCATTTATCTACTATAAGAATAACTTATTTCTCCATACATGACGCTTGGCGAGGTTTTGACGACGAATTTGGCGGAGTCGCCATCTTGGCGACATTTTAAATGTTGACAAATTAACGAAAATCTCGCGAAATGCATAAAAATGGAGCTAAATCAATGAAATTTACGACTAATCGTCGAAAATTCAATATCTTGGAAAGAATATAAGTATCTACTATAAGAAAAACCTATTTTTTTACTGTAAAAGTAGTAAATACATTGCATTATATAAGGGAAGTCATGTGGCCCACACCCGATTTTTTTTAATGCAGTGCGTTACACTACAAACTACGAGAAAAAGTAGTGACTACTGTAATTTTGTTACTTGTAGCGCGCTACTTCCGACCACTGTTCTCAGATGTCTTTTTATAGAACCGAAACAAATAATTTTACAAAAGATATTTTACATGTGAAGACATTTTGAGGGAAACATTTTTCCATCCATATCAAATTTTTAGTATAAGAAAAAAAAACTAAAATATTTTGATGACCAACACAATTTTTTTTAACTGTAAAAGTAACTAACTTTAACTGTAAATTCATTGTATTATATAAAGAAAGTCATGTTCTGCCCACATCACATTTTTTTTTCAGATTAGCAACAATTTAGTGTGGCTAATAATTTATATGCACTCGATTAATTTGCGCTAATATAAATTACTATTAAGATCCATATTTTGTATACATTTTTTTCTCTCTGACTGCTGAAAAAATAATCTTAAAAATGAAAGGAAAAAGCAAGGAAAATACTCCTCGATTTTTTCCTTCCAATTTTATCAAATTTTCGTTGGCAATAATTACCTTCCTATAGCACTTGATACCTCTCTTATGATGTGACTAAGTTCTCTTATATGCG
Organism: Amaurobius ferox; assembly: GCA_951213105.1. Taxonomy (NCBI): domain Eukaryota; kingdom Metazoa; phylum Arthropoda; class Arachnida; order Araneae; family Amaurobiidae; genus Amaurobius; species Amaurobius ferox. Next base: position 11,629,599 of record OX578143.1, read on the forward strand.
GTTGCAGAAATCAGACCGTTGCGAAAAATGTAAACATTTTGAATGCGTATATCTCCGAACATAAGAGATAAAAATGCAAATTCCATTTACAAATAATAAAAAATTATAAATAATAGAAATGTAATTCTATTTATGAATATACATAAATAATTTCAATATTTTAAACTTATGTTTTCAAAAATTAAAATGTTTTTATCTGAGCAGGTTTTTGCCTCATTTTTCTTAGTTGCACTCGACATATCTTCTGAATTATAAAAGATAGATTGAAATAACAAATGACAAAAATTTTCAGTAGGAAATCCTGCTTTAGATCAATCATGTGTTTTTACAAAGGTCTTAAAGTTTTCGAAGAATCATGTTCTCAAATCCACAAAAATTTAAAATTTTCTGTTTTTCAAATTTCTGTGTCTTTATCCCGAAAACGAAAACGAAACGCTATATAATACAAAATCTGATTTGTAACCTACAAGATATATAATTGGATTTCATATCAGGCTCTAAGTTGTTTAAATACAGTGTTTATAATCTTGATATTTTAATATTTTTGACTTTTTTGAAAAGGTTGTTCTTATTTAGATAGTTTCATATCATTTTCCCTGCAACACACGATATTGTATAAAGTATTGAGATCATGTAAAAATCGCAACTCGAGTTTTCAACTGATCTACACATTTTGGAACCTCTAGAACACGAGGAAACAATTTGTAGATTGGCGGCTGTGTGTGTGTTTGTCTGTGCAATGTATGTATCCACTCTAACTCAAAAACGAATGGACCAAATTTCATAAAATTTTATAGGTAGGTCACTTATGGGTGACCCTGGTTCTGATTAGTTTTGGTAAGATTAGGGATTAAAGAACCTGCCTTTTTTTTGCGAAGTGACCAGTAAAAACGTCAATATCTAACATAAAAGACTACGTATAGTCAAATGTTTCCATTATACGGTTTTGTGCGGAAATTTCAACGATAAAAAGAATAAGATCAACCCCATTACTCTGTGATTAACCGTTCTAGAGATATTTTAGTCTTTTAGCGTTTTTGTTAAGTAACCTTTAAAAATACGAGAGTCACACTGAAATTTTTGAAACAGGGGTAGCCGAAATGCGCTAGAAAAAAATAATTGGTCGGATATTTAAATTTGAACTCTTTTATGTCCACAGACGATAATTTGTGGTAACAATTACAATTTAGATATCGTAGAATAAATTTGGAAAGAAAAGAAAATGGAGTTGACGCAAGAGCATTATTGAGCTATGAATTTCTATGATTTTAAAGTGGGACTAAATCAAGAAGAATGTCTTCAACGTCTGTAATTAGCATATGGAAATGATGCTCCATCTCGTGCCACTGTATTCATATGGTTTTCAGAGTGTAGAAGAGGTCGAAATTCTCTCCTGGATGAAAAACTCACAGGAAGATCTCTATCAGCTGTAATCCCAGAAAATGTGATGAAACGTACATACCGTTCGTTCTCTGACGTTCCACCACGTCAAGATAGTAAAGTATGGATCTTTGAAGATGACCCCAAACCAACAATGGTGAAAAGACAACGGGGAATGGAAAAAGTATTGTATGCCGTGTTCCTCAGAAGTACAGGTCTCGTCAAAGCCATAAAGCTAGAGGGACAGAAGGCAATTACAGCTAAATGATACACCACTAAGTGTCTTCCAGAAATTCTTCAGAAAGTGAATGTTAGGGGACTGACTCATGCTTCAGCATGACAATGCATCTTCTCATTCAGCAAGAATGACAGTCGAAGTTCTTGAACAAAAAAGCATCAAAGTGATGGAACATACACCCTATTCTCCTGATCTTGTTATACGTGACTTTTGGCTATTATTTAATATAAAAATAAATTTACGTGGGCGTCGTTTTCATTCCGAAAATTAGATGGATGAGGCTATAAAAGCATGTTTTTCATCCATTCCAAGAAATGGATGACTTGAAGCATTTAATCTTTGGAAAATTCGCCTACAAAAGTACATTGATGTTGGTGGGGATTACTTTGAACACTCCTTAGAGCTGGTAAGTTTAAATTGTATCACTTAGCCATATCTCAAAAATTTCAGTATGACTCTGGTATGAATGTACATTTACATCAACTTGTTTATGAACTTATCGTTACGTAGACGATCTAATCTGAATAAACGGATCTAAATAATATCAAAATCGATTTCTATCCGGATAATCTAGAACTGTTGAATGATGAACCCTCTATTAGTGCTTAATTTTGAAAGTGTTTCGCAGGAATAACATGATAAAATGGATAAAAAATACGATTAACTGCAGCTTTTCGGGTTAGTCTAATAATGATTGTGAAGCAAGTTGTATTAAACTGTGGTATATGAATATAAGGAAATTACGAGGGGCGCCTCACGCTCAGGATATTTACATTGTTGCGTTTAAATATCATTTCTGAAAGAAAATTAAAAAAATTACATTACGACCAGATAATATTTTAAAGGTTCCAACAATGGTATATAAACTACTAAATGACAAATAAGTTTAGAGCGTCGAATGTATTTATTTGCCAACTTAACTGTATGCTGAGATTAGTTGCATGTTGATACACAGAGGAGCTCGGGTCCAGACGATGAAATCGGCACTGACGGAAGATGTCTTTTATTCCATAATTCGTGCCAGTATTCGGATTGTGCAGTACAGTTTATAAGACAGGCCAGTTGTTTGTCCCTGGCTGGGGGTGCGGGTGGAGCTGAGGAAGTTGTCTCGGGCTTTATAATTTTGTATATGCACTTATATTTATATTGGCCCCAAATTATTTTACATGAAATTGAAACAAAATTTAGTATTCAAATTAAAATTTTCTAGCACAGTAAACTAGAGAATGGATATATAATATATATATAATGTATATATATATATATATATATATATATATATATATATATATAATATATATTAATATATATATATATATATTTATAGATGTTTATATTTATATATAAGCAAATATTTTATTTTTATTTGTATTATTTATATGTGTTAATGCCATACTCTTTATATTACTTAAACTATTATGAATTATACATCTTATTTGATTTAGTGACTGGCAAATATATTTATTCTTGTTATTATATAATTTGATAAATATTGCCTGGTATTTTCAATTTTGTTGGGAATTGTTTAGACCGTTATCAATTTACCAACAGTGTGCCATGGATTGTTTTGGATATAATAATTGTCCAGCTAAACATTATAACATAAATAAATGTAAGAATAAAAATTGTAAAACCTGCCCATTTGCTTCTAACTCACAAATTACTAATCTAAATATTCATAAGACTTTCTGTAAAATTTTTAATTGCATCTACAAATTATCTTGTAATATTTGTAATATATCTTATATAGGACAGACCAGTAATCCTATTCATCTACGTATGAATGTACATAGAGGTCATGTTAAAAAATATATCCATAATAATAATTTTCTTCCTACTTCTAATAAAATCGAATATAAACACTTTGCTCATCATGGGTTTGAAAATATAACTATACATATTTTGTACATTAAAGCAAATACTGATGATAGATTATTCTTTGAAAACTTCTATATTAAATCACAATGTACTCTGTTTCCATATGGATTAAATCAATTATATCTCAATGGTAATATTGTTAAGAATAATATTGTACATAATAAATAGTCTATTTTTAATCACCTTTTTTTTAATCCTCTTTTACATAATAGTAAATTGGCTAAACTCAAAAGATTTAAACGCGGTAAAGGAAGCTCCTCCCAACATGATTTTAAAGCGGAGATTAAAAGTATGCATCAACAATTCAATAACACATTTCAATGGAAATTTATTAAATCATGGGTATTTGCAGTTAAGAAAAAACAATTAAACACAGTTTATGCTATTTTCTTAAAGTTAAATCTTACTAATGAACATTTTAATCATATTTTCTATGATTTGCTCATTACTAGATCAAAATATTTAAAAATAAAACTTAATCAATTTCATAATAATAACTGTTTTAATTCTTATTGTGTAATATCATTTAAGCATCCTATTTATAATTCCATAAACTTTAAGAATTTATTTAATCATTTCCATCATCTTTTGCCTGTAAAGGATTTGAATGTTACTAAAACTTTTAAATAACAAGCCTATTGGAAGAACCATTTTTAATTACAATGCAATTTCAAAATCTCTCTCAGTCGACATAGATTCCTCAACAAATGTAGATGGTGAATGTATTTGTAGTGTTGATAATTATGCTGAATTTATTAATCCACACTTGGGTCATATAGTTACTGGTGACTTAGCCATTGTAAAAGATAAATCTTTAAGAACTATAATGTCATTTGGCACTAAATTCAGGTTACCTTCATGTAATAATTCTAAACAAGTCTTAAAGTCAATCAATCTGGACCTTGATGAATTTATTTATGGATTAGCTTCTAAATATGCTCAGCCTTTAGAGGCATTTAATATGTGGAAATATACTATTTTGAGATCTATTAAAAATGCCATTTGTAGTATTAATTTATCTAGATCTATATATAATATGGATAATATAAAGCAATCTGTTAATAATTTACATAGATCTTTTGTTGTTACTTATGTTGATAAAGCCTCCAATAATTATGCTATTATTTGTAAAAAATTCTATATTCAATATCTGCTAGATTATTTAAAAAATAATAGTCTCTTTAAAATTGATTCACACTCTCTTAATAGTATCAAATTGAAAATTATCAATATGTATAGTGATTTAGATATTAATAATACATTTTTGACATTTCCATATATTGTGCTTATACCTAAATTTCGTAAAAATCCTATTAAATTTAGAACTGTAACCAGTGGTCATAATTCATACTCTACTACTGCTAGTAAATTATTACTCAATTATTTAAATGCACTAAATAGTAATTTACGAGATTCTAGTGATAACTACATTATTCTAAATAAATGTAAAGAATTAAAAAATAAATTAAAAACACTTGGTAAAATAATAGGATTTCAAACTTTTGATTTTAAAGATCTATTTAATAATATTAAGATCACTGATCTATATGATGTCATTTTAGCTTTATATAACGCTTATATTACTTCTCATTCTCATCTTACTACATTTACCAATTTTCCTAAGCTTCTCCATTATGTTCTTTTCAATAATTATATCTTTCAAGGTAATAAATTGTACTTACAAGTCTCGGGTGTTCCTCAAGGTGGCTGTAGTAGCAGTATGTTAGCTAATTTATACCTACATCATTATGAAAAATTCTTTACTTCAACAGATTATAAAATTTACAGATATGTAGATGATCTGATTTGCCTTGTATTTACTGATAACTATGTCATAGATATAGATTTCTATCCGGATAATTTGGAATTAATACCTAATGAAACTTCTATTAGTAATAATATTTATTATTTGGATTTAAATCTAATTATAGAACCTGCTCATAGGATAGTTACTAATTTATATGATAAAAAATATTTTTTTTAATTTAATATTAATAAATTATTACCTTTTAATTCCTGCAACTCGATTCAATTGTTTAGAAATATTATACTTAATCAACTTTTTAGAATTTATAGATTATCAGATAAAAAATTCCTTGCTTTGCACATTAATAACCTCAAAATTACCAGTAAAATGTATAAATATCCTGCATATTTAGTAAATGGTATAGTTAATAAGTTTCGATTAGCCTATTATTCTCTTATTATCTTATTTTAGCCGTGCTTATTCATTCTCTTGAAATTATATTTTCATCTTTTTATCTTGAAGCTTTAACTGTTGAATATCTCTTTTTATTGCTTTTACGCAGTACAGTTTTTATTACTCTCTTTGGCAACAGCAAATCACATCTTTTCATTTCTCCATATGGCAACATTGGTCTAGCCATATTTTGCTTGTCATTGTTGCTCTAATGAAATGTATTTCAAGGTATTTATTTTTCCTTTATTGTTCCAATCTATATGCTTGTCGTCCATATAACGCAAGTTTATAGATAAAATCTATCTTGTGTTTCAGAAACAAGCATTTTTGTGTTCATTTCGAAGGGATATATGGACCCGAAGAGAATTTTTTCGAAATGAACTTATCGTAAGCCTAAATCTCTTCCATGTGCAAGCTTTTTTGCTTGATTTTTTTGTTTTCTTATTTGCATTCCTCATTTTTGAAATTTGTTGATTGTATTTGTCTTTATGACCTGCATTACGCTTTATTATTTCCTCTTTATGTCTTAATTTCTTTTATTTCTTTGTATTTTGTAGAAAATTTTGGAATAGTGTATTATGAGTTACTACATACATTCTAACTTTGGATTTACTAATTTATATTATATATATATATATATATATATATATATATATATATATATATATATATATATATATATATATATATATATATATATATATATATATATAATGCCATACTCTTTATATTACTTAAACTTTCCATATGGATTAAATCAATTATATCTCAATGGTAATATTGTTAAGAATACTTTTGTACATAATAAATAGTCTATTTTTAATCACCTTTTTTTTAATCCTCTTTTACATAATAGTAAATTGGCTAAACTCAAAAGATTTAAACGCGGTAAAGGAAGCTCCTCCCAACATGATTTTAAAGCGGAGATTAAAAGTATGCATCAACAATTCAATAACACATTTCAATGGAAATTTATTAAATCATGGGTATTTGCAGTTAAGAAAAAACAATTAAACACAGTTTATGCTATTTTCTTAAAGTTAAATCTTACTAATGAACATTTTAATCATATTTTCTATGATTTGCTCATTACTAGATCAAAATATTTAAAAATAAAACTTAATCAATTTCATAATAATAACTGTTTTAATTCTTATTGTGTAATATCATTTAAGCATCCTATTTATAATTCCATAAACTTTAAGAATTTATTTAATCATTTCCATCATCTTTTGCCTGTAAAGGATTTGAATGTTACTAAAACTTTTAAATAACAAGCCTATTGGAAGAACCATTTTTAATTACAATGCAATTTCAAAATCTCTCTCAGTCGACATAGATTCCTCAACAAATGTAGATGGTGAATGTATTTGTAGTGTTGATAATTATGCTGAATTTATTAATCCACACTTGGGTCATATAGTTACTGGTGACTTAGCCATTGTAAAAGATAAATCTTTAAGAACTATAATGTCATTTGGCACTAAATTCAGGTTACCTTCATGTAATAATTCTAAACAAGTCTTAAAGTCAATCAATCTGGACCTTGATGAATTTATTTATGGATTAGCTTCTAAATATGCTCGGCCTTTAGAGGCATTTAATATGTGGAAATATACTATTTTGAGATCTATTAAAAATGCCATTTGTAGTATTAATTTATCTAGATCTATATATAATATGGATAATATAAAGCAATCTGTTAATAATTTACATAGATCTTTTGTTGTTACTTATGTTGATAAAGCCTCCAATAATTATGCTATTATTTGTAAAAAATTCTATATTCAATATCTGCTAGATTATTTAAAAAATAATAGTCTCTTTAAAATTGATTCACACTCTCTTAATAGTATCAAATTGAAAATTATCAATATGTATAGTGATTTAGATATTAATAATAAATTTTTGACATTTCCATATATTGTGCTTATACCTAAATTTCGTAAAAATCCTATTAAATTTAGAACTGTAACCAGTGGTCATAATTCATACTCTACTACTGCTAGTAAATTATTACTCAAATATTTAAATGCACTAAATAGTAATTTACGAGATTCTAGTGATAACTACATTATTCTAAATAACAGTGAAGAATTAAAAAATAAATTAAAAACACTTGGTAAAATAATAGGATTTCAAACTTTTGATTTTAAAGATCTATTTAATAATATTAAGATCACTGATCTATATGATGTCATTTTAGCTTTATATAACGCTTATATTACTTCTCATTCTCATCTTACTACATTTACCAATTTTCCTAAGCTTCTCCATTTTGTTCTTTTCAATAATTATATCTTTCAAGGTAATAAATTGTACTTACAAGTCTCAGGTGTTCCTCAAGGTGGCTGTAGTAGCAGTATGTTAGCTAATTTATACCTACATCATTATGAAAAATTCTTTACTTCAACAGATTATAAAATTTACAGATATGTAGATGATCTGATTTGCCTTGTATTTACTGATAACTATGTCATAGATATAGATTTCTATCCGGATAATTTGGAATTAATACCTAATGAAACTTCTATTAGTAATAATATTTATTATTTGGATTTAAATCTAATTATAGAACCTGCTCATAGGATAGTTACTAATTTATATGATAAAAAATATTTTTTTAAATTTAATATTAATAAATTATTACCTTTTAATTCCTGCAACTCGATTCAATTGTTTAGAAATATTATACTTAATCAACTTTTCAGAATTTATAGATTATCAGATAAAAAATTCCTTGCTTTGCACATTAATAACCTCAAAATTACCAGTAAAATGTATAAATATCCTGCATATTTAGTAAATGGTATAGTTAATAAGTTTCGATTAGCCTATTATTCTCTTATTATCTTATTTTAGCCGTGCTTATTCATTCTCTTGAAATTATATTTTCATCTTTTTATCTTGAAGCTTTAACTGTTGAATATCTCTTTTTATTGCTTTTACGCAGTACAGTTTTTATTACTCTCTTTGGCAACAGCAAATCACATCTTTTCATTTCTCCATATGGCAACATTGGTCTAGCCATATTTTGCTTGTCATTGTTGCTCTAATGAAATGTATTTCAAGGTATTTATTTTTCCTTTATTGTTCCAATCTATATGCTTGTCGTCCATATAACGCAAGTTTATAGATAAAATCTATCTTGTGTTTCAGAAACAAGCATTTTTGTGTTCATTTCGAAGGGATATATGGACCCGAAGAGAATTTTTTCGAAATGAACTTATCGTAAGCCTAAATCTCTTCCATGTGCAAGCTTTTTTGCTTGATTTTTTTGTTTTCTTATTTGCATTCCTCATTTTTGAAATTTGTTGATTGTATTTGTCTTTATGACCTGCATTACGCTTTATTATTTCCTCTTTATGTCTTAATTTCTTTTATTTCTTTGTATTTTGTAGAAAATTTTGGAATAGTGTATTATGAGTTACTACATACATTCTAACTTTGGATTTACTAATTTATATTTATATATATATATATATATATATATATATATATATATATATATATATATATATATATATATATATATATATATATATATATATATATATATATATATATATATATATATATATATATATATATATATATATATACAGGGTGTATCTGAATTCATCATCAATATTTGGTGGAAAGGTAGGGAATAGGAAAAGGAGACTATTTCACATAGAAAAGCATGGGCGCAGACATCATGTAGTAGGGCAACATGAATCCGGTTAAATGATTTAAAGAAAACGTAATAAGAAAGTTGTAAGAAAAAATATCATTTATTTGTGCATCGTTTGTACAGACTTACAAGAGGTGCTCGAAATGCCGATCATTTGCTAGAGTACATGCCTCACAACGACGTTGCATGGACAAGTGAACTTTCTGGAATATGCTCGGCATTTCCCGGATGTTTGCGGCTGCAAGCTATATGCGTGCTACGAGGTCCATAGTACTGGCAACTGGGGTCTCGTTCACCATGTTTTTCATCGCACTCCATGCAAAGAAGTCGATTGGAGATAAATCCGGTGATGTGGTGGCCAACAAACCGGTCCACCGTGGGTCTCATTGGTAATGAGGCAGCTGATGAGTTAGCGAAGTTGTCTGCCTCGTTGGGCATCCCGTTGGAGACTCCTGCCTCTTACTTCCTCCTGACCAGCTTTGTTCGGACGAAGGTGGTGAGGAGCTGGCGGGTTTTTTGTGGGTCGTGAAACGGTGGTACGCGTGCCTGCTCCCTTCTCTCGGCCCTTTCCGTTGATTTTGAACATTGCTCTAGAGTTCTTTTCCACTTTTTTACTGGCCATGGGCCCTTCGTGGCCTATCTCCATCGGTTTCATCTTAGGGACTCCCCCCTCTGTTCTTGTGGGTTGGAGAGGGACGTAGACCATTATGTCTTCGTCTGCCCTCTAACTCGTGATTTCCATCTCTCTGGGTCAATGGAGGGTAGCTGGACTTTACGGTTTAATAGGGTTGTAGCCAAACCCGGGTCTATCCAGAGAATAAGTAAATGTGTTTCAGTCGCTGGGTCGATCGCAGGGTTGAGCATTTAGTGTTAATATTAAGGAGCTCGGAAAATACCAGTGACACATAGACTTTGGAGTTTAGACTGTTGAAGCATTTCCTGGAGTATCATTGGTTTACAATGCAAAAGTAGAATGTAGGCCTTTGTTGTAAAATGTTGTTGTAAAAGTTTAATGTAAAAGTTGAATGTTATTGTATGCCTTTGTAACCGTTCTGACCAGGCACAAATAATTTGTTTTTAAATAAATTTAGGATTCCTTTCCCGACCAGGGTTTTTAACCAGCTATAAACCTGATTAGGCAAACCCCCCCAGCCTGGGACGACAAAAAAAAAATAAAAACGGTCCACCTAGACCAATCTATTGAGATCCAAATTTTCTGGTCAGATCACATTCACACATCACATCATTTGCGAAAAGTACTGGAGCGCCGTCATGCTGGAACCACACGTCAGACAGCTTTGCGCGTGAATGGGAATTGTGGACACAAAGCGCCCTCTACACCATCATGCGTTCGCTTGCACCTATGCTTTCCTAAGTGAAATAGTCTTCTTTTCCTATTCCCTATCTCCTCACCAAATAATGATGAAGAATTGATGTAGATAAGTAGTTGATGAATAAGTAAAATAAATTTATTAATATATATATATACATATAGTATATATTTAAATATATATATATAATACAAAAGAGAATGAAGAAAGAACGACAATGTATCAAAATTTCGCCGGGGGGGATTGTTACCCCCACTTCCCGGTTAACCCAGCTTAATGCCATGACGACACTTCCGGAAGCGGATATAATGTCGTAAACAAAAATTTTATCATCAAGATTCACTACTACAATACAGTAACACAAAAGACATTTTAAAAATCAATTATTTAACTCAAATATATAACAAGACAAACAAACCTCTCATACACTTCACCATTCAAGCATCAAAAATATATTAAATGAAATAGTTTATATTCGTTATGTGGATGACATTTTGTATGCTTGCCCCGATGGCCGGGATCACTTAGATTTTCCTTTTAACCATCTAACTTAACCTTGACTGAAACTACACGATCATAGTATTAATTTCCTGGACTTAACTATATATAAGTAATCTAATGGTAATGTAGGACTTAAACTATATGATAAAATAAAATACTTCAATCTTAATATAAATTACGTAATTCAATGGAATTCTTGTCTACATCGTAATGTATTCAGAAACATTATTTTAAATTTTTTGATCAGAAGCAAACGATTAAATAGCAGTGAAGAAAATCGATTTGGAAGCGATCTGTGCTATCTGAATGAAGCAATTGCAAAAGGTAACCCATTGCGTTTTAAGAACATTATATGTAAATTCTACAACATAACCGTAACGTAAAGTTACGACTTATATTTATATAAAGGTACACAGTTTGAACAGCAGATAAGATGCTACTGGACATCATAGTTTAACAGTTTAAAGGTGTTCTATTCATACACAGGATGAGTCAATTACTTTTTTGATGCTTGAATGGTGAAGTGTATGCGAGGTTTGTTTGTCTTGTTATATATTTGTGTTAAATAATTGATTTTTAAAATGTCTTTTGTGTTACTGTATTGTAGTAGTGAATCTTGATGATAAAATTTTTGTGGTATAGTCAGTATGAGTCTTTCAACTTTTTTACATTTAAAGTTTTAGTATAGTGTACTTGGTTTGCGACATTGTATCCGCTTCCGGGAGTGTCGTCATGACATTAAGCTGACTTAACCGGGAAGTGGGGGTCACAATCCCCCCGGCGAAATTTTGATACATTGTCGCTCTTTCTTCATTCTCTTTTGTATTGTATAAATGTACTTGGTTGAGCAGCATAGCGCCTAACGGTATATTTTCTGTTGATTGATTTCGATGAGGTTACTAGATTTATTTATTTGTATATATATATATATATATATATACATATAAAAATAAGTATATCACGAACGGAACTCCTATTTAAGTAAAGGAGAAAACAGAAACCTTACAGAGGATGTGGCGCTTAGCAGCTCTGCATCCAGAGTGGCATATAAGGATATAAACAAGAAGAAAAAATAAGCGAGAACAGGAGTGACCATATGATTTGCATAGAATGGCAGGGGTGGATTGCGACACCCCTTTCCCGCTTAAAGCAGCTTTTACGACCCGGGCAACGCTCACGGCACCAATGTAACTCAATGGTCAATCTCCCACATGTGCAAAGACAGAAGCACCCGAACGGACACAAAAGCAAAGATGGAACCAAGCATGGAAGAGATACACCCTACAATCCAGCTTGAAAACACAACTTTTTATAAGGGAGAGTCGCACATGCGCGATAAGACTTCATGATGATAGGATCGCAGATATGAAAATATATATGATTAAGAATACTCATTTAGAATCAAACAATGCACAATTTCTTTCTTTGAAAAAGGAATAGTAATAATGTTGTAAAAAATATCTAGGGTAATTTCTTTTTAATGCATCATTTATTATTTTATTACATTCATAAATGCAGTCTTTTTTAAAAGTACTGTAGTTTCTGTTTCTTCTGAAGTACCCGACAATAATATTTCTGAATATATTTTTAGTGAGGTTTGAATTCCAATCAATAATATTATTAATTTTGATATTGTATGAATTTCTCTTGTCGTGTATGGTTGTATAAATTCCATACTGTTGGTGTTTTCTTATTGACAAGTCCAGGAAGTCTGTCGATCCATCCTCATTGATCGGGTTTTCAATTAAGTCTAATTCCCTTGGGTAGAATGCTAAATCTATGTCAGGGGTGTTTGCATAACCCCCTAATATCACATCGTCAACATAACGGAAATAAGGTATTTCCGATAATATATGGGTTCCTCTTTCATATTTGGATAGATAAATATCCGCCAATATTGATGAGCATGCACCACCCATGGGTATGCCTTTGACCTGTTTGTAGTAATGCGTACCGTCATATAGTATGTTTTCATTCAATACCAACTCAATCAAATCCAAATATCTTCTGAGAGTTATATATGGTTTTAAATTATATTCCTCATGTAATTCTTTCAAGATCATTTGTAGGTTTGTTAAATCGATGTTATTAAACAGATCCCGGAAATCGTAGCTTCTGAAGTTCAAATCTTTATGGCAAAATTTCAGTCGGTCTATCAATTCCTGTCCGTTTTTTAACATTATGGAGTTTTGCTTCTTAATATCAGTTATAACATATTGGAGTAATTTCAGAAGTTTTTTATTTGCTTGTTCCAGGTACGATCCGCATCCCACTTCCGTTATGTTGACGATGTGATATTAGGGGGTTATGCAAACACCCCTGACATAGATTTAGCATTCTACCCAAGGGAATTAGACTTAATTGAAAACCCGATCAATGAGGATGGATCGACAGACTTCCTGGACTTGTCAATAAGAAAACACCAACAGTATGGAATTTATACAACCATACACGACAAGAGAAATTCATACAATATCAAAATTAATAATATTATTGATTGGAATTCAAACCTCACTAAAAATATATTCAGAAATATTATTGTCGGGTACTTCAGAAGAAACAGAAACTACAGTACTTTTAAAAAAGACTGCATTTATGAATGTAATAAAATAATAAATGATGCATTAAAAAGAGTATTCTTAATCATATATATTTTCATATCTGCGATCCTATCATCATGAAGTCTTATCGCGCAAGTGCGACTCTCCCTTATAAAAAGTTGTGTTTTCAAGCTGGATTGTAGGGTGTATCTCTTCCATGCTTGGTTCCATCTTTGCTTTTGTGTCCGTTCGGGTGCTTCTGTCTTTGCACATGTGGAAGATTGACCATTGAGTTACATTGGTGCCGTGAGCGTTGCCCGGGTCGTAAAAGCTGCTTTAAGCGGGAAAGGGTTGTCGCAATCCACCCCTGCCATTCTATGCAAATCATATGGTCACTCCTGTTCTCGCTTATTTTTTCTTCTTGTTTATATCCTTATATATATATATATATATATATATATATATATATATATATATATATATATATATATATATATATATATATATATATATATATATATATATATATATATATATATATATATTTACATATTTACATATTTACATATATACTATATGTATATATATTTTAAGAAATTTATTTTACTTGTTTTATAAATACCAGTGACCTATCATGATTGAAAATAGTCTGTAGAGTATATGCAAAATGAAATGAAAATGGTCTGATGAGCATATGTTAATTTAAAATAGACTCAAAAAGGGCTGGGGAAAAATTCCATTATAAATTATAACAACGCAGATACTAAACAGACATTAAATATCCCTCTTTCCCCGATTCATAAACAAGGTAAGCATAGAAAAATGGGTTACAAAACTTTTACATGTTTCTGAAAGTCTGGTAAATATAAACCTGTAACTTCCTTGATCCAGAAACATCCAGAAACTTGTCAATCAAGTAAATTCTCAAATCCATAAATCCATAGATATTCTTATATATCTTTTAAAGATAATTAAATTAAGTATATAAATAAAATGCTTAGAATTACAATGTCATTTAAAATATTATAGAAATTTGCACATAATTGAAGTTTTAATTTCTTTATATTGTATTTTCCGTGTGAGGAATGGGTATACTCCTAGTAAATGATATGAATGAAATATGTATTGATTTTGCATTGAGAGGCAGATGATTTATATTTCGATGACGTCATTTGAATAAAGTCCATTTTGTTTAACTAGAGTTGTCTTTTTCAACGAAGTTCTAAGATTTCAAATATAATGAAATACTGTAGTACTCTAATAGTCTAAACAATATCAATGCTGGATGTATCACATTTTAGAGATGTTTAAATAAAATTACATTCCAGTTGGACAATGTTTCATAATCAATGTTTTATGCTTGATTTAGCTTTCTTGTTATTTTTTAATTAGTTATGAAACTATCCTCACTGGTGTCCCTCAAGGCTCAATCTCAGATCCGATTCGGTTTTTAATTTACATAAATGATATTATCTATGTTCCTTCTTGTGCTTCCAAAATAATTTTTGTTGATGATACAAGCTTATGTTTTTGTTGATGAAAACATTCAGAAACTTGTCAATCAAGTAAATTATCAAATCCATAACTATACAGACTTGTTTGACGAAAACTTCTTAACCTTAAATACTGAAAAAAAAATTGAAAAAGTGTGTTCTTTTTTATAGGAAATATTCTGCTCGTGATATAAATAACATATATATATATATAAATGGCTCGAGTATTCTTTTTTCTTCCGACGTTAAGTTCTTGGGCGTGATTTTACAGAATGATTTAAAATGGAATAAACAAGTTAACCACATTTGTAGTACAAAATAAGGAAAAACATTGGATTAGTTAGAACTAAATTATCTCCTTCACCAAACACTGTTTAAATTATGCTCTATTACAGTTTAATTTTTTCTCATCTGTATTATTGTAATCTTGTTTGGGGAAACACAATTACCAGAAATATAAGCAGGCTTTGCATTCTACAAAATAAATATATATCTCTTTTTAAAAATTCCTTTGATCTGAATATTCATCAGCATGATATTTGTTATCGCTACAAAATTGTGTCCGCCACTAAGATTTTTCACTATCGTTTGTCTTTCTTTATGTGTCAGCATAATCAGCATTGCAGTACTTTTTTCGCTAATTTTCACGATCATACTTATAATACTCGGAGTAAGAATCAATTGTTACCCCCCTTTTCTCGTACAAACAGCGTATACGTAAATATCAATTCCACTGGCTCAAGATTATGGAATTCTTTTCCACTTTTCTTAAAATCACTAAACCATGAAAATAGTTTTAAGAAGTACTTAAAGATGTTTCTGTTACAGGTCTGACTGATTTGCTGACCTATTACTTATTTGCTTTGCTACTTGCTTTTCAATTAGTTTTTTCTTGTTTATTTTGTTATGGCTTGTGTTCTGTCACTGACCATTGCATTAATGCTAGCATGTTGCCAGTTTGGTTGAGGCTGTGGACTCGTCAGGCCTATCTGTAGCGCCTTTTTCCGCAGTTGCTTGCCCCACTGTTATACTTTACTTGTAAGTTGAAATTGTATATGTTGTGTATATTGTGTGGCAAAATAAAGTTTATTATTATTTATTTATTATTATTATTTATTGAGGAATTATTAATTGGGAAAAGCGAGTACATAAGGCCTGAGTTCACACCACATGAAATAAATTGTTTACAATATCTGCATTAAATCCGAAATTTTACTAAATGCAAGCTCCTGATAAAAGTGCTTTGGTACATAGCATATTTGAAAGAATTGGACAAAACCCGTGGATTTATATACAGGCTTTCAATTTTCTTGATATAAGTTATTTTATGGCATAGATCAATATCATTCGTTAACTTAACGCTTATAACCTAAATTGTATTACACGAAATACAGTGTTTAACCCACTTTACACATTAAGATGTAACACTCGTCATCAGCTTTGAAGATTAATTTTCCTGCCATGAAGCGTATGCAATCTTCAAATCAATTTACCATATCGGAGATCCTAAGTGCTTTGATATTTTAAAACTCAGTAGTAGCTGTTGCATGGAGGCCCATAAGATCAATATATAGAATAAAATTATTGATCACTGGAGCATCTGGTGAAGAGAAGATAAACTATTTGATAATTTCAGGGAAGTAAATAGATAAAAATAAATATTTTGTTGAAGGGGAATTAATGGGACAGCTATTTAGAATATAAGGACATTTAGAATATGTATTATATTTACGAGGATCTACTACTTAGAGTATGCATAACAAAATATTTATCAAGGGTTGTAAATGTGTAAAAGAGAGACATCTTTAGCAACACCCAGGTGGGATCATACTGCATAGGTATGCGCTTAATAACCTCAATGACAGATTGCTTACTGACTGTAAAACATGAAATTTAATGCCGCTCATGATTACTTACAAAAATAGAAATCTATATTTTATGAGAAATGCGTATACAAAGTATGTTCCTCTTTATTCGATTTTTTCATACCTTCTGTGGCAACCGAAAATTAAAATAAGCTAAAGTTAAACTTTTAAATATTAAGTTCGTTAAGATTGACATGGCCGTTAATTCATAGATAGTGGATTTATTATTGAAATCGTACATTGCTAGTTGTGCCGCTATATAAAACCCTCCAATTAATTACATTTCGTGTGAGTCCTGTAAAGGAATAATTAATTATTATAATACTCATTGATTGCACCATTTAAACTTTAACAATACAACATTTATTAACAACATCAAATCTAAATTATTTAATCACACCAATTATTCATATTATTAATAATATGCTTAGCAACAATTATTCTCATTAATTATTGTGGCGGAGGGGACATATGTGACCAGTATTATTAAAATTACTATCGTGTCTATGACCTGTGATTCCTGTTGAGCACATACCTTCCAATTCGTCCTGGGCTTTATGTTATAACTCAAAGGCTTGCATCAGTTCTCAGTATTGGCCATAACTCTTTGGTGTGTGGCTCCTCCTCGTTCTCTGATTGCACTCACACATTGATATATCTCCATTATTTAGGAATCTTTACGGGACACTCTACAAGTCTGTTAGGGTTTTCATTCTTATCTAGTCGTGCTCTTAAGTCAAAATCGTGATAGTTTCTGCTGGCACGCTTCTAAGTCAAAATTCCATAGTTGTCTGTTGGTCAGCTCTTAAGTCAAAATCGTGATAGTTTCTATTAGTATGCTTCTAAGTCAAATTTCAATCATCGTCTCTTTCGTTCTCGGTTCACAGGCTGTGGTTCCCTCGGAAGGGGGGGATATCTCCGCCTTTACTTCTTTTTGGCGCTTATTGGTTACTCCTTTACGCAATGGCACCACTCCACATTTCGTAAGCAGCCGCTCTGTCATGGCCTCTTAAATTTATGGTCTTCTGACCTTTAGGTTCATGTAATTATAAACTTTGGTGCCAGCCAGACTACAAGTTTTGTCTGCCGTTTTGGCAACCATAAACTTCAAACATAAAAGTGTCTCATCAAATGTGAGATCAATTTCAGGTCTCACACCTAGAATTTAAACTATTTGGTCGCAATTTGGAAGTGTAGGGAAGACTGGTGCTTCATAAGTTGAGTTCATTTCTGAACATGGTTAAGCAAAAATCGTGAGTGCTACGCTTCATTCCCTTTATTGATAGTTGGACATTAACTCCTCTAAAACTTTAATTTTTTTACATTTGGCTATTTGTTAAGATAGATGTTTACATACCCAGTTCGCTACTGAACATGAGCTAATAAACTCGCTGATGCTATGATCCCTATATTGATATATTTTCCCGTTGATTACTACTGTAAACATTAACCGATTGTTTAAACTTTGGATATATCATGCAAATGAATGTATTAAAGGCCAAGTTTGTTGCTGAAAGATGTCAAACAAACTTACATGCATGCTGCACTGTCGTTACTGATTTCTCTCTCTATCCCTGGTTTCTGTCCAAAATATTGTTTATATGTTAAAAATAGCAAATTATATTGATTTTAAAATTTGTCAATTTTAGGTTCATTTTTATAATTAAAAATAAAATTTAACATATTGGAAAAATTAAAAAAATATTTTCCAATACAATTTCTAGCTGTATTTAAGTAGGAAAATATTTTTCAATATATTTAAAATAAGAAAATATGGAAATATCAGTGGTCTGGCTACTTGATCGTTTGACTGTCAACAACTCTTGCACTCCTATAATTAAAATACATTCATTATCGCTAAATTGTACATCCTTTTAATCTTTTCAAAGATTTAAAATTATCAGAAAGCATAGCGTTTTCTCCCTCTTAAATACAAAAAAATATTGACATTGACGATATTCACGAAATG
Source organism: Amaurobius ferox (assembly GCA_951213105.1). Taxonomy (NCBI): domain Eukaryota; kingdom Metazoa; phylum Arthropoda; class Arachnida; order Araneae; family Amaurobiidae; genus Amaurobius; species Amaurobius ferox. Next base: position 11,648,667 of record OX578143.1, read on the forward strand.
TCATCCAAAGTCCATAACAGTGACAGTTGTTTTCAATCTTCTGGCAATGAATTTCGGAGCTGTTCCCGAAGAATGTTTATTCTTTAAAAAGAACCCCATGGGTCGAATATTTCTAAAAGCTTTTATCCAATGGTAAGACACTAGAGGATTGTTTACAGCACTTTGGGATGCATCATTGCCTGTCTGATGTAATATTACTTTCCTTATATACATAATGTATAAGGAAAGCACTGTGAAGAAGTCGAAAATTCGATTTCGAGCTTCTTACTTTCCTTATAAACATACTGTATAAGGAAAGTATTATCACGGGATCGAAAATTAGAATTCGAGTTTCTGACGGGAGAGCACGTTTCAAGCATCCATGATCACGAATCAAACACTTTTGATGTGATGCCTGTAAGTGTGTGTGTGTGCGTGTGTGTGTGTGTGCACACACAGATATCACTTCAAAAATGTTCGATTCGTGATCAGGGATGCTTGAAACGTGCTCTCTCGTTGAAAACTCGAATTCGAATTTTCGACCCCGTCACAATACTTTCCATATACATTATTGTATATAAGGAAAGTAAAAACTTATTTCATAGATAACATTATTGCTTCTTAGATAATAATTTCACATTGCATATTAATTCATTTAAAAATTCCTCAAAGCCGTAAATTATTACTTTCCTTATATACATAATGTATAAGGTTGCTGCTCCATGTCTTCGGACGATTCAGTCAGCTTGGGCTTTCGACATAATGTACAAGGAAAGTATTGTGACGGGGTTGAAAATTCGAATTCGAGTTTTCGACGGGAGAGCACGTTTCAAGCATCCCTGAATACGAATCAAACATATTTGAAGAGATGTCTGTGTGTGTGTGTGAAAGTATGTGTGTGTATGTGTGTGTATGTGTATGTGTGTGTGTGTGTGTGTGTGTGTGCGTGTGAGTCAGTGAGTCTGTGGAGACGATAACTGACGAACAATTGGGCCGATTCAAACGAAATTTGGTACAAAAAGCACAATCCGTAAACACTGGAAGCCTATTGTTTTTATACGCAATCGAATATTCAGAACACTCCTAAATTTTCGAGTGAAATTTTGAAAAAATCGTCAAAAAATCAAAACCGCTAATAAAATTACGCAAATAGGCATTTCTTATATAATTTTTAATTTGAAAACGATTGAAATAAATTTTAGAACGCTAACATAAACCGTTATCGAGATATTGCACATTTTAAAAAAAATTATCAAAAAGTCATATAAAATAAAAAAAATATGCCCTATTGAGAAATATGTTCACTTTTCGTATGTAATACCATGCGATAAATTGGGTGCCATCATTCTCGTGAATCTAGCTCGTTCCATTCATGAAAAAATATACTTTTGTATTTGAATGTCAATAGTCATTTATCTACTATAAGAATAACTTATTTCTCCATACATGACGCTTGGCGAGGTTTTGACGACGAATTTCTCGGAGTCGCCATCTTGGCGACATTTTAACGAAAATATCGCCAAATGCATAAAAATGGAGCTAAATCAATGAAATTTACGACTAATCGTCGAAAATTCAATATCTTGGAAAGAATATAAGTATCTACTATAAGAAAAACCTATTTTTTTACTGTAAAAGTAGTAAATACATTGCATTATATAAGGGAAGTCATGTGGCCCACACCCGATTTTTTTTAATGCAGTGCGTTACACTACAAACTACGAGAAAAAGTAGTGACTACTGTAATTTTGTTACTTGTAGCGCGCTACTTCCGACCACTGTTCTCAGATGTCTTTTTATAGAACCGAAACAAATAATTTTACAAAAGATATTTTACATGTGAAGACATTTTGAGGGAAACATTTTTCCATCCATATCAAATTTTTAGTATAAGAAAAAAAAACTAAAATCTTTTGATGACCAACACAATTTTTTTTAACTGTAAAAGTAACTAACTTTAACTGTAAATTCATTGTATTATATAAAGAAAGTCATGTTCTGCCCACATCACATTTTTTTTTCAGATTAGCAACAATTTAGTGTGGCTAATAATTTATATGCACTCGATTAATTTGCGCTAATATAAATTACTATTAAGATCCATATTTTGTATACATTTTTTTCTCTCTGACTGCTGAAAAAATAATCTTAAAAATGAAAGGAAAAAGCAAGGAAAATACTCCTCGATTTTTTCCTTCCAATTTTATCAAATTTTCGTTGGCAATAATTACCTTCCTATAGCACTTGATACCTCTCTTATGATGTGACTAAGTTCTCTTATATGCGGTTGCAGAAATCAGACCGTTACGAAAAATGTAAATATTTTGAATGCTTATATCTCCGAACATAAGAGATAAAAATGCAAATTCCATTTACAAATAATAAAAAATTATAAATAATGGAAATGTAATTCTATTTATGAATATACATAAATAATTTCAATATTTTAAACTTATGTTTTCAAAAATTAAAATGTTTTCATCTGAGCAGGTTTTTGCCTCATTTTTCTTAGTTGCACTCGACATATCTTCTGAATTATAAAAGATAGATTGAAATAACAAATGACAAAAATGTTCAGTAGGAAATCCTGCTTTAGATCAATCATGTGTTTTTTCAAAGGTCTTAAAATTTTCGAAGAATCATGTTCTCAAATCCACAAAAATTTAAAATTTTCTGTTTTTCAAATTTCTGTGTCTTTATCCCGAAAACGAAAACGAAAAGCTATATAATACAAAATGTGATTTGTAACTTACAAGATATATAATTGGATTTCATATCAGGCTCTAAGTTTTTTAAATACAGTGTTTATAATCTTGATATTTTAATATTTTGGACTTTTTTGAAAAGGTTGTTCTTATTTAGATAGTTTCATATCACTTTCCCTGCAACACATGATATTGTATAAAAAAAGTATTGAAATCATGTCAAAAATCGCAACTCGAGTTTTAAACTGATCTACACATTTTGGAACCTCTAGAACACGAGGAAACAATTTGTAGATTGGCGGCTGTGTGTGTGTTTGTCTGTGCAATGTATGTATCCACTCTAACTCAAAAACGAATGGACCAAATTTCATAAAATTTTACAGGTAGGTCACTTATGGGTGACCCTGGTTCTGATTAGATTTTGGTACGATTAGGGATTAAAGAACCTGCCTTTTTTTTCGCGAAATGACCAGTAAACATCGTCAATATCTAACATAAAAGACTACGTATAGTCAAATGTTTCCATTATATGGTTTTGTGAGGAAATTTCAACGATAAAAAGAATAAGACCAACCCCATTACTCTGCGATTAACCGTTCTAGAGATATTTTAGTCTTTTAGCGTTTTTGTTAAGTAACCTTTAAAAATACGAGAGTCACACTGAAATTTTTGAAACAGGGGTAGCCGAAATGCGCTAGAAAAAAATAATTGGTCGGATATTTAAATTTGAACTCTTTTATGTCCACAGACGATAATTTGTGGTAACAATTACAATTTAGATATCGTAGAATAAATTTGGAAAGAAAAGAAAATGGAGTTGACGCAAGAGCATTATTGAGCTATGACTTTCTATGATTTTAAAGTGGGACTAAATCAAGAAGAATGTCTTCAACGTCTGTAATTAGCATATGGAAATGATGCTCCATCTCGTGCCACTGTATTCATATGGTTTTCAGAGTGTAGAAGAGGTCGAAATTCTCTCCTGGATGAAAAACTCACAGGAAGATCTCTATCAGCTGTAATCCCAGAAAATGTGATGAAACGTACATACCGTTCGTTCTCTGACGTTCCACCACGTCAAGATAGCAAAGTATGGATCTTTGAAGATGACCCCAAACCAACAATGGTGAAAAGACAACGGGGAATGGAAAAAGTATTGTATGCCGTGTTCCTCAGAAGTACAGGTCTCGTCAAAGCCATAAAGCTAGAGGGACAGAAGGCAATTACAGCTAAATGATACACCACTAAGTGTCTTCCAGAAATTCTTCAGAAAGTGAATGTTAGGGGACTGACTCATGCTTCAGCATGACAATGCATCTTCTCATTCAGCAAGAATGACAGTCGAAGTTCTTGAACAAAAAAGCATCAAAGTGATGGAACATACACCCTATTCTCCTGATCTTCTTATACGTGACTTTTGGCTATTATTTAATATAAAAATAAATTTACGTGGGCGTCGTTTTCATTCCGAAAATTAGATGGATGAGGCTATAAAAGCATGTTTTTCATCCATTCCAAGAAATGGATGACTTGAAGCATTTAATCTTTGGAAAATTCGCCTACAAAAGTACATTGATGTTGGTGGGGATTACTTTGAACACTCCTTAGAGCTGGTAAGTTTAAATTGTATCACTTAGCCATATCTCAAAAATTTCAGTATGACTCTGGTATGAATGTACATTTACATCAACTTGTTTATGAACTTATCGTTACGTAGACGATCTAATCTGAATAAACGGATCTAAATAATATCAAAATCGATTTCTATCCGGATAATCTAGAACTGTTGAATGATGAACCCTCTATTAGTGCTTAATTTTTAAAGTGTTTCGTAGGAATAACATGATAAAATGTATAAAAAATACGATTAACTGCAGCTTTTCGGGTTAGTCTAATAATGATTGTGAAGCAAGTTGTATTAAACTGTGGTATATGAATATAAGGAAATTACGAGGGGCGCCTCACGCTCAGGATATTTACATTGTTGCGTTTAAATATCATTTCTGAAAGAAAATTAAAAAAATCACATTACTACCAGATAATATTTTAAAGGTTCCAACAATGGTATATAAACTACTAAATGACAAACAAGATTAGAGCGTCGAATGTATTTATTTGCCAACTTATCTGTATACTGAGATTAGTTGCATGTTGATACACAGAGGAGCTCGGGTCCAGACGATGAAATCGGCACTGACGGAAGATGTCTTTTATTCCATAATTCGTGCCAGTATTCGGATTGTGCAGTACAGTTTATAAGACAGGCTAGTTGTTTGTCCCTGGCTGGGGGTGCGGGTGGAGCTGAGGAAGTTGTCTCGGGCTTTATAATTTTGTATATGCACTTATATTTATATTGGCCCCAAATTATTTTACATGAAATTGAAACAAAATTTAGTATTCAAATTAAAATTTTCTAGCACAGTAAACTAGAGATTGGATATATAATATATATATAATGTATATATATATATATATATAATATATATATATATATATATATATATATATATATATATATATATATATAAATATAATATATATATATATATATATATATTTTATATATATATATATATATATATATATAATATATATTAATATATATATATATATATATTTATAGATGTTTATATTTATATATAAGCAAATATTTTATTTTTATTTGTATTATTTATATGTGTTAATGCCATACTCTTTATATTACTTAAACTATTATGAATTATACATCTTATTTGATTTAGTGACTGGCAAATATATGTATTCTTGTTATTATATAATTTGATAAATATTGCCTGGTATTTTCAATTTTGTTGGGAATTGTTTAGACCGTTATCAATTTACCAACAGTGTGCCATGGATTGTTTTGGATATAATAATTGTCCAGCTAAACATTATAACATAAATAAATGTAAGAATAAAAATTGTAAAACCTGCCCATTTGCTTCTAACTCACAAATTACTAATCTAAATATTCATAAGACTTTCTGTAAAATTTTTAATTGCATCTACAAATTATCTTGTAATATTTGTAATATATCTTATATAGGACAGACCAGTAACCCTATTCATCTACGTATGAATGTACATAGAGGTCATGTTAAAAAATATATCCATAATAATAATTTTCTTCCTACTTCTAATAAAATCGAATATAAACACTTTGCTCATCATGGGTTTGAAAATATAACTATACATATTTTGTACATTAAAGCAAATACTGATGATAGATTATTCTTTGAAAACTTCTATATTAAATCACAATGTACTCTGTTTCCATATGGATTAAATCAATTATATCTCAATGGTAATATTGTTAAGAATAATATTGTACATAATAAATAGTCTATTTTTAATCACCTTTTTTTTAATCCTCTTTTACATAATAGTAAATTGGCTAAACTCAAAAGATTTAAACGCGGTAAAGGAAGCTCCTCCCAACATGATTTTAAAGCGGAGATTAAAAGTATGCATCAACAATTCAATAACACATTTCAATGGAAATTTATTAAATCATGGGTATTTGCAGTTAAGAAAAAACAATTAAACACAGTTTATGCTATTTTCTTAAAGTTAAATCTTACTAATGAACATTTTAATCATATTTTCTATGATTTGCTCATTACTAGATCAAAATATTTAAAAATAAAACTTAATCAATTTCATAATAATAACTGTTTTAATTCTTATTGTGTAATATCATTTAAGCATCCTATTTATAATTCCATAAACTTTAAGAATTTATTTAATCATTTCCATCATCTTTTGCCTGTAAAGGATTTGAATGTTACTAAAACTTTTAAATAACAAGCCTATTGGAAGAACCATTTTTAATTACAATGCAATTTCAAAATCTCTCTCAGTCGACATAGATTCCTCAACAAATGTAGATGGTGAATGTATTTGTAGTGTTGATAATTATGCTGAATTTATTAATCCACACTTGGGTCATATAGTTACTGGTGACTTAGCCATTGTAAAAGATAAATCTTTAAGAACTATAATGTCATTTGGCACTAAATTCAGGTTACCTTCATGTAATAATTCTAAACAAGTCTTAAAGTCAATCAATCTGGACCTTGATGAATTTATTTATGGATTAGCTTCTAAATATGCTCAGCCTTTAGAGGCATTTAATATGTGGAAATATACTATTTTGAGATCTATTAAAAATGCCATTTGTAGTATTAATTTATCTAGATCTATATATAATATGGATAATATAAAGCAATCTGTTAATAATTTACATAGATCTTTTGTTGTTACTTATGTTGATAAAGCCTCCAATAATTATGCTATTATTTGTAAAAAATTCTATATTCAATATCTGCTAGATTATTTAAAAAATAATAGTCTCTTTAAAATTGATTCACACTCTCTTAATAGTATCAAATTGAAAATTATCAATATGTATAGTGATTTAGATATTAATAATACATTTTTGACATTTCCATATATTGTGCTTATACCTAAATTTCGTAAAAATCCTATTAAATTTAGAACTGTAACCAGTGGTCATAATTCATACTCTACTACTGCTAGTAAATTATTACTCAATTATTTAAATGCACTAAATAGTAATTTACGAGATTCTAGTGATAACTACATTATTCTAAATAAATGTAAAGAATTAAAAAATAAATTAAAAACACTTGGTAAAATAATAGGATTTCAAACTTTTGATTTTAAAGATCTATTTAATAATATTAAGATCACTGATCTATATGATGTCATTTTAGCTTTATATAACGCTTATATTACTTCTCATTCTCATCTTACTACATTTACCAATTTTCCTAAGCTTCTCCATTATGTTCTTTTCAATAATTATATCTTTCAAGGTAATAAATTGTACTTACAAGTCTCGGGTGTTCCTCAAGGTGGCTGTAGTAGCAGTATGTTAGCTAATTTATACCTACATCATTATGAAAAATTCTTTACTTCAACAGATTATAAAATTTACAGATATGTAGATGATCTGATTTGCCTTGTATTTACTGATAACTATGTCATAGATATAGATTTCTATCCGGATAATTTGGAATTAATACCTAATGAAACTTCTATTAGTAATAATATTTATTATTTGGATTTAAATCTAATTATAGAACCTGCTCATAGGATAGTTACTAATTTATATGATAAAAAATATTTTTTTTAATTTAATATTAATAAATTATTACCTTTTAATTCCTGCAACTCGATTCAATTGTTTAGAAATATTATACTTAATCAACTTTTTAGAATTTATAGATTATCAGATAAAAAATTCCTTGCTTTGCACATTAATAACCTCAAAATTACCAGTAAAATGTATAAATATCCTGCATATTTAGTAAATGGTATAGTTAATAAGTTTCGATTAGCCTATTATTCTCTTATTATCTTATTTTAGCCGTGCTTATTCATTCTCTTGAAATTATATTTTCATCTTTTTATCTTGAAGCTTTAACTGTTGAATATCTCTTTTTATTGCTTTTACGCAGTACAGTTTTTATTACTCTCTTTGGCAACAGCAAATCACATCTTTTCATTTCTCCATATGGCAACATTGGTCTAGCCATATTTTGCTTGTCATTGTTGCTCTAATGAAATGTATTTCAAGGTATTTATTTTTCCTTTATTGTTCCAATCTATATGCTTGTCGTCCATATAACGCAAGTTTATAGATAAAATCTATCTTGTGTTTCAGAAACAAGCATTTTTGTGTTCATTTCGAAGGGATATATGGACCCGAAGAGAATTTTTTCGAAATGAACTTATCGTAAGCCTAAATCTCTTCCATGTGCAAGCTTTTTTGCTTGATTTTTTTGTTTTCTTATTTGCATTCCTCATTTTTGAAATTTGTTGATTGTATTTGTCTTTATGACCTGCATTACGCTTTATTATTTCCTCTTTATGTCTTAATCTCTTTTATTTCTTTGTATTTTGTAGAAAATTTTGGAATAGTGTATTATGAGTTACTACATACATTCTAACTTTGGATTTACTAATTTATATTTATATATATATATATATATATATATATATATATATATATATATATATATATATATATATATATATATATATATATATATATATATATATATATATATATATATATATATATATATATATATATATATATATATATACATATATATATATATACAGGGTGTATCTGAATTCATCATCAATATTTGGTGGAAAGGTAGGGAATAGGAAAAGGAGACTATTTCACATAGAAAAGCATGGGCGCAGACATCATGTAGTAGGGCAACATGAATCCGGTTAAATGATTTAAAGAAAACGTAATAAGAAAGTTGTAAGAAAAAATATCATTTATTTGTGCATCGTTTGTACAGACTTACAAGAGGTGCTCGAAATGCCGATCATTTGCTAGAGTACATGCCTCACAACGACGTTGCATGGACAAGTGAACTTTCTGGAATATGCTCGGCATTTCCCGGATGTTTGCGGCTGCAAGCTATATGCGTGCTACGAGGTCCATAGTACTGGCAACTGGGGTCTCGTTCACCATGTTTTTCATCGCACTCCATGCAAAGAAGTCGATTGGAGATAAATCCGGTGATGTGGTGGCCAACAAACCGGTCCACCGTGGGTCTCATTGGTAATGAGGCAGCTGATGAGTTAGCGAAGTTGTCTGCCTCGTTGGGCATCCCGTTGGAGACTCCTGCCTCTTACTTCCTCCTGACCAGCTTTGTTCGGACGAAGGTGGTGAGGAGCTGGCGGGTTTTTTGTGGGTCGTGAAACGGTGGTACGCGTGCCTGCTCCCTTCTCTCGGCCCTTTCCGTTGATTTTGAACATTGCTCTAGAGTTCTTTTCCACTTTTTTACTGGCCATGGGCCCTTCGTGGCCTATCTCCATCGGTTTCATCTTAGGGACTCCCCCCTCTGTTCTTGTGGGTTGGAGAGGGACGTAGACCATTATGTCTTCGTCTGCCCTCTAACTCGTGATTTCCATCTCTCTGGGTCAATGGAGGGTAGCTGGACTTTACGGTTTAATAGGGTTGTAGCCAAACCCGGGTCTATCCAGAGAATAAGTAAATGTGTTTCAGTCGCTGGGTCGATCGCAGGGTTGAGCATTTAGTGTTAATATTAAGGAGCTCGGAAAATACCAGTGACACATAGACTTTGGAGTTTAGACTGTTGAAGCATTTCCTGGAGTATCATTGGTTTACAATGCAAAAGTAGAATGTAGGCCTTTGTTGTAAAATGTTGTTGTAAAAGTTTAATGTAAAAGTTGAATGTTATTGTATGCCTTTGTAACCGTTCTGACCAGGCACAAATAATTTGTTTTTAAATAAATTTAGGATTCCTTTCCCGACCAGGGTTTTTAACCAGCTATAAACCTGATTAGGCAACCCCCCCCAGCCTGGGACGACAAAAAAAAATAAAAACGGTCCACCTAGACCAATCTATTGAGATCCAAATTTTCTGGTCAGATCACATTCACACATCACATCATTTGCGAAAAGTACTGGAGCGCCGTCATGCTGGAACCACACGTCAGACAGCTTTGCGCGTGAATGGGAATTGTGGACACAAAGCGCCCTCTACACCATCATGCGTTCGCTTGCACCTATGCTTTCCTAAGTGAAATAGTCTTCTTTTCCTATTCCCTATCTCCTCACCAAATAATGATGAAGAATTGATGTAGATAAGTAGTTGATGAATAAGTAAAATAAATTTATTAATATATATATATATACATATAGTATATATTTAAATATATATATATAATACAAAAGAGAATGAAGAAAGAACGACAATGTATCAAAATTTCGCCGGGGGGGATTGTTACCCCCACTTCCCGGTTAACCCAGCTTAATGCCATGACGACACTTCCGGAAGCGGATATAATGTCGTAAACAAAAATTTTATCATCAAGATTCACTACTACAATACAGTAACACAAAAGACATTTTAAAAATCAATTATTTAACTCAAATATATAACAAGACAAACAAACCTCTCATACACTTCACCATTCAAGCATCAAAAATATATTAAATGAAATAGTTTATATTCGTTATGTGGATGACATTTTGTATGCTTGCCCCGATGGCCGGGATCACTTAGATTTTCCTTTTAACCATCTAACTTAACCTTGACTGAAACTACACGATCATAGTATTAATTTCCTGGACTTAACTATATATAAGTAATCTAATGGTAATGTAGGACTTAAACTATATGATAAAATAAAATACTTCAATCTTAATATAAATTACGTAATTCAATGGAATTCTTGTCTACATCGTAATGTATTCAGAAACATTATTTTAAATTTTTTGATCAGAAGCAAACGATTAAATAGCAGTGAAGAAAATCGATTTGGAAGCGATCTGTGCTATCTGAATGAAGCAATTGCAAAAGGTAACCCATTGCGTTTTAAGAACATTATATGTAAATTCTACAACATAACCGTAACGTAAAGTTACGACTTATATTTATATAAAGGTACACAGTTTGAACAGCAGATAAGATGCTACTGGACATCATAGTTTAACAGTTTAAAGGTGTTCTATTCATACACAGGATGAGTCAATTACTTTTTTGATGCTTGAATGGTGAAGTGTATGCGAGGTTTGTTTGTCTTGTTATATATTTGTGTTAAATAATTGATTTTTAAAATGTCTTTTGTGTTACTGTATTGTAGTAGTGAATCTTGATGATAAAATTTTTGTGGTATAGTCAGTATGAGTCTTTCAACTTTTTTACATTTAAAGTTTTAGTATAGTGTACTTGGTTTGCGACATTGTATCCGCTTCCGGGAGTGTCGTCATGACATTAAGCTGACTTAACCGGGAAGTGGGGGTCACAATCCCCCCGGCGAAATTTTGATACATTGTCGCTCTTTCTTCATTCTCTTTTGTATTGTATAAATGTACTTGGTTGAGCAGCATAGCGCCTAACGGTATATTTTCTGTTGATTGATTTCGATGAGGTTACTAGATTTATTTATTTGTATATATATATATATATATATATATACATATAAAAATAAGTATATCACGAACGGAACTCCTATTTAAGTAAAGGAGAAAACAGAAACCTTACAGAGGATGTGGCGCTTAGCAGCTCTGCATCCAGAGTGGCATATAAGGATATAAACAAGAAGAAAAAATAAGCGAGAACAGGAGTGACCATATGATTTGCATAGAATGGCAGGGGTGGATTGCGACACCCCTTTCCCGCTTAAAGCAGCTTTTACGACCCGGGCAACGCTCACGGCACCAATGTAACTCAATGGTCAATCTCCCACATGTGCAAAGACAGAAGCACCCGAACGGACACAAAAGCAAAGATGGAACCAAGCATGGAAGAGATACACCCTACAATCCAGCTTGAAAACACAACTTTTTATAAGGGAGAGTCGCACATGCGCGATAAGACTTCATGATGATAGGATCGCAGATATGAAAATATATATGATTAAGAATACTCATTTAGAATCAAACAATGCACAATTTCTTTCTTTGAAAAAGGAATAGTAATAATGTTGTAAAAAATATCTAGGGTAATTTCTTTTTAATGCATCATTTATTATTTTATTACATTCATAAATGCAGTCTTTTTTAAAAGTACTGTAGTTTCTGTTTCTTCTGAAGTACCCGACAATAATATTTCTGAATATATTTTTAGTGAGGTTTGAATTCCAATCAATAATATTATTAATTTTGATATTGTATGAATTTCTCTTGTCGTGTATGGTTGTATAAATTCCATACTGTTGGTGTTTTCTTATTGACAAGTCCAGGAAGTCTGTCGATCCATCCTCATTGATCGGGTTTTCAATTAAGTCTAATTCCCTTGGGTAGAATGCTAAATCTATGTCAGGGGTGTTTGCATAACCCCCTAATATCACATCGTCAACATAACGGAAATAAGGTATTTCCGATAATATATGGGTTCCTCTTTCATATTTGGATAGATAAATATCCGCCAATATTGATGAGCATGCACCACCCATGGGTATGCCTTTGACCTGTTTGTAGTAATGCGTACCGTCATATAGTATGTTTTCATTCAATACCAACTCAATCAAATCCAAATATCTTCTGAGAGTTATATATGGTTTTAAATTATATTCCTCATGTAATTCTTTCAAGATCATTTGTAGGTTTGTTAAATCGATGTTATTAAACAGATCCCGGAAATCGTAGCTTCTGAAGTTCAAATCTTTATGGCAAAATTTCAGTCGGTCTATCAATTCCTGTCCGTTTTTTAACATTATGGAGTTTTGCTTCTTAATATCAGTTATAACATATTGGAGTAATTTCAGAAGTTTTTTATTTGCTTGTTCCAGGTACGATCCGCATCCCACTTCCGTTATGTTGACGATGTGATATTAGGGGGTTATGCAAACACCCCTGACATAGATTTAGCATTCTACCCAAGGGAATTAGACTTAATTGAAAACCCGATCAATGAGGATGGATCGACAGACTTCCTGGACTTGTCAATAAGAAAACACCAACAGTATGGAATTTATACAACCATACACGACAAGAGAAATTCATACAATATCAAAATTAATAATATTATTGATTGGAATTCAAACCTCACTAAAAATATATTCAGAAATATTATTGTCGGGTACTTCAGAAGAAACAGAAACTACAGTACTTTTAAAAAAGACTGCATTTATGAATGTAATAAAATAATAAATGATGCATTAAAAAGAGTATTCTTAATCATATATATTTTCATATCTGCGATCCTATCATCATGAAGTCTTATCGCGCAAGTGCGACTCTCCCTTATAAAAAGTTGTGTTTTCAAGCTGGATTGTAGGGTGTATCTCTTCCATGCTTGGTTCCATCTTTGCTTTTGTGTCCGTTCGGGTGCTTCTGTCTTTGCACATGTGGAAGATTGACCATTGAGTTACATTGGTGCCGTGAGCGTTGCCCGGGTCGTAAAAGCTGCTTTAAGCGGGAAAGGGTTGTCGCAATCCACCCCTGCCATTCTATGCAAATCATATGGTCACTCCTGTTCTCGCTTATTTTTTCTTCTTGTTTATATCCTTATATATATATATATATATATATATATATATATATATATATATATATATATATATATATATATATATATATATATATATATATATATATATATATATATATATATATATATTTACATATTTACATATTTACATATATACTATATGTATATATATTTTAAGAAATTTATTTTACTTGTTTTATAAATACCAGTGACCTATCATGATTGAAAATAGTCTGTAGAGTATATGCAAAATGAAATGAAAATGGTCTGATGAGCATATGTTAATTTAAAATAGACTCAAAAAGGGCTGGGGAAAAATTCCATTATAAATTATAACAACGCAGATACTAAACAGACATTAAATATCCCTCTTTCCCCGATTCATAAACAAGGTAAGCATAGAAAAATGGGTTACAAAACTTTTACATGTTTCTGAAAGTCTGGTAAATATAAACCTGTAACTTCCTTGATCCAGAAACATCCAGAAACTTGTCAATCAAGTAAATTCTCAAATCCATAAATCCATAGATATTCTTATATATCTTTTAAAGATAATTAAATTAAGTATATAAATAAAATGCTTAGAATTACAATGTCATTTAAAATATTATAGAAATTTGCACATAATTGAAGTTTTAATTTCTTTATATTGTATTTTCCGTGTGAGGAATGGGTATACTCCTAGTAAATGATATGAATGAAATATGTATTGATTTTGCATTGAGAGGCAGATGATTTATATTTCGATGACGTCATTTGAATAAAGTCCATTTTGTTTAACTAGAGTTGTCTTTTTCAACGAAGTTCTAAGATTTCAAATATAATGAAATACTGTAGTACTCTAATAGTCTAAACAATATCAATGCTGGATGTATCACATTTTAGAGATGTTTAAATAAAATTACATTCCAGTTGGACAATGTTTCATAATCAATGTTTTATGCTTGATTTAGCTTTCTTGTTATTTTTTAATTAGTTATGAAACTATCCTCACTGGTGTCCCTCAAGGCTCAATCTCAGATCCGATTCGGTTTTTAATTTACATAAATGATATTATCTATGTTCCTTCTTGTGCTTCCAAAATAATTTTTGTTGATGATACAAGCTTATGTTTTTGTTGATGAAAACATTCAGAAACTTGTCAATCAAGTAAATTATCAAATCCATAACTATACAGACTTGTTTGACGAAAACTTCTTAACCTTAAATACTGAAAAAAAAATTGAAAAAGTGTGTTCTTTTTTATAGGAAATATTCTGCTCGTGATATAAATAACATATATATATATATAAATGGCTCGAGTATTCTTTTTTCTTCCGACGTTAAGTTCTTGGGCGTGATTTTACAGAATGATTTAAAATGGAATAAACAAGTTAACCACATTTGTAGTACAAAATAAGGAAAAACATTGGATTAGTTAGAACTAAATTATCTCCTTCACCAAACACTGTTTAAATTATGCTCTATTACAGTTTAATTTTTTCTCATCTGTATTATTGTAATCTTGTTTGGGGAAACACAATTACCAGAAATATAAGCAGGCTTTGCATTCTACAAAATAAATATATATCTCTTTTTAAAAATTCCTTTGATCTGAATATTCATCAGCATGATATTTGTTATCGCTACAAAATTGTGTCCGCCACTAAGATTTTTCACTATCGTTTGTCTTTCTTTATGTGTCAGCATAATCAGCATTGCAGTACTTTTTTCGCTAATTTTCACGATCATACTTATAATACTCGGAGTAAGAATCAATTGTTACCCCCCTTTTCTCGTACAAACAGCGTATACGTAAATATCAATTCCACTGGCTCAAGATTATGGAATTCTTTTCCACTTTTCTTAAAATCACTAAACCATGAAAATAGTTTTAAGAAGTACTTAAAGATGTTTCTGTTACAGGTCTGACTGATTTGCTGACCTATTACTTATTTGCTTTGCTACTTGCTTTTCAATTAGTTTTTTCTTGTTTATTTTGTTATGGCTTGTGTTCTGTCACTGACCATTGCATTAATGCTAGCATGTTGCCAGTTTGGTTGAGGCTGTGGACTCGTCAGGCCTATCTGTAGCGCCTTTTTCCGCAGTTGCTTGCCCCACTGTTATACTTTACTTGTAAGTTGAAATTGTATATGTTGTGTATATTGTGTGGCAAAATAAAGTTTATTATTATTTATTTATTATTATTATTTATTGAGGAATTATTAATTGGGAAAAGCGAGTACATAAGGCCTGAGTTCACACCACATGAAATAAATTGTTTACAATATCTGCATTAAATCCGAAATTTTACTAAATGCAAGCTCCTGATAAAAGTGCTTTGGTACATAGCATATTTGAAAGAATTGGACAAAACCCGTGGATTTATATACAGGCTTTCAATTTTCTTGATATAAGTTATTTTATGGCATAGATCAATATCATTCGTTAACTTAACGCTTATAACCTAAATTGTATTACACGAAATACAGTGTTTAACCCACTTTACACATTAAGATGTAACACTCGTCATCAGCTTTGAAGATTAATTTTCCTGCCATGAAGCGTATGCAATCTTCAAATCAATTTACCATATAGGAGATCCTAAGTGCTTTGATATTTTAAAACTCAGTAGTAGCTGTTGCATGGAGGCCCATAAGATCAATATATAGAATAAAATTATTGATCACTGGAGCATCTGGTGAAGAGAAGATAAACTATTTGATAATTTCAGGGAAGTAAATAGATAAAAATAAATATTTTGTTGAAGGGGAATTAATGGGACAGCTATTTAGAATATAAGGACATTTAGAATATGTATTATATTTACGAGGATCTACTACTTAGAGTATGCATAACAAAATATTTATCAAGGGTTGTAAATGTGTAAAAGAGAGACATCTTTAGCAACACCCAGGTGGGATCATACTGCATAGGTATGCGCTTAATAACCTCAATGACAGATTGCTTACTGACTGTAAAACATGAAATTTAATGCCGCTCATGATTACTTACAAAAATAGAAATCTATATTTTATGAGAAATGCGTATACAAAGTATGTTCCTCTTTATTCGATTTTTTCATACCTTCTGTGGCAACCGAAAATTAAAATAAGCTAAAGTTAAACTTTTAAATATTAAGTTCGTTAAGATTGACATGGCCGTTAATTCATAGATAGTGGATTTATTATTGAAATCGTACATTGCTAGTTGTGCCGCTATATAAAACCCTCCAATTAATTACATTTCGTGTGAGTCCTGTAAAGGAATAATTAATTATTATAATACTCATTGATTGCACCATTTAAACTTTAACAATACAACATTTATTAACAACATCAAATCTAAATTATTTAATCACACCAATTATTCATATTATTAATAATATGCTTAGCAACAATTATTCTCATTAATTATTGTGGCGGAGGGGACATATGTGACCAGTATTATTAAAATTACTATCGTGTCTATGACCTGTGATTCCTGTTGAGCACATACCTTCCAATTCGTCCTGGGCTTTATGTTATAACTCAAAGGCTTGCATCAGTTCTCAGTATTGGCCATAACTCTTTGGTGTGTGGCTCCTCCTCGTTCTCTGATTGCACTCACACATTGATATATCTCCATTATTTAGGAATCTTTACGGGACACTCTACAAGTCTGTTAGGGTTTTCATTCTTATCTAGTCGTGCTCTTAAGTCAAAATCGTGATAGTTTCTGCTGGCACGCTTCTAAGCCAAAATTCCATAGTTGTCTGTTGGTCAGCTCTTAAGTCAAAATCGTGATAGTTTCTATTAGTATGCTTCTAAGTCAAATTTCAATCATCGTCTCTTTCGTTCTCGGTTCACAGGCTGTGGTTCCCTCGGAAGGGGGGGTATCTCCGCCTTTACTTCTTTTTGGCGCTTATTGGTTACTCCTTTGCGCAATGGCACCACTCCACATTTCGTAAGCAGCCGCTCTGTCATGGCCTCTTAAATTTATGGTCTTCTGACCTTTAGGTTCATGTAATTATAAACTTTGGTGCCAGCCAGACTACAAGTTTTGTCTGCCGTTTTGGCAACCATAAACTTCAAACATAAAAGTGTCTCATCAAATGTGAGATCAATTTCAGGTCTCACACCTAGAATTTAAACTATTTGGTCGCAATTTGGAAGTGTAGGGAAGACTGGTGCTTCATAAGTTGAGTTCATTTCTGAACATGGTTAAGCAAAAATCGTGAGTGCTACGCTTCATTCCCTTTATTGATAGTTGGACATTAACTCCTCTAAAACTTTAATTTTTTTACATTTGGCTATTTGTTAAGATAGATGTTTACATACCCAGTTCGCTACTGAACATGAGCTAATAAACTCGCTGATGCTATGATCCCTATATTGATATATTTTCCCGTTGATTACTACTGTAAACATTAACCGATTGTTTAAACTTTGGATATATCATGCAAATGAATGTATTAAAGGCCAAGTTTGTTGCTGAAAGATGTCAAACAAACTTACATGCATGCTGCACTGTCGTTACTGATTTCTCTCTCTATCCCTGGTTTCTGTCCAAAATATTGTTTATATGTTAAAAATAGCAAATTATATTGATTTTAAAATTTGTCAATTTTAGGTTCATTTTTATAATTAAAAATAAAATTTAACATATTGGAAAAATTAAAAAAATATTTTCAAATACAATTTCTAGCTGTATTTAAGTAGGAAAATATTTTTCAATATATTTAAAATAAGAAAATATGGAAATATCAGTGGTCTGGCTACTTGATCGCTTGACTGTCAACAACTCTTGCACTCCTATAATTAAAATACATTCATTATCGCTAAATTGTACATCCTTTTAATCTTTCCAAAGATTTAAAATTATCAGAAAGCATAGCGTTTTCTCCCTCTTAAATATAAAAAAATATTGACATTGACGATATTCACGAAATGTCATCCAAAGTCCATAACAGTGACAGTTGTTTTCAATCTTCTGGCAATGAATTTCGGAGCTGTTCCCGAAGAATGTTTATTCTTTAAAAAGAACCCCATGGGTCGAATATTTCTAAAAGCTTTTATCCAATGGTAAGACACTAGAGGATTGTTTACAGCACTTTGGGATGCATCATTGCCTGTCTGATGTAATATTACTTTCCTTATATACATAATGTATAAGGAAAGCACTGTGAAGAAGTCGAAAATTCGATTTCGAGCTTCTTACTTTCCTTATAAACATACTGTATAAGGAAAGTATTATCACGGGATCGAAAATTAGAATTCGAGTTTCTGACGGGAGAGCACGTTTCAAGCATCCATGATCACGAATCAAACACTTTTGATGTGATGCCTGTAAGTGTGTGTGTGTGCGTGTTTGTGTGTGTGCACACACAGATATCACTTCAAAAATGTTCGATTCGTGATCAGGGATGCTTGAAACGTGCTCTCTCGTTGAAAACTCGAATTCGAATTTTAGACCCCGTCACAATACTTTCCATATACATTATTGTATATAAGGAAAGTAAAAACTTATTTCATAGATAACATTATTGCTTCTTAGATAATAATTTCACATTGCATATTAATTCATTTAAAAATTCCTCAAAGCCGTAAATTATTACTTTCCTTGTATACATAATGTATAAGGTTGCTGCTCCATGTCTTCGGACGATTCAGTCAGCTTGGGCTTTCGACATAATGTACAAGGAAAGTATTGTGACGGGGTTGAAAATTCGAATTCGAGTTTTCGACGGGAGAGCACGTTTCAAGCATCCCTGAATACGAATCAAACATATTTGAAGAGATGTCTGTGTGTGTGTGTGAAAGTATGTGTGTGTATGTGTGTGTATGTGTATGTGTGTGTGTGTGCGTGTGTGTGTGTGTGCGTGTGAGTCAGTGAGTCTGTGGAGACGATAACTGACGAACAATTGGGCCGATTCAAACGAAATTTGGTACAAAAAGCACAATCCGTAAACACTGGAAGCCTATTGTTTTTATACGCAATCGAATATTCAGAACACTCCTAAATTTTCGAGTGAAATTTTGAAAAAATCGTCAAAAAATCAAAACCGCTAATAAAATTACGCAAATAGGCATTTCTTATATAATTTTTAATTTGAAAACGATTGAAATAAATTTTAGAACGCTAACATAAACCGTTATCGAGATATTGCACATTTTAAAAAAAAATTATCAAAAAGTCATATAAAATAAAAAAAATATGCCCTATTGAGAAATATGTTCACTTTTCGTATGTAATACCATGCGATAAATTGGGTGCCATCATTCTCGTGAATCTAGCTCGTTCCATTCATGAAAAAATATACTTTTGTATTTGAATGTCAATAGTCATTTATCTACTATAAGAATAACTTATTTCTCCATACATGACGCTTGGCGAGGTTTTGACGACGAATTTCTCGGAGTCGCCATCTTGGCGACATTTTAACGAAAATATCGCCAAATGCATAAAAATGGAGCTAAATCAATGAAATTTACGACTAATCGTCGAAAATTCAATATCTTGGAAAGAATATAAGTATCTACTATAAGAAAAACCTATTTTTTTACTGTAAAAGTAGTAAATACATTGCATTATATAAGGGAAGTCATGTGGCCCACACCCGATTTTTTTTAATGCAGTGCGTTACACTACAAACTACGAGAAAAAGTAGTGACTACTGTAATTTTGTTACTTGTAGCGCGCTACTTCCGACCACTGTTCTCAGATGTCTTTTTATAGAACCGAAACAAATAATTTTACAAAAGATATTTTACATGTGAAGACATTTTGAGGGAAACATTTTTCCATCCATATCAAATTTTTAGTATAAGAAAAAAAAACTAAAATCTTTTGATGACCAACACAATTTTTTTTAACTGTAAAAGTAACTAACTTTAACTGTAAATTCATTGTATTATATAAAGAAAGTCATGTTCTGCCCACATCACATTTTTTTTTCAGATTAGCAACAATTTAGTGTGGCTAATAATTTATATGCACTCGATTAATTTGCGCTAATATAAATTACTATTAAGATCCATATTTTGTATACATTTTTTTCTCTCTGACTGCTGAAAAAATAATCTTAAAAATGAAAGGAAAAAGCAAGGAAAATACTCCTCGATTTTTTCCTTCCAATTTTATCAAATTTTCGTTGGCAATAATTACCTTCCTATAGCACTTGATACCTCTCTTATGATGTGACTAAGTTCTCTTATATGCGGTTGCAGAAATCAGACCGTTACGAAAAATGTAAATATTTTGAATGCTTATATCTCCGAACATAAGAGATAAAAATGCAAATTCCATTTACAAATAATAAAAAATTATAAATAATGGAAATGTAATTCTATTTATGAATATACATAAATAATTTCAATATTTTAAACTTATGTTTTCAAAAATTAAAATGTTTTCATCTGAGCAGGTTTTTGCCTCATTTTTCTTAGTTGCACTCGACATATCTTCTGAATTATAAAAGATAGATTGAAATAACAAATGACAAAAATGTTCAGTAGGAAATCCTGCTTTAGATCAATCATGTGTTTTTTCAAAGGTCTTAAAATTTTCGAAGAATCATGTTCTCAAATCCACAAAAATTTAAAATTTTCTGTTTTTCAAATTTCTGTGTCTTTATCCCGAAAACGAAAACGAAAAGCTATATAATACAAAATGTGATTTGTAACCTACAAGATATATAATTGGATTTCATATCAGGCTCTAAGTTTTTTAAATACAGTGTTTATAATCTTGATATTTTAATATTTTGGACTTTTTTGAAAAGGTTGTTCTTATTTAGATAGTTTCATATCACTTTCCCTGCAACACATGATATTGTATAAAAAAAGTATTGAAATCATGTCAAAAATCGCAACTCGAGTTTTCAACTGATCTACACATTTTGGAACCTCTAGAACACGAGGAAACAATTTGTAGATTGGCGGCTGTGTGTGTGTTTGTCTGTGCAATGTATGTATCCACTCTAACTCAAAAACGAATGGACCAAATTTCATAAAATTTTACAGGTAGGTCACTTATGGGTGACCCTGGTTCTGATTAGATTTTGGTACGATTAGGGATTAAAGAACCTGCCTTTTTTTTCGCGAAATGACCAGTAAACATCGTCAATATCTAACATAAAAGACTACGTATAGTCAAATGTTTCCATTATATGGTTTTGTGAGGAAATTTCAACGATAAAAAGAATAAGACCAACCCCATTACTCTGCGATTAACCGTTCTAGAGATATTTTAGTCTTTTAGCGTTTTTGTTAAGTAACCTTTAAAAATACGAGAGTCACACTGAAATTTTTGAAACAGGGGTAGCCGAAATGCGCTAGAAAAAAATAATTGGTCGGATATTTAAATTTGAACTCTTTTATGTCCACAGACGATAATTTGTGGTAACAATTACAATTTAGATATCGTAGAATAAATTTGGAAAGAAAAGAAAATGGAGTTGACGCAAGAGCATTATTGAGCTATGACTTTCTATGATTTTAAAGTGGGACTAAATCAAGAAGAATGTCTTCAACGTCTGTAATTAGCATATGGAAATGATGCTCCATCTCGTGCCACTGTATTCATATGGTTTTCAGAGTGTAGAAGAGGTCGAAATTCTCTCCTGGATGAAAAACTCACAGGAAGATCTCTATCAGCTGTAATCCCAGAAAATGTGATGAAACGTACATACCGTTCGTTCTCTGACGTTCCACCACGTCAAGATAGCAAAGTATGGATCTTTGAAGATGACCCCAAACCAACAATGGTGAAAAGACAACGGGGAATGGAAAAAGTATTGTATGCCGTGTTCCTCAGAAGTACAGGTCTCGTCAAAGCCATAAAGCTAGAGGGACAGAAGGCAATTACAGCTAAATGATACACCACTAAGTGTCTTCCAGAAATTCTTCAGAAAGTGAATGTTAGGGGACTGACTCATGCTTCAGCATGACAATGCATCTTCTCATTCAGCAAGAATGACAGTCGAAGTTCTTGAACAAAAAAGCATCAAAGTGATGGAACATACACCCTATTCTCCTGATCTTGTTATACGTGACTTTTGGCTATTATTTAATATAAAAATAAATTTACGTGGGCGTCGTTTTCATTCCGAAAATTAGATGGATGAGGCTATAAAAGCATGTTTTTCATCCATTCCAAGAAATGGATGACTTGAAGCATTTAATCTTTGGAAAATTCGCCTACAAAAGTACATTGATGTTGGTGGGGATTACTTTGAACACTCCTTAGAGCTGGTAAGTTTAAATTGTATCACTTAGCCATATCTCAAAAATTTCAGTATGACTCTGGTATGAATGTACATTTACATCAATTTGTTTATGAACTTATCGTTACGTAGACGATCTAATCTGAATAAACGGATCTAAATAATATCAAAATCGATTTCTATCCGGATAATCTAGAACTGTTGAATGATGAACCCTCTATTAGTGCTTAATTTTTAAAGTGTTTCGTAGGAATAACATGATAAAATGGATAAAAAATACGATTAACTGCAGCTTTTCGGGTTAGTCTAATAATGATTGTGAAGCAAGTTGTATTAAACTGTGGTATATGAATATAAGGAAATTACGAGGGGCGCCTCACGCTCAGGATATTTACATTGTTGCGTTTAAATATCATTTCTGAAAGAAAATTAAAAAAATTACATTACTACCAGATAATATTTTAAAGGTTCCAACAATGGTATATAAACTACTAAATGACAAATAAGATTAGAGCGTCGAATGTATTTATTTGCCAACTTATCTGTATACTGAGATTAGTTGCATGTTGATACACAGAGGAGCTCGGGTCCAGACGATGAAATCGGCACTGACGGAAGATGTCTTTTATTCCATAATTCGTGCCAGTATTCGGATTGTGCAGTACAGTTTATAAGACAGGCTAGTTGTTTGTCCCTGGCTGGGGGTGCGGGTGGAGCTGAGGAAGTTGTCTCGGGCTTTATAATTTTGTATATGCACTTATATTTATATTGGCCCCAAATTATTTTACATGAAATTGAAACAAAATTTAGTATTCAAATTAAAATTTTCTAGCACAGTAAACTAGAGAATGGATATATAATATATATATAATGTATATATATATATATATATATAATATATATATATATATATATATATATATATATATATATATATATATATATGTATATATATATATATATATATATATAAATATAATTGATATATATATATATATATATATATATATTATATATATATATATATATATATATAATATATATTAATATATATATATATATATTTATAGATGTTTATATTTATATATAAGCAAATATTTTATTTTTATTTGTATTATTTATATGTGTTAATGCCATACTCTTTATATTACTTAAACTATTATGAATTATACATCTTATTTGATTTAGTGACTGGCAAATATATTTATTCTTGTTATTATATAATTTGATAAATATTGCCCGGTATTTTCAATTTTGTTGGGAATTGTTTAGACCGTTATCAATTTACCAACAGTGTGCCATGGATTGTTTTGGATATAATAATTGTCCAGCTAAACATTATAACATAAATAAATGTAAGAATAAAAATTGTAAAACCTGCCCATTTGCTTCTAACTCACAAATTACTAATCTAAATAGTCATAAGACTTTCTGTAAAATTTTTAATTGCATCTACAAATTATCTTGTAATATTTGTAATATATCTTATATAGGACAGACCAGTAATCCTATTCATCTACGTATGAATGTACATAGAGATCATGTTAAAAAATATATCCATAATAATAATTTTCTTCCTACTTCTAATAAAATCGAATATAAACACTTTGCTCATCATGGGTTTGAAAATATAACTATACATATTTTGTACATTAAAGCAAATACTGCTGATAGATTATTCTTTGAAAACTTCTATATTAAATCACAATGTACTCTGTTTCCATATGGATTAAATCAATTATATCTCAATGGTAATATTGTTAAGAATAATTTTGTACATAATAAATAGTCTATTTTTAATCACCTTTTTTTAATCCTCTTTTACATAATAGTAAATTGGCTAAACTCAAAAGATTTAAACGCGGTAAAGGAAGCTCCTCCCAACATGATTTTAAAGCGGAGATTAAAAGTATGCATCAACAATTCAATAACACATTTCAATGGAAATTTATTAAATCATGGGTATTTGCAGTTAAGAAAAAACAATTAAACACAGTTTATGCTATTTTCTTAAAGTTAAATCTTACTAATGAACATTTTAATCATATTTTCTATGATTTGCTCATTACTAGATCAAAATATTTAAAAATAAAACTTAATCAATTTCATAATAATAACTGTTTTAATTCTTATTGTGTAATATCATTTAAGCATCCTATTTATAATTCCATAAACTTTAAGAATTTATTTAATCATTTCCATCATCTTTTGCCTGTAAAGGATTTGAATGTTACTAAAACTTTTAAATAACAAGCCTATTGGAAGAACCATTTTTAATTACAATGCAATTTCAAAATCTCTCTCAGTCGACATAGATTCCTCAACAAATGTAGATGGTGAATGTATTTGTAGTGTTGATAATTATGCTGAATTTATTAATCCACACTTGGGTCATATAGTTACTGGTGACTTAGCCATTGTAAAAGATAAATCTTTAAGAACTATAATGTCATTTGGCACTAAATTCAGGTTACCTTCATGTAATAATTCTAAACAAGTCTTAAAGTCAATCAATCTGGACCTTGATGAATTTATTTATGGATTAGCTTCTAAATATGCTCAGCCTTTAGAGGCATTTAATATGTGGAAATATACTATTTTGAGATCTATTAAAAATGCCATTTGTAGTATTAATTTATCTAGATCTATATATAATATGGATAATATAAAGCAATCTGTTAATAATTTACATAGATCTTTTGTTGTTACTTATGTTGATAAAGCCTCCAATAATTATGCTATTATTTGTAAAAAATTCTATATTCAATATCTGCTAGATTATTTAAAAAATAATAGTCTCTTTAAAATTGATTCACACTCTCTTAATAGTATCAAATTGAAAATTATCAATATGTATAGTGATTTAGATATTAATAATACATTTTTGACATTTCCATATATTGTGCTTATACCTAAATTTCGTAAAAATCCTATTAAATTTAGAACTGTAACCAGTGGTCATAATTCATACTCTACTACTGCTAGTAAATTATTACTCAATTATTTAAATGCACTAAATAGTAATTTACGAGATTCTAGTGATAACTACATTATTCTAAATAACAGTAAAGAATTAAAAAATAAATTAAAAACACTTGGTAAAATAATAGGATTTCAAACTTTTGATTTTAAAGATCTATTTAATAATATTAAGATCACTGATCTATATGATGTCATTTTAGCTTTATATAACGCTTATATTACTTCTCATTCTCATCTTATTACATTTACCAATTTTCCTAAGCTTCTCCATTTTGTTCTTTTCAATAATTATATCTTTCAAGGTAATAAATTGTACTTACAAGTCTCAGGTGTTCCTCAAGGTGGCTGTAGTAGCAGTATGTTAGCTAATTTATACCTACATCATTATGAAAAATTCTTTACTTCAACAGATTATAAAATTTACAGATATGTAGATGATCTGATTTGCCTTGTATTTACTGATAACTATGTCATAGATATAGATCTCTATCTGGATAATTTGGAATTAATACCTAATGAAACTTCTATTAGTAATAATATTTATTATTTGGATTTAAATCTAATTATAGAACCTGCTCATGGGATAGTTACTAATTTATATGATAAAAAATATTTTTTTAAATTTAATATTAATAAATTATTACCTTTTAATTCCTGCAACTCGATTCAATTGTTTAGAAATATTATACTTAATCAACTTTTTAGAATTTATAGATTATCAGATAAAAAATTCCATGCTTTGCACATTAATAACCTCAAAATTACCAGTAAAATGTATAAATATCCTGCATATTTAGTAAATGGTATAGTTAATAAGTTTCGATTAGCCTAATATTCTCTTATTATCTTATTTTAGCCGTGCTTATTCATTCTCTTGAAATTATATTTTCATCTTTTTATCTTGAAGCTTTAACTGTTGAATATCTCTTTTTATTGATTTTACGCAGTACAGTTTTTATTACTCTCTTTGGCAACAGCAAATCACATCTTTTCATTTCTCCATATGGCAACATTGGTCTAGCCATATTTTGCTTGTCATTGTTGCTCTAATGAAATGTATTTCAAGGTATTTATTTTTCCTTTATTGTTCCAATCTATATGCTTGTCGTCCATATAACGCAAGTTTATAGATAAAATCTATCTTGTGTTTCCATGTGCATGCTCTTCCATGTGCAAGCTTTTTTTGCTTGATTTTTTTGTTTTCTTATTTGCATTCCTCATTTTTGAAATTTGTTGATTGTATTTGTCTTTATGACCTGCATTACGCTTTATTATTTCCTCTTTATGTCTTAATTTCTTTTATTTCTTTGTATTTTGTAGAAAATTTTGGAATAGTGTATTATGAGTTACTACATACATTCTAACTTTGGATTTACTAATTTATATTTATATATATATATATATATATATATATATATATATATATATATATATATATATATATATATACAGGGTGTATCTGAATTCATCATCAATATTTGGTGGAAAGGTAGGGAATAGGAAAAGGAGACTATTTCACATAGAAAAGCATGGGCGCAGACATCATGTAGTAGGGCAACATGAATCCGGTTAAATGATTTAAAGAAAACGTAATAAGAAAGTTGTAAGAAAAAATATCATTTATTTGTGCATCGTTTGTACAGACTTACAAGAGGTGCTCGAAATGCCGATCATTTGCTAGAGTACATGCCTCACAACGACGTTGCATGGACAAGTGAACTTTTTGGTTAATGCTCGGCATTTCCCGGATGTTTGCGGCTGCAAGCTATATGCGTGCTACGAGGTCCATAGCACTGGCAACTGGGGTCTCGTTCACCATGTTTTTCATCGCACTCCATGCAAAGAAGTCGATTGGAGATAAATCCGGTGATGTGGTGGCCAACAAACCGGTCCACCGTGGGTCTCATTGGTAATGAGGCAGCTGATGAGTTAGCGAAGTTGTCTGCCTCGTTGGGCATCCCGTTGGAGACTCCTGCCTCTTACTTCCTCCTGCCCAGCTTTGTTCGGACGGAGGTGGTGAGGAGCTGGCGGGTTTTTTGTGGGTCGTGAAACGGTGGTACGCGTGCCTGCTCCCTTCTCTCGGCCCTTTCCGTTGATTTTGAACTTTGCTCTAGAGTTCTTTTCCACTTTTTTACTGGCCATGGGCCCTTCGTGGCCTATCTCCATCGGTTTCATCTTAGGGACTCCCCCCTCTGTTCTTGTGGGTTGGAGAGGGACGTAGACCATTATGTCTTCGTCTGCCCTCTAAGTCGCGATTTCCATCTCTCTGGGTCAATGGAGGGTTGCTGGACTTTACGGTTTAATAGGGTTGTAGCCAAACCCGGGTCTAGCCAGAGAATAAGTAAATGTGTTTCAGTCGCTGGGTCGATCGCAGGGTTGAGCATTTAGTGTTAATATTAAGGAGCTCGGAAAATACCAGTGACACATAGACTTTGGAGTTTAGACTGTTGAAGCATTTCCTGGAGTATCATTGGTTTACAATGCAAAAGTAGAATGTAGGCCTTTGTTGTAAAATGTTGTTGTAAAAGTTTAATGTAAAAGTTGAATGTTATTGTATGCCTTTGTAACCGCTCTGACCAGGCACAAATAATTTGTTTTTAAATAAATTTAGGATTCCTTTCCCGACCAGGGTGTTTAAGCAGCTATAAACCTGATTAGGCAACCCCCCCCCCAGCCTGGGACGACAAAAAAAATAAAAACGGTCCACCTAGACCAATCTATTGAGATCCAAATTTTCTGGTCAGATCACATTCACACATCACATCATTTGCGAAAAGTACTGGAGCGCCGTCATGCTGGAACCACACGTCAGACAGCTTTGCGCGTGAATGGGAATTGTGAACACAAAGCGGCCTCTACACCATCATGCGTTCGCTTGCACCTATGCTTTCCTAAGTGAAATAGTCTTCTTTTCCTATTCCCTATCTCCTCACCAAATATTGATGAAGAATTGATGTAGATAAGTAGTTGATGAATAAGTAAAATAAATTTATTAATATATATATATACATATAGTATATATTTAAATATATATATATAATACAAAAGAGAATGAAGAAAGAACGACAATGTATCAAAATTTCGCCGGGGGGGATTGTTACCCCCACTTCCCGGTTAACCCAGCTTAATGCCATGACGACACTTCCGG
Organism: Amaurobius ferox; assembly: GCA_951213105.1. Lineage (NCBI taxonomy): Eukaryota > Metazoa > Arthropoda > Arachnida > Araneae > Amaurobiidae > Amaurobius > Amaurobius ferox. The sequence continues at coordinate 11,677,677 of OX578143.1, forward strand.
AAGCGGATATAATGTCGTAAACCAAGTACACTATACTAAAACTTTAAATGTAAAAAAGTTGAAAGGCTCATACTGACTATACTACAAAAACTTTATCATCAAGATTCACTACTACAATACAGTAACACAAAAGACATTTTAAAAATCAATTATTTAACTCAAATATATAACAAGACAAACAAACCTCTCATACACTTCACCATTCAAGCATCAAAAATATATTAAATGAAATAGTTTATATTCGTTATGTGGATGACATTTTGTATGCTTGCCCCGATGGCCGGGATCACTTAGATTTTACTTTTTATCCATCTAACTTAACCTTGACTGAAACTACACGATCATAGTATTAATTTCCTGGACTTAACTATATATAAGCAATCTAATGGTAATGTAGGATTTAAACTATATGATAAAATAAAATACTTCAATCTAATATAAATTACGTAATTCAATGGAATTCTTGTCTACATCGTAACGTATTCAGAAACGTTATTTTAAATTTTTTGATCAGAAGCAAACGATTAAATAGCAGTGAAGAAAATCGATTTGGAAGCGATCTGTGCTATCTGAATGAAGCAATTGCAAAAGGTAACCCATTGCGTTTTAAGAACATTATATGTAAATTCTACAACATAACCGTAACGGAAAGTTACAACTTATATTTATATAAAGGTACACAGTTTGAACAGCAGATAAGATGCTACCACGGACATCATAGTTTAACAGTTTAAAGGTGTTCTATTCATACACAGGATGAGTCAATTACGTTTTTGATGCTTGAATGGTGAAGTGTATGCGAGGTTTGTTTGTCTTGTTATATATTTGTGTTAAATAATTGATTTTTAAAATGTCTTTTGTGTTACTGTATTGTAGTAGTGAATCTTGATGATAAAATTTTTGTGGTATAGTCAGTATGAGTCTTTCAACTTTTTTACATTTAAAGTTTTAGTATAGTGTACTTGGTTTGCGACATTGTATCCGCTTCCGGGAGTGTCGTCATGACATTAAGCTGACTTAACCGGGAAGTGGGGGTCACAATCCCCCCGGCGAAATTTTGATACATTGTCGCTCTTTCTTCATTCTCTTTTGTATTGTATAAATGTACTTGGTTGAGCAGCATAGCGCCTAACGGTATATTTTCTGTTGATTGATTTCGATGAGGTTACTAGATTTATTTATTTGTATATATATATATATATATACATATAAAAATAAGTATATCACGAACGGAACTCCTATTTAAGTAAAGGAGAAAACAGAAACCTTACAGAGCATGTGGCGCTTAGCAGCTCTGCATCCAGAGTGGCATATAAGGATATAAACAAGAAGAAAAAATAAGCGAGAACAGGAGTGACCATATGATTTGCATAGAATGGCAGGGGTGGATTGCGACACCCCTTTCCCGCTTAAAGCAGCTTTTACGACCCGGGCAACGCTCACGGCACCAATGTAACTCAATGGTCAATCTCCCACATGTGCAAAGACAGAAGCACCCGAACGGACACAAAAGCAAAGATGGAACCAAGCATGGAAGAGATACACCCTACAATCCAGCTTGAAAACACAACTTTTTATAAGGGAGAGTCGCACATGCGCGATAAGACTTCATGATGATAGGATCGCAGATATGAAAATATATATGATTAAGAATACTCATTTAGAATCAAACAATGCACAATTTCTTTCTTTGAAAAAGGAATAGTAATAATGTTGTAAAAAATATCTAGGGTAATTTCTTTTTAATGCATCATTTATTATTTTATTACATTCATAAATGCAGTCTTTTTAAAAAGTACTGTAGTTTCTGTTTCTTCTGAAGTACCCGACAATAATATTTCTGAATATATTCTTAGTGAGGTTTGAATTCCAATCAATAATATTATTAATTTTGATATTGTATGAATTTCTCTTGTCGTGTATGGTTGTATAAATTCCATACTGTTGGTGTTTTCTTATTGACAAGTCCAGGAAGTCTGTCGATCCATCCTCATTGATCGGGTTTTCAATTAAGTCTAATTCCCTTGGGTAGAATGCTAAATCTATGTCAGGGGTGTTTGCATAACCCCCTAATATCACATCGTCAACATAACGGAAATAAGGTATTTCCGATAATATATGGGTTCCTCTTTCATATTTGGATAGATAAATATCCGCCAATATTGATGAGCATGCACCACCCATGGGTATGCCTTTGACCTGTTTGTAGTAATGCGTACCGTCATATAGTATGTTTTCATTCAATACCAACTCAATCAAATCCAAATATCTTCTGAGAGTTATATATGGTTTTAAACTATATTCCTCATGTAATTCTTTCAAGATCATTTGTAGGTTTGTTAAATCGATGTTATTAAACAGATCCCGGAAATCGTAGCTTCTGAAGTTCAAATCTTTATGGCAAAATTTCAGTCGGTCTATCAATTCCTGTCCGTTTTTTAACATTATGGAGTTTTGCTTCTTAATATCAGTTATAACATATTGGAGTAATTTCAGAAGTTTTTTATTTGCTTGTTCCAGGTACGATCCGCATCCCACTGTTACAGTACGGAACTTGACTGGTTTTTTGTGTAACTTGGGAATAAGGATCAAGTATGGAAATTTTACTGATTTAATATCCATACCAATTCTTTTATACAGTGCTTTTATTCTATTAGTGATGATTGATTCGTTGCTAGGAATTAAGGTATACATGGCACTATCCTTATAGCATTGTGTTAAAGTATCGACATAGAATTTTTTACACGTGAATGCAAAATTCGATACGATTTTGTCGGTGTATGTCATTACGAATTCTTCATTAAAATGTTTGATTGAAGACGGAAATCGAGAACCTCCTGAATCCTTGTTTCTTCTCGGGTAGAATTGGCAAAAAGCACTGTAAAAGGCATATTTCCATGCGTTAAAAGTTTGTACAGGTATACTGTGTTTGACTGCCATCTTGTATATGAAGGTTTCCAGATCGTAATTAAATTCATTATAAATATTATTAAATTCTTGTATTCGGTACTTAGTACCAAGTTGTAATAAGTTTTTGAGTTTATTATCTTTTATAAAATCTAAGTTTCCAGTAATTATATGCTTGTGGTAGGGATCACAATGTATATTTTTATGACATTGACAGGATTCAATATTAAATGAAGACACAGTTTTACATAATTTATTGTAGTTGAATAATCTTCTTCCGTTGGTTCTTACAAAGCGATAGGATATCTTAATATTTAGATTAGGCAAAGGAAGACGTTCTTCTATATTATGTACTATTGGTTGAATGGAATATTTTCGAACATTTTATTCTTAAATGTTGTGATAAAAAATTCTTTTGATTTGTTAATTTGATATTTTGGTTCAAGTGCTACATTATATTTTGCGGCTCTGAGTTTAATTAAATCCAGAATGATGTCTATATTAGTGTTTTTATCTTCTGTATTGCAGTTATTTTCACTTAAATTGAAATGTATAATAAAATTCCATATACGTTGTAAGTATTTGATCTTTATACTGTTGGCTATATTCTTGATCCATCCGAATTTCACCGTTATTTCTGTTTTTATGAAGTCTGAGATTTTTTCTTCTGTTTTGATGTAATTAAATTGTTGCTTTTTATTTCCTCTTTGGTGTCTATAAGTTTTCTTAGGTATTGAATTTTCAAAGAGAGGGTATGTTTGACTATTCCTGCATCTTTCTTTATTGCAATTTTCCTTGAATAATAAAGTATTCAGACCATATGGATATGCAGAATTATATTGCTTTATATGGGTGTTTTCCCACCACAAGCGTTCAGAAAGTTCTGGTACTATATCAATAATAGTTACCATAATATTGCTGAAGGGGTGTACTTGAAAATGCCGTATTTCTAAGTTATTATTGGTGGATAGCTGTTGGATTTTGCCCACTTGATTTCGGTGCAAATTTATACGGATATTCAGGGAATTCTGCGTCTGTCCTATATATTTCGCCTGACAAGCAAGGCATGATATGCAATATACCACATTAAAAGTCTTGCAAAAGATTTTTATATTGTCCTTTTTTGTAGAAATTTGGTGTGGATTGGCTACGGGACAGAGCTTACATCGCTTAGAATTGCATTTCTTGAATTTGAAGTTCTTCATATGGTGGTAGTGTTGATAAAAGTCGTTAAAAAAAGATGATCGGTTATAGATCGTGTCATTCATTACGAAAGAATTTACATTTTTTATGTTTGTCACAGCATTATCAAGGACAATTGTACAAGGCTTACAAACACTGCTCATCACTTGCTTCAATATAAAGATTAGGGTAACTGTATTTCGATAACACATATACCCTGATAATGTGTCACCGGGCATATATTCAACATGGAATAAATTTGCCAGTCGCTAAATTTATATATAGCCTTCATACATATTATAGATCAACAGTTTTTTAACTCATGTTGAGGAGTAAGAACTTTAAAGTAAAAACAAACGAAATGTTTTTTCATGTGAACTTTCAAATACAGTAAAAGCCTCATAGAACATTCAGGTATACTACCTTCACTCTTGCCTATTTTATGCTGTATGACAAATTTAAGCACTATTTTATACTTTTTTTGTAGTTATTTTGATTCATTCATAGAATTCGTTCTAAAATAGGTATTGAAAAATACCAGATTCAATAAAAACGATAAAAATACTTAAAGCACTATTTTATACTTTTTTGTAGTTATTTTGATTCATTCATAGAATTCGTTCTAAAATAGGTATTGAAAAATACCAGATTCAATAAAAGCGATAAAAATACTTAAAAACACATAATTAAAAAATAAATGACTAAAGTACAGTGATTACACAAATGCATACCACACTATAATATACCACCATACATTTTCTCACTAGGTACAGAACTAATATCAAAACATTCGTAAAATGACTCTTACCGACCTGATTACACCGCTCCAATATCCACCGGATGACTCCCCTCCCACGACACACGGAAGACCTACACTTCGCCAGTGTGGTCCGAGAAGTGGCCTTTACGTAGAAAGCTGAATTGGATGTGGTAAAATATGCACTATGTCCGCGCAATGCAGCTGGGTGTAGACATATTGATAAATACATATAAAAATAAGTATATCACGAACGGAACTCCTATTTAAGTAAAGGAGAAAACAGAAACCTTGCAGAGGATGTGGCGCTTAGCAGCTCTGCATCCAGAGTGGCATATAAGGATATAAACAAGAAGAAAAAATAAGCGAGAACAGGAGTGACCATATGATTTGCATAGAATGGCAGGGGTGGATTGCGACACCCCTTTCCCGCGTAAAGCAGCTTTTACGACCCGGGCAACGCTCACGGCACCAATGTAACTCAATGGTCAATCTCCCACATGTGCAAAGACAGAAGCACCCGAACGGACACAAAAGCAAAGATGGAACCAAGCATGGAAGAGATACACCCTACAATCCAGCTTGAAAACACAACTTTTTATAAGGGAGAGTCGCACATGCGCGATAAGACTTCATGATGATAGGATCGCAGATATGAAAATATATATGATTAAGAATACTCATTTAGAATCAAACAATGCACAATTTCTTTCTTTGAAAAAGGAATAGTAATAATGTTGTAAAAAATATCTAGGGTAATTTCTTTTTAATGCATCATTTATTATTTTATTACATTCATAAATGCAGTCTTTTTTAAAAGTACTGTAGTTTCTGTTTCTTCTGAAGTACCCGACAATAATATTTCTGAATATATTTTTAGTGAGGTTTGAATTCCAATCAATAATATTATTAATTTTGATATTGTATGAATTTCTCTTGTCGTGTATGGTTGTATAAATTCCATACTGTTGGTGTTTTCTTATTGACAAGTCCAGGAAGTCTGTCGATCCATCCTCATTGATCGGGTTTTCAATTAAGTCTAATTCCCTTGGGTAGAATGCTAAATCTATGTCAGGGGTGTTTGCATAACCCCCTAATATCACATCGTCAACATAACGGAAATAAGGTATTTCCGATAATATATGGGTTCCTCTTTCATATTTGGATAGATAAATATCCGCCAATATTGATGAGCATGCACCACCCATGGGTATGCCTTTGACCTGTTTGTAGTAATGCGTACCGTCATATAGTATGTTTTCATTCAATACCAACTCAATCAAATCCAAATATCTTCTGAGAGTTATATATGGTTTTAAATTATATTCCTCATGTAATTCTTTCAAGATCATTTGTAGGTTTGTTAAATCAATGTTATTAAACAGATCCCGGAAATCGTAGCTTCTGAAGTTCAAAACTTTATGGCAAAATTTCAGTCGGTCTATCAATTCCTGTCCGTTTTTTAACATTATGGAGTTTTGCTTCTTAATATCAGTTATAACATATTGGAGTAATTTCAGAAGTTTTTTATTTGCTTGTTCCAGGTACGATCCGCATCCCACTTCCGTTATGTTGACGATGTGATATTAGGGGGTTAAGCAAACACCCCTGACATAGATTTAGCATTCTACCCAAGGGAATTAGACTTAATTGAAAACCCGATCAATGAGGATGGATCGACAGACTTCCTGGACTTGTCAATAAGAAAACACCAACAGTATGGAATTTATACAACCATACACGACAAGAGAAATTCATACAATATCAAAATTAATAATATTATTGATTGGAATTCAAACCTCACTAAAAATATATTCAGAAATATTATTGTCGGGTACTTCAGAAGAAACAGAAACTACAGTACTTTTAAAAAAGACTGCATTTATGAATGTAATAAAATAATAAATGATGCATTAAAAAGAGTATTCTTAATCATATATATTTTCATATCTGCGATCCTATCATCATGAAGTCTTATCGCGCATGTGCGACTCTCCCTTATAAAAAGTTGTGTTTTCAAGCTGGATTGTAGGGTGTATCTCTTCCATGCTTGGTTCCATCTTTGCTTTTGTGTCCGTTCGGGTGCTTCTGTCTTTGCACATGTGGGAGATTGACCATTGAGTTACATTGGTGCCGTGAGCGTTGCCCGGGTCGTAAAAGCTGCTTTAAGCGGGAAAGGGGTGTCGCAATCCACCCCTGCCATTCTATGCAAATCATATGGTCACTCCTGTTCTCGCTTATTTTTTCTTCTTGTTTATATCGCACAACAACGCAGATACTAAACGTACTAATTGTATACAACGAAGATACTAAACAGACATTAAATATCCCTCTTTCCCCGATTCATAAACAAGGTAAGCATAGAAAAATGGGTTACAAAACTTTTACATGTTTCTGAAAGTCTGGTAAATATAAACCTGTAACTTCCTTGATCCAGAAACATCCAGAAACTTGTCAATCAAGTAAATTCTCAAATCCATAAATCCATAGATATTCTTATATATCTTTTAAAGATAATTAAATTAAGTATATAAATAAAATGCTTAGAATTACAATGTCATTTAAAATATTATAGAAATTTGCACATAATTGAAGTTTTAATTTCTTTATATTGTATTTTCCGTGTGAAGAATGGGTATACTCCTAGTAAATGATATGAATGAAATATGTATTGATTTTGCATTGAGAGGCAGATGATTTATATTTCGATGACGTCATTTGAATAAAGTCCATTTTGTTTAACTAGAGTTGTCTTTTTCAACGAAGTTCTAAGATTTCAAATATAATGAAATACTGTAGTACTCTAATAGTCTAAACAATATCAATGCTGGATGTATCACATTTTAGAGATGTTTAAATAAAATTACATTCCAGTTGGACAATGTTTCATAATCAATGTTTTATGCTTGATTTAGCTTTCTTGTTATTTTTTAATTAGTTATGAAACTATCCTCACTGGTGTCCCTCAAGGCTCAATCTCAGATCCGATTCGGTTTTTAATTTACATAAATGATATTATCTATGTTCCTTCTTGTGCTTCCAAAATAATTTTTGCTGATGATACAAGCTTATGTTTTTGTTGATGAAAACATTCAGAAACTTGTCAATCAAGTAAATTATCAAATCGATAACTATACAGACTTGTTTGACGAAAACTTCTTAACCTTAAATACTGAAAAAAAAATTGAAATAGTGTGTTCTTTTTTATAGGAAATATTCTGCTCGTGATATAAATAACATATATATATATATATAAATGGCTACAAATATTCTTTTTTCTTCCGACGTTAAGTTCTTGGGCGTGATTTTACTGAATGATTTAAAATGGAATAAACAAGTTAACCACATTTGTAGTACAAAATAAGGAAAAACATTGGATTAGTTAGAACTAAATTATCTCCTTCACCAAACACTGTTTAAATTATGCTCTATTACAGTTTAATTTTTTCTCATCTGTATTATTGTAATCTTGTTTGGGGAAACACTATTACCAGAAATATAAGCAGGCTTTGCATTCTACAAAATAAATATATATCTCTTTTTAAAAATTCCTTTGATCTGAATATTCATCAGCATGATATTTGTTCTCGCTACAAAATTGTGTCCGCCACTAAGATTTTTCACTATCGTTTGTCTTTCTTTATGTGTCAGCATAATCAGCATTGCAGTACTTTTTTCGCTAATTTTCACGATCATACTTATAATACTCGGAGTAAGAATCAATTGTTACCCCCCTTTTCTCGTACAAACAGCGTATACGTAAATATCAATTCCACTGGCTCAAGATTATGGAATTCTTTTCCACTTTTCTTAAAATCACTAAACCATGAAAATAGTTTTAAGAAGTACTTAAAGATGTTTCTGTTACAGGTCTGACTGATTTGCTGACCTATTACTTATTTGCTTTGCTACTTGCTTTTCAATTAGTTTTTTCTTGTTTATTTTGTTATGGCTTGTGTTCTGTCACTGACCATTGCATTAATGCTAGCATGTTGTCAGTTTGGTTGAGGCTGTGGACTCGTCAGGCCTATCTGTAGCGCCTTTTTCCGCAGTTGCTTGCCCCACTGTTATACTTTACTTGTAAGTTGAAATTGTATATGTTGTGTATATTGTGTGGCAAACTAAAGTTTATTATTATTTATTTATTATTATTATTTATTGAGGAATTATTAATTGGGAAAAGCGAGTACATAAGGCCTGAGTTCACACCACATGAAATAAATTGTTTACAATATCTGCATTAAATCCGAAATTTTACTAAATGCAAGCTCCTGATAAAAGTGCTTTGGTACATAGCATATTTGAAAGAATTGGACAAAACCCGTGGATTTATATACAGGCTTTCAATTTTCTTGATATAAGTTATTTTATGGCATAGATCAATATCATTCGTTAACTTAACGCTTATAACCTAAATTGTATTACACGAAATACAGTGTTTAACCCACTTTACACATTAAGATGTAACACTCGTCATCAGCTTTGAAGATTAATTTTCCTGCCATGAAGCGTATGCAATCTTCAAATCAATTTACCATATCGGAGATCCTAAGTGCTTTGATATTTTAAAACTCAGTAGTAGCTGTTGCATGGAGGCCCATAAGATCAATATATAGAATAAAATTATTGATCACTGGAGCATCTGGTGAAGAGAAGATACACTATTTGATAATTTCAGGGAAGTAAATAGATAAAAATAAATATTTTGTTGAAGGGGAATTAATGGGACAGCTATTTAGAATATAAGGACATTTAGAATATGTATTATATTTACGAGGATCTACTACTTAGAGTATGCATAACAAAATATTTATCAAGGGTTGTAAATGTGTAAAAGAGAGACATCTTTAGCAACACCCAGGTGGGATCATACTGCATAGGTATGCGCTTAATAACCTCAATGACAGATTGCTTACTGACTGTAAAACATGAAATTTAATGCCGCTCATGATTACTTACAAAAATAGAAATCTATATTTTATGAGAAATGCGTATACAAAGTATGTTCCTCTTTATTCGATTTTTTCATACCTTCTGTGGCAACCGAAAATTAAAATAAGCTAAAGTTAAACTTTTAAATATTAAGTTCGTTAAGATTGACATGGCCGTTAATTCATAGATAGTGGATTTATTATTGAAATCGTACATTGCTAGTTGTGCCGCTATATAAAACCCTCCAATTAATTACATTTCGTGTGAGTCCTGTAAAGGAATAATTAATTATTATAATACTCATTGATTGCACCATTTAAACTTTAACAATACAACATTTATTAACAACATCAAATCTAAATTATTTAATCACACCAATTATTCATATTATTAATAATATGCTTAGCAACAATTATTCTCATTAATTATTGTGGCGGAGGGGACATATGTGACCAGTATTATTAAAATTACTATCGTGTCTATGACCTGTGATTCCTGTTGAGCACATACCTTCCAATTCGTCCTGGGCTTTATGTTATAACTCAAAGGCTTGCATCAGTTCTCAGTATTGGCCATAACTCTTTGGTGTGTGGCTCCTCCTCGTTCTCTGATTGCACTCACACATTGATATATCTCCATTATTTAGGAATCTTTACGGGACACTCTACAAGTCTGTTAGGGTTTTCATTCTTATATAGTCGTGCTCTTAAGTCAAAATCGTGATAGTTTCTGCTGGCACGCTTCTAAGTCAAAATTCCATAGTTGTCTGTTGGTCAGCTCTTAAGTCAAAATCGTGATAGTTTCTATTAGTATGCTTCTAAGTCAAAATTCAATCATCGTCTCTTTCGTTCTCGGTTCACAGGCTGTGGTTCCCTCGGAAGGGGGGGGTATCTCCGCCTTTACTTCTTTTTGGCGCTTATTGGTTACTCCTTTACCCAATGGCACCACTCCACATTTCGTAAGCAGCCGCTCTGTCATGGCCTCTTAAATTTATGGTCTTCTGACCTTTAGGTTCATGTAATTATAAACTTTGGTGCCAGCCAGACTACAAGTTTTGTCTGCCGTTTTGGCAACCATAAACTTCAAACATAAAAGTGTCTCATCAAATGTGAGATCAATTTCAGGTCTCACACCTAGAATTTAAACTATTTGGTCGCAATTTGGAAGTGTAGGGAAGACTGGTGCTTCATAAGTTGAGTTCATTTCTGAACATGGTTAAGCAAAAATCGTGAGTGCTACGCTTCATTCCCTTTATTGATAGTTGGACATTAACTCCTCTAAAACTTTAATTTTTTTACATTTGGCTATTTGTTAAGATAGATGTTTACATACCCAGTTCGCTACTGAACATGAGCTAATAAACTCGCTGATGCTATGATCCCTATATTGATATATTTTCCCGTTGATTACTACTGTAAACATTAACCGATTGTTTAAACTTTGGATATATCATGCAAATGAATGTATTAAAGGCCAAGTTTGTTGCTGAAAGATGTCAAACAAACTTACATGCATGCTGCACTGTCGTTACTGATTTCTCTCTCTATCCCTGGTTTCTGTCCAAAATATTGTTTATATGTTAAAAATAGCAAATTATATTGATTTTAAAATTTGTCAATTTTAGGTTCATTTTTATAATTAAAAATAAAATTTAACATATTGGAAAAGTTAAAAAAATATTTTCCAATACAATTTCTAGCTGTATTTAAGTAGGAAAATATTTTTCAATATATTTAAAATAAGAAAATATGGAAATATCAGTGGTCTGGCTACTTGATCGTTTGACTGTCAACAACTCTTGCACTCCTATAATTAAAATACATTCATTATCGCTAAATTGTACATCCTTTTAATCTTTTCAAAGATTTAAAATTATCAGAAAGCATAGCGTTTTCTCCCTCTTAAATACAAAAAAATATTGACATTGACGATATTCACGAAATGTCATCCAAAGTCCATAACAGTGACAGTTGTTTTCAATCTTCTGGCAATGAATTTCGGAGCTGTTCCCGAAGAATGTTTATTCTTTAAAAAGAACCCCATGGGTCGAATATTTCTAAAAGCTTTTATCCAATGGTAAGACACTAGAGGATTGTTTACAGCACTTTGGGATGCATCATTGCCTGTCTGATGTAATATTACTTTCCTTATATACATAATGTATAAGGAAAGCACTGTGAAGAAGTCGAAAATTCGATTTCGAGCTTCTTACTTTCCTTATAAACATACTGTATAAGGAAAGTATTATCACGGGATCGAAAATTAGAATTCGAGTTTCTGACGGGAGAGCACGTTTCAAGCATCCATGATCACGAATCAAACACTTTTGATGTGATGCCTGTAAGTGTGTGTGTGTGCGTGTGTGTGTGTGTGCACACACAGATATCACTTCAAAAATGTTCGATTCGTGATCAGGGATGCTTGAAACGTGCTCTCTCGTTGAAAACTCGAATTCGAATTTTCGACCCCGTCACAATACTTTCCATATACATTATTGTATATAAGGAAAGTAAAAACTTATTTCATAGATAACATTATTGCTTCTTAGATAATAATTTCACATTGCATATTAATTCATTTAAAAATTCCTCAAAGCCGTAAATTATTACTTTCCTTATATACATAATGTATAAGGTTGCTGCTCCATGTCTTCGGACGATTCAGTCAGCTTGGGCTTTCGACATAATGTACAAGGAAAGTATTGTGACGGGGTTGAAAATTCGAATTCGAGTTTTCGACGGGAGAGCACGTTTCAAGCATCCCTGAATACGAATCAAACATATTTGAAGAGATGTCTGTGTGTGTGTGCGAAAGTATGTGTGTGTATGTGTGTGTATGTGTATGTGTGTGTGTGTGTGTGTGTGTGTGTGTGCGTGTGAGTCAGTGAGTCTGTGGAGACGATAACTGACGAACAATTGGGCCGATTCAAACGAAATTTGGTACAAAAAGCACAATCCGTAAACACTGGAAGCCTATTGTTTTTATACGCAATCGAATATTCAGAACACTCCTAAATTTTCGAGTGAAATTTTGAAAAAATCGTCAAAAAATCAAAACCGCTAATAAAATTACGCAAATAGGCATTTCTTATATAATTTTTAATTTGAAAACGATTGAAATAAATTTTAGAACGCTAACATAAACCGTTATCGAAATATTGCACATTTTAAAAAAAATTATCAAAAAGTCATATAAAATAAAAAAAATATGCCCGATTGAGAAATATGTTCACTTTTCGTATGTAATACCATGCGATAAATTGGGTGCCATCATTCTCGTGAATCTAGCTCGTTCCATTCATGAAAAAATATACTTTTGTATTTGAATGTCAATAGTCATTTATCTACTATAAGAATAACTTATTTCTCCATACATGACGCTTGGCGAGGTTTTGACGACGAATTTCTCGGAGTCGCCATCTTGGCGACATTTTAACGAAAATATCGCCAAATGCATAAAAATGGAGCTAAATCAATGAAATTTACGACTAATCGTCGAAAATTCAATATCTTGGAAAGAATATAAGTATCTACTATAAGAAAAACCTATTTTTTTACTGTAAAAGTAGTAAATACATTGCATTATATAAGGGAAGTCATGTGGCCCACACCCGATTTTTTTTAATGCAGTGCGTTACACTACAAACTACGAGAAAAAGTAGTGACTACTGTAATTTTGTTACTTGTAGCGCGCTACTTCCGACCACTGTTCTCAGATGTCTTTTTATAGAACCGAAACAAATAATTTTACAAAAGATATTTTACATGTGAAGACATTTTGAGGGAAACATTTTTCCATCCATATCAAATTTTTAGTATAAGAAAAAAAAACTAAAATCTTTTGATGACCAACGCAATTTTTTTTAACTGTAAAAGTAACTAACTTTAACTGTAAATTCATTGTATTATATAAAGAAAGTCATGTTCTGCCCACATCACATTTTTTTTTCAGATTAGCAACAATTTAGTGTGGCTAATAATTTATATGCACTCGATTAATTTGCGCTAATATAAATTACTATTAAGATCCATATTTTGTATACATTTTTTTCTCTCTGACTGCTGAAAAAATAATCTTAAAAATGAAAGGAAAAAGCAAGGAAAATACTCCTCGATTTTTTCCTTCCAATTTTATCAAATTTTCGTTGGCAATAATTACCTTCCTATAGCACTTGATACCTCTCTTATGATGTGACTAAGTTCTCTTATATGCGGTTGCAGAAATCAGACCGTTACGAAAAATGTAAACATTTTGAATGCTTATATCTCCGAACATAAGAGATAAAAATGCAAATTCCATTTACAAATAATAAAAAATTATAAATAATGGAAATGTAATTCTATTTATGAATATACATAAATAATTTCAATATTTTAAACTTATGTTTTCAAAAATTAAAATGTTTTCATCTGAGCAGGTTTTTGCCTCATTTTTCTTAGTTGCACTCGACATATCTTCTGAATTATAAAAGATAGATTGAAATAACAAATGACAAAAATGTTCAGTAGGAAATCCTGCTTTAGATCAATCATGTGTTTTTTCAAAGGTCTTAAAATTTTCGAAGAATCATGTTCTCAAATCCACAAAAATTTAAAATTTTCTGTTTTTCAAATTTCTGTGTCTTTATCCCGAAAACGAAAACGAAAAGCTATATAATACAAAATGTGATTTGTAACCTACAAGATATATAATTGGATTTCATATCAGGCTCTAAGTTTTTTAAATACAGTGTTTATAATCTTGATATTTTAATATTTTGGACTTTTTTGAAAAGGTTGTTCTTATTTAGATAGTTTCATATCACTTTCCCTGCAACACATGATATTGTATAAAAAAAGTATTGAAATCATGTCAAAAATCGCAACTCGAGTTTTCAACTGATCTACACATTTTGGAACCTCTAGAACACGAGGAAACAATTTGTAGATTGGCGGCTGTGTGTGTGTTTGTCTGTGCAATGTATGTATCCACTCTAACTCAAAAACGAATGGACCAAATTTCATAAAATTTTACAGGTAGGTCACTTATGGGTGACCCTGGTTCTGATTAGATTTTGGTACGATTAGGGATTAAAGAACCTGCCTTTTTTTTCGCGAAATGACCAGTAAACATCGTCAATATCTAACATAAAAGACTACGTATAGTCAAATGTTTCCATTATATGGTTTTGTGAGGAAATTTCTACGATAAAAAGAATAAGACCAACCCCATTACTCTGCGATTAACCGTTCTAGAGATATTTTAGTCTTTTAGCGTTTTTGTTAAGTAACCTTTAAAAATACGAGAGTCACACTGAAATTTTTGAAACAGGGGTAGCCGAAATGCGCTAGAAAAAAATAATTGGTCGGATATTTAAATTTGAACTCTTTTATGTCCACAGACGATAATTTGTGGTAACAATTACAATTTAGATATCGTAGAATAAATTTGGAAAGAAAAGAAAATGGAGTTGACGCAAGAGCATTATTGAGCTATGACTTTCTATGATTTTAAAGTGGGACTAAATCAAGAAGAATGTCTTCAACGTCTGTAATTAGCATATGGAAATGATGCTCCATCTCGTGCCACTGTATTCATATGGTTTTCAGAGTGTAGAAGAGGTCGAAATTCTCTCCTGGATGAAAAACTCACAGGAAGATCTCTATCAGCTGTAATCCCAGAAAATGTGATGAAACGTACATACCGTTCGTTCTCTGACGTTCCACCACGTCAAGATAGCAAAGTATGGATCTTTGAAGATGACCCCAAACCAACAATGGTGAAAAGACAACGGGGAATGGAAAAAGTATTGTATGCCGTGTTCCTCAGAAGTACAGGTCTCGTCAAAGCCATAAAGCTAGAGGGACAGAAGGCAATTACAGCTAAATGATACACCACTAAGTGTCTTCCAGAAATTCTTCAGAAAGTGAATGTTAGGGGACTGACTCATGCTTCAGCATGACAATGCATCTTCTCATTCAGCAAGAATGACAGTCGAAGTTCTTGAACAAAAAAGCATCAAAGTGATGGAACATACACCCTATTCTCCTGATCTTCTTATACGTGACTTTTGGCTATTATTTAATATAAAAATAAATTTACGTGGGCGTCGTTTTCATTCCGAAAATTAGATGGATGAGGCTATAAAAGCATGTTTTTCATCCATTCCAAGAAATGGATGACTTGAAGCATTTAATCTTTGGAAAATTCGCCTACAAAAGTACATTGATGTTGGTGGGGATTACTTTGAACACTCCTTAGAGCTGGTAAGTTTAAATTGTATCACTTAGCCATATCTCAAAAATTTCAGTATGACTCTGGTATGAATGTACATTTACATCAACTTGTTTATGAACTTATCGTTACGTAGACGATCTAATCTGAATAAACGGATCTAAATAATATCAAAATCGATTTCTATCCGGATAATCTAGAACTGTTGAATGATGAACCCTCTATTAGTGCTTAATTTTTAAAGTGTTTCGTAGGAATAACATGATAAAATGGATAAAAAATACGATTAACTGCAGCTTTTCGGGTTAGTCTAATAATGATTGTGAAGCAAGTTGTATTAAACTGTGGTATATGAATATAAGGAAATTACGAGGGGCGCCTCACGCTCAGGATATTTACATTGTTGCGTTTAAATATCATTTCTGAAAGAAAATTAAAAAAATTACATTACTACCAGATAATATTTTAAAGGTTCCAACAATGGTATATAAACTACTAAATGACAAATAAGATTAGAGCGTCGAATGTATTTATTTGCCAACTTATCTGTATACTGAGATTAGTTGCATGTTGATACACAGAGGAGCTCGGGTCCAGACGATGAAATCGGCACTGACGGAAGATGTCTTTTATTCCATAATTCGTGCCAGTATTCGGATTGTGCAGTACAGTTTATAAGACAGGCTAGTTGTTTGTCCCTGGCTGGGGGTGCGGGTGGAGCTGAGGAAGTTGTCTCGGGCTTTATAATTTTGTATATGCACTTATATTTATATTGGCCCCAAATTATTTTACATGAAATTGAAACAAAATTTAGTATTCAAATTAAAATTTTCTAGCACAGTAAACTAGAGAATGGATATATAATATATATATAATGTATATATATATATATATATAATATATATATATATATATATATATAAATATAATATATATATATATATATATATATATATATATTATATATATATATATATATATAATATATATTAATATATATATATATATATATATATTTATAGATGTTTATATTTATATATAAGCAAATATTTTATTTTTATTTGTATTATTTATATGTGTTAATGCCATACTCTTTATATTACTTAAACTATTATGAATTATACATCTTATTTGATTTAGTGACTGGCAAATATATTTATTCTTGTTATTATATAATTTGATAAATATTGCCTGGTATTTTCAATTTTGTTGGGAATTGTTTAGACCGTTATCAATTTACCAACAGTGTGCCATGGATTGTTTTGGATATAATAATTGTCCAGCTAAACATTATAACATAAATAAATGTAAGAATAAAAATTGTAAAACCTGCCCATTTGCTTCTAACTCACAAATTACTAATCTAAATAGTCATAAGACTTTCTGTAAAATTTTTAATTGCATCTACAAATTATCTTGTAATATTTGTAATATATCTTATATAGGACAGACCAGTAATCCTATTCATCTACGTATGAATGTACATAGAGATCATGTTAAAAAATATATCCATAATAATAATTTTCTTCCTACTTCTAATGAAATCGAATATAAACACTTTGCTTATCATGGGTTTGAAAATATAACTATACATATTTTGTACATTAAAGCAAATACTGATGATAGATTATTCTTTGAAAACTTCTATATTAAATCACAATGTACTCTGTTTCCATATGGATTAAATCAATTATATCTCAATGGTAATATTGTTAAGAATAATTTTGTACATAATAAATAGTCTATTTTTAATCACCTTTTTTTAATCCTCTTTTACATAATAGTAAATTGGCTAAACTCAAAAGATTTAAACGCGGTAAAGGAAGCTCCTCCCAACATGATTTTAAAGCGGAGATTAAAAGTATGCATCAACAATTCAATAACACATTTCAATGGAAATTTATTAAATCATGGGTATTTGCAGTTAAGAAAAAACAATTAAACACAGTTTATGCTATTTTCTTAAAGTTAAATCTTACTAATGAACATTTTAATCATATTTTCTATGATTTGCTCATTACTAGATCAAAATATTTAAAAATAAAACTTAATCAATTTCATAATAATAACTGTTTTAATTCTTATTGTGTAATATCATTTAAGCATCCTATTTATAATTCCATAAACTTTAAGAATTTATTTAATCATTTCCATCATCTTTTGCCTGTAAAGGATTTGAATGTTACTAAAACTTTTAAATAACAAGCCTATTGGAAGAACCATTTTTAATTACAATGCAATTTCAAAATCTCTCTCAGTCGACATAGATTCCTCAACAAATGTAGATGGTGAATGTATTTGTAGTGTTGATAATTATGCTGAATTTATTAATCCACACTTGGGTCATATAGTTACTGGTGACTTAGCCATTGTAAAAGATAAATCTTTAAGAACTATAATGTCATTTGGCACTAAATTCAGGTTACCTTCATGTAATAATTCTAAACAAGTCTTAAAGTCAATCAATCTGGACCTTGATGAATTTATTTATGGATTAGCTTCTAAATATGCTCAGCCTTTAGAGGCATTTAATATGTGGAAATATACTATTTTGAGATCTATTAAAAATGCCATTTGTAGTATTAATTTATCTAGATCTATATATAATATGGATAATATAAAGCAATCTGTTAATAATTTACATAGATCTTTTGTTGTTACTTATGTTGATAAAGCCTCCAATAATTATGCTATTATTTGTAAAAAATTCTATATTCAATATCTGCTAGATTATTTAAAAAATAATAGTCTCTTTAAAATTGATTCACACTCTCTTAATAGTATCAAATTGAAAATTATCAATATGTATAGTGATTTAGATATTAATAATACATTTTTGACATTTCCATATATTGTGCTTATACCTAAATTTCGTAAAAATCCTATTAAATTTAGAACTGTAACCAGTGGTCATAATTCATACTCTACTACTGCTAGTAAATTATTACTCAATTATTTAAATGCACTAAATAGTAATTTACGAGATTCTAGTGATAACTACATTATTCTAAATAACAGTAAAGAATTAAAAAATAAATTAAAAACACTTGGTAAAATAATAGGATTTCAAACTTTTGATTTTGAAGATCTATTTAATAATATTAAGATCACTGATCTATATGATGTCATTTTAGCTTTATATAACGCTTATATTACTTCTCATTCTCATCTTACTACATTTACCAATTTTCCTAAGCTTCTCCATTTTGTTCTTTTCAATAATTATATCTTTCAAGGTAATAAATTGTACTTACAAGTCTCAGGTGTTCCTCAAGGTGGCTGTAGTAGCAGTATGTTAGCTAATTTATACCTACATCATTATGAAAAATTCTTTACTTCAACAGATTATAAAATTTACAGATATGTAGATGATCTGATTTGCCTTGTATTTACTGATAACTATGTCATAGATATAGATCTCTATCTGGATAATTTGGAATTAATACCTAATGAAACTTCTATTAGTAATAATATTTATTATTTGGATTTAAATCTAATTATAGAACATGCTCATGGGATAGTTACTAATTTATATGATAAAAAATATTTTTTTAAATTAAATATTAATAAATTATTACCTTTTAATTCCTGCAACTCGATTCAATTGTTTAGAAATATTATACTTAATCAACTTTTTAGAATTTATAGATTATCAGATAAAAAATTCCATGCTTTGCACATTAATAACCTCAAAATTACCAGTAAAATGTATAAATATCCTGCATATTTAGTAAATGGTATAGTTAATAAGTTTCGATTAGCCTAATATTCTCTTATTATCTTATTTTAGCCGTGCTTATTCATTCTCTTGAAATTATATTTTCATCTTTTTATCTTGAAGCTTTAACTGTTGAATATCTCTTTTTATTGCTTTTACGCAGTACAGTTTTTATTACTCTCTTTGGCAACAGCAAATCACATCTTTTCATTTCTCCATATGGCAACATTGGTCTAGCCATATTTTGCTTGTCATTGTTGCTCTAATGAAATGTATTTCAAGGTATTTATTTTTCCTTTATTGTTCCAATCTATATGCTTGTCGTCCATATAACGCAAGTTTATAGATAAAATCTATCTTGTGTTTCAGAAACAAGCATTTTTGTGTTCATTTCGAAGGGATATATGGACCCGAAGAGAATTTTTTCGAAATGAACTTACCGTAAGCCTAAATCTCTTCCATGTGCAAGCTTTTTTGCTTGATTTTTTTGTTTTCTTATTTGCATTCCTCATTTTTGAATTTTGTTGATTGTATTTGTCTTTATGACCTGCATTACGCTTTATTATTTCCTCTTTATGTCTTAATTCCTTTTATTTCTTTGTATTTTGTAGAAAATTTTGGAATAGTGTATTATGAGTTACTACATACATTCAAACTTTGGATTTACTAATTTATATTTATATATATATATATATATATATATATATATATATATACATATATATATATATATATATATATACAGGGTGTATCTGAATTCATCATCAATATTTGGTGGAAAGGTAGGGAATAGGAAAAGGAGATTATTTCACATAGAAAAGCATGGGCGCAGACATCATGTAGTAGGGCAACATGAATCCGGTTAAATGATGGAAAGAAAACGTAATAAGAAAGTTGTAAGAAAAAATATCATTTATTTGTGCATCTTTTGTACAGACTTACAAGAGGTGCTCGAAATGCCGATCATTTGCTAGAATACATGCCTCACAACGACGTTGCATGGACAAGTGAACTTTCTGGAATATGCTCGGCATTTCCCGGATGTTTGCGGCGGCAAGCTATATGCGTGCTACGAGGTCCATAGCACTGGCAACAGGGGTCTCGTTCACCATGTTTTTCATCGCACTCCATGCAAAGAAGTCGATTGGAGATAAATCCGGTGATGTGGTGGCCAACAAACCGGTCCACCGTGGGTCTCATTGGTAATGAGGCAGCTGATGAGTTAGCGAAGTTGGCTGCCTCGTTGGGCATCCCGTTGGAGACTCCTGCCTCTTACTTCCTCCTGCCCAGCTTTGTTCGGACGGAGGTGGTGAGGAGCTGGCGGGTCCTTTTTGGGTCGTGAAACGGTGGTACGCGTGCCTGCTCCCTTCTCACGGCCCTTTCCGTTGATTTTGAACTTTGCTCTAGAGTTCTTTTCCACTTTTATACTGGCCTTGGGCCCTTCGTGGCCTATCTCCATCGGTTTCATCTTAGGGACTCCCCCCTCTGTTCTTGTGGGTTGGAGAGGGACGTAGACCATTATGTCTTCGTCTGCCCTCTAACTCGCGATTTCCATCTCTCTGGGTCAATGGAGGGTTGCTGGACTTTACGGTTTAATAGGGTTGTAGCCAAACCCGGGTCTATCCAGAGAATAAGTAAATGTGTTTCAGTCGCTGGGTCGATCGCAGGGTTGAGCATTTAGTGTTAATGTTAAGGAGCTCGGAAAATACCAGTGACGCATAGACTTTGGAGTTTAGACTGTTGAAGCATTTCCTGGAGTATCATTGGTTTACAATGCAAAAGTTGAATGTAGGCCTTTGTTGTAAAATGTTGTTGTAAAAGTTTAATGTAAAAGTTAAATGTTATTGTATGCCTTTGTAACCGCTCTGGCCAGGCACAAATAATTTGTTTTTAAATAAATTTAGGATTCCTTTCCCGACCAGGGTTTTTAAGCAGCTATAAACCTGATTAGGCAACCCCCCCCAGCCTGGGACGACAAAAAAAAATAAAATCGGTCCACCTAGACCAATCTATTGAGATCCAAACTTTCTGGTCAGATCACATTCACACTTCACATCATTTGCGAAAAGTACTGGAGCGCCGTCATGCTGGAACCACACGTCAGACAGCTTTGCGCGTGAATGGGAATTGTGGACACAAAGCGCCCTCAACACCATCATGCGTTCGCTTGCACCTATGCTTTCCTAAGTGAAATAGTCTTCTTTTCCAATTCCCTATTTCCTCACCAAATATTGATGAAGATTTGATGTAGATAAGTAGTTGATGAATAAGTAAAATAAATTTATTAATATATATATATATACATATAGTATATATTTAAATATATATATATATATATATATATAATACAAAAGAGAATGAAGAAAGAACGACAATGTATCAAAATTTCACCGGGGGGGGTTGTTACCCCCACTTCCCGGTTAACCCAGCTTAATGCCATGACGACACTTCCGGAAGCGGATATAATGTCGCAAACCAAGTACACTATACTAAAATTTTAAATGTAAAAAATTTGAAAGGCTCATACTGACTATACTACAAAAACTTTATCATCAAGATTCACTACTACAATACAGTAACACAAAAGACATTTTAAAAATCAATTATTTAACTCAAATATATAACAAGACAAACAAACCTCTCATACACTTCAATCCTCTCATACCATTCAAGCATCAAAAATATATTAAATGAAATAGTTTATATTCGTTATGTGGATGACATTTTGTATGCTTGCCCCGATGGCCGGGATCACTTAGATTTTACTTTTTATCCATCTAACTTAACCTTGACTGAAACTACACGATTATAGTATTTATTTCCTGGACTTAACTATATATAAGCAATCTAATGGTAATGTAGGATTTAAACTATATGATAAAATAAAGTACTTCAATCTTAATATAAATTACGTAATTCAATGGAATTCTTGTCTACATCGTAATGTATTCAGAAACATTATTTAAAATTTTTTGATCAGAAGCAAACGATTAAATAGCAGTGAAGAAAATCGATTTGGAAGCGATCTGTGCTATCTGAATGAAGCAATTGCAAAAGGTAACCCATTGCGTTTTAGTAACATTATATGTAAATTCTACAACATAACCGTAACGGAAAGTTACAACTTATATTTATATAAAGGTACACAGTTTGAACAGCAGATAAGATGCTACTACGGACATCATAGTTTAACAGTTTAAAGGTGTTGTATTCATACACAGGATGAGTCAATTACTTTTTTGATGCTTGAATGGTGAAGTGTATGCGAGGTTTGTTTGTCTTGTTATATATTTGTGTTAAAAAATTTATTTTTAAAATGTCTTTTGTGTTACTGTATTGTAGTAGTGAATCTTGATGATAAAATTTTTGTGGTATAGTCAGTATGAGTCTTTCAACTTTTTTACATTTAAAGTTTTAGTATAGTGTACTTGGTTTGCGACATTGTATCCGCTTCCGGGAGTGTCGTCATGACATTAAGCTGACTTAACCGGGAAGTGGGGGTCACAATCCCCCCGGCGAAATTTTGATACATTGTCGCTCTTTCTTCATTCTCTTTTGTATTGTATAAATGTACTTGGTTGAGCAGCATAGCGCCTAACGGTATATTTTCTGTTGATTGATTTCGATGATGTTACTAGATTTATTTATTTGTATATATATATATATATATATATAATTATATATATATATATATATATATATATATATATATATTTATATATATATATATATATATATATATATATATATATATATATATATATATATATATATATATATATATATATATATATATTTACATATATACATATTTACATATATACTATATGTATATATATTTTAAGAAATTTATTTTACTTGTTTTATAAATACCAGTGACCTATCATGATTGAAAATAGTCTGTAGAGTATATGCAAAATGAAATGAAAATGGTGTGATGAGCATATGTTAATTTAAAATAGACTCAAAAAGGGCTGGGGAAGAATTCCATTATAAATTATAACAACGCAGATACTAAACAGACATTAAATATCCCTCTTTCCCCGATTCATAAACAAGGTAAGCATAGAAAAATGGGTTACAAAACTTTTACGTGTTTCTGAAAGTCTGGTAAATATAAACCTGTAACTTCCTTGATCCAGAAACATCCAGAAACTTGTCAATCAAGTAAATTCTCAAATCCATAAATCCATAGATATTCTTATATATCTTTTAAAGATAATTAAATTAAGTATTTAAATAAAATGCTTAATATTACAATGTCATTTAAAGTATTATAGAAATTTGCACATAATTGAAGTTTTAATTTCTTTATATTGTATTTTCCGTGTGAAGAATGGGTATACTCCTAGTAAATGATATGAATGAAATATGTATTGATTTTGCATTGAGAGGCAGATGATTTATATTTCGATGACGTCATTTGAATAAAGTCCCTTTTGTTTAACTAGAGTTGTCTTTTTCAACGAAGTTCTAAGATTTCAAATATAATGAAATACTGTAGTACTGTAATAGTCTAAATAATATCAATGCTGGATGTATCACATTTTAGAGATGTTTAAATAAAATTGCATTCCAGTTGGACAATGTTTCATAATCAATGTTTTATGCTTGATTTAGCTTTCTTGTTATTTTTTATTTAGTTATGAAACTATCCTCACTGGTGTCCCTCAAGGCTCAATCTCAGATCCGATTCGGTTTTTAATTTACATAAATGATATTATCTATGTTCCTTCTTGTGCTTCCAAAATAATTTTTGCTGATGATACAAGCTTATGTTTTTGTTGATGAAAACATCCAGAAACTTGTCAATCAAGTAAATTATCAAATCCATAACTATACAGACTTGTTTGACGAAAACTTCTTAACCTTAAATACTGAAAAAAAAATTGAAAAAGTGTGTTCTTTTTTATAGGAAATATTCTGCTCATGATATAAATAATATATATATATATATATATAAATGGCTCGAGTATTCTTTTTTCTTCCGACGTTAAGTTCTTGGGCGTGATTTTACAGAATGATTTAAAATGGAATAAACAAGTTAACCACATTTGTAGTACAAAATAAGGAAAAACATTGGATTAGTTAGAACTAAATTATCTCCTTCACCAAACACTGTTTAAATTATGCTCTATTACAGTTTAATTTTTTCTCATCTGTATTATTGTAATCTTGTTTGGGGAAACACTATTACCAGAAATATAAGCAAGCTTTGCATTCTACAAAATAAATATATATCTCTTTTTAAAAATTCCTTTGATCTGAATATTCATCAGCATGATATTTGTTCTCGCTACAAAATTGTGTCCGCCACTAAGATTTTTCACTATCGTTTGTCTTTCTTTATGTTTCAGCCTAATCAGCATTGCAGTACCTTTTTCGCTAATTTTCACGATCATACTTATAATACTCGGAATAAGAATCAATTGTTACCCCCCTTTTCTCGTACAAACAGCGTATACGTAAATATCAATTCCACTGGCTCAAGATTATGGAATTCTTTTCCACTTTTCTTAAAATCACTAAACCATGAAAATAGTTTTAAGAAGTACTTAAAGATGTTTCTGTTACAGGTCTGACTGATTTGCTGACCTATTCCTTATTTGCTTTGCTACTTGCTTTTCTATTAGGTTTTTCTTGTTTATTTTGTTATGGCTTGTGTTCTGTCACTGACCATTGCATTAATGCTAGCATGTTGCCAGTTTGGTTGGGGCTGTGGACTCGTCAGGCCTATCTATAGCGCATTTTTCCGCAGTTGCTTGCCCCACTGTTATACTTTACTTGTAAGTTGAAATTGTATATGTTGTGTATATTGTGTGGCAAAATAAAGTTTATTATTATTTATTTATTATTATTATTTATTGAGGAATTATTAATTGGGAAAAGCGAGTACATAAGGCCTGAGTTCACACCACATCAAATAAATTGTTTACAATATCTGCATTAAATCCGAAATTTTACTAAATGCAAGCTCCTGATAAAAGTGCTTTGGTACATAGCATATTTGAAAGAATTGGACAAAACCCGTGGATTTATATACAGGCTTTCAATTTTCTTGATATAAGTTATTTTATGGCATAGATCAATATCATTCGTTAACTTAACGCTTATAACATAAATTGTATTACACGAAATACAGTGTTTAATCCACTTTACACATTAAGATGTAACACTCGTCATCAGCTTTGAAGATTAATTTTCCTGCCATGAAGCGTATGCAATCTTCAAATCAATTTACCATATCGGAGATCCTAAGTGCTTTGATATTTTAAAACTCAGTAGTAGCTGTTGAATGGAGGCCCATAAGATCAATATATAGAATAAAATTATTGATCACTGGAGCATCTGGTGAAGAGAAGATAAACTATTTGATAATTTCAGGGAAGTAAATAGATAAAAATAAATATTTTGTTGAAGGGGAATTAATGGGACAGCTATTTAGAATATAAGGACATTTAGAATATGTATTATAATTACGAGGATCTACAACTTAGAGTATGCATAACAAAATATTTATCAAGGGTTGTAAATGTGTGAGAGACATCTTTAGCAACACCCAGGTGGGATCATACTGCATAGGTATGCGCTTAATAACCTCAATGACAGAATGCTTACTGACTGTAAAACATGAAATTTAATGCCGCTCATGATTACTTACAAAAATAGAAATCTATATTTTATGAGAAATGCGTATACAAAGTATGTTCCTCTTTATTCGATTTTTTCATACCTTCTGTGGCAACCGATAATTAAAGTAAGCTAAAGTTAAACTTTTAAATATTAAGTTCATTAAGATTGACATGGCCGTTAATTCATAGATAGTGGATTTATTATTGAAATCGTGCATTGCTAGTTGTGCCGCTATATAAAATCCTCCAATCAATTACATTTCGTGTGAGTCCTGTAAAGGAATAATTAATTATTATAATACTCATTGATTGCACCATTTAAACTTTAACAATACAACATTTATTAACAACATCAAATCTAAATTATTTAATTTCACCAATTATTCATATTATTAATAATATGCTTAGCAACAATTATTCTCATTAATTATTGTGGCGGAGGGGACATATGTGACCAGTATTATTAAAATTACTATCATGTGTCCATGACCTGTGATTATTAATGGGCACATACCTTCAAATCTGTCTTGGGCTTTGATCATATTTCAAATGCTTGTGCATCAGTTACTTGCACCGCCATAACTCTTTTGTGTGTGGCTCCTTCTCGTACATCTGATTGCACTCCACCTTATATAGGTCTAGCCAGTATTTTTGGAACATTTGCACAAGTCTTTAAGTTATGTTGTACAAGCTATATGTGCACAAGTTGCACAAATCTGCTCACGTCTTTCTTAAGTCAAATCTTCATAATTTGTCTGCTCTCGTTCTCGGGTCACAGGCTATGGTTCCCTCGTTGGAGGGGGAGAAACTCCCCCTTTTCTTCTATTTGCCGCACTGAGTTTGACGTAACAATCTTCTTTTTTTATTGGTTACTCATTTAACCAATGGAACCATTCAACATCTCGTAAGGCCCAGCTCAGCCGCTCTGTCATGGCCCCCTAAATTTATGGTCTTCTGACCTTTAGGTTCACGGGGTGACAAAACTCGGTGCCAGCCAGACTACAAGTATTGTTCGGCGTTTTGGCCACCATAAATTTATACATAGAAGTGTCTCATCAAATGTGAGATCTATTTCTGGTCCCACACCTTCATGTTCTTAAAATTATATATATGTTCACTTGTATCCGTATGAAATAAAACCCGCGTATCTTGACTTTCCTTATATACATCATGTATAAGAAAAATATTGTAACGGGGTCGAGAATTCGAGTTTTCGACGGGAGAGCACGTTTCAAGCATCCCTGATCACGAATCGAACATTTTTGAGGTGTGTATGTGTGTCAGTAAGACTGTGCAGTCGATATCTCACGAACGAATGCAGCGATTCGCATGAAATTTGTTGCAAAAATCACAATCCACGAATAGTGGAAGTCTATTGCTTTAAAACACAATCGAATGTTCAAAACCCCCCTAAATTTTCGAGTGAAATTAAAAAAAATCATCAAAAAAATCAAAATCTTTAATGAAGTTACACAAATAGACATTTTTATGTAATTTTTCCTTAGAAAACGATTGACAAAAACTTTAGAATGCTAGCATGAACCGTTCTCGAGATATAGCACATTTTTCAAATAAATTTATCAAAAAAATCCCATAAATTAAAAAAAATATTAACTGTTGAGAAACATGTTTACTTTCCATATGTAATATCATGCGTTGAATTGGGTAACATCATTTTCATGGGTGCAACTCGTTCCATTCACGAGAAAATACACTTTACGTAATACTTTTGTATTTTAACGCCAATAGTCATTTATCTGCTGAAAAAACAACTTATTACTCCGTCCATAACGTTTGGTGAGATTTTGGCGAAGAATTTGGCGGAATGTCGCCAACTTGACGACTTTTTTAAATGCTGCCAAAATAACGAAAATTTCGCCAAATGGATAAAAATTGCACTAAATCAATGAAAATGATGAAAATGCAGTATCTTGGAAAGAATATAATTATCTACTCTAAGAAAAACCTATTTTTTATTGTAAATGTAGTAAATTCATTGCGTTATACAATGAAAGTCATGTGTTGCTCACATCAGATTTTTTTTATCAATCCCATGAGTAAATTATTTTCAAAAATCATAACCATGTAGGTCATATAGTACGAAATATAGAATCGATACCGTTATAAGTTGAAATGGGTGAATAACACTTTTCTCGAATTCGAGGATTCTAATCAGGCTGTGTAGAGTTAGTGAGTTTGTCGCCAATGTTAATTTGACGCAAATGAGCGTTATTTTGTAAAAATGTTAAGATATTACATATAATATTTCTTCACTTCTGCTGGACTGTCAAATTGTGGGCTGCAATCAGAAATAATTTTGCCATCCGCAAACCCAGCAAGCTTTTAATATAACGAGGAATTTATATATTTTAATTTTCTACAATTTCTGAATGAAATTCTAGCACAAATTAAAAATATTTATGTTTAAGTGTAATTTTTTTACAAGGGGAGGCGTGTTGGCATGTATTTAATTAGTATTCCCATTTTTTAAATGTTTGTAAAATGTATTTAAACCTTAAATGTTACTAAATTTATTTTCTAATCTACATTTTAAACGTGTTTTAATATTTATTAGTTGCAATAAATATTAGCAGGCTCTTTTTCAGCAACTACAGCAAATGATGTAGTTCGCCGAGAGATAAAATAAAAAAAAATATATTTACTATTGAGAAACATGTTCACTTTTCATATGTAATACCATGCAATAAATTTGGTGACATCATTCTCGTAGATCTAGCTCGTTCCATTCATGAAAAAAGTTACTTTGGATAATATTTTTGTATTTGAACGCCAATAATCATTTATCTTCTGTAAGAATAACTTTCTTCTCCGTCCATAACGCATGGTGAGATTTTGACGATGAATTTGGTGGAATGTCGCCAACATGGCGACTTTTTAAATGTTGGCAAATTAACGGAAATCTTAACAAATGGATAAAAATGACACTAAATCAGTGAAAATGACGACTAATTGACGAAAATTCAATTTCTTGGAAAGAATATAAATAGCTATTCTAAGAAAAACCTCTTTTTTATTGTAAAAATAGTAAATTCATTGCATTATATAAGGAAAGTCATGCGTTGCCCACATCAGATTTTTTTTAATGTAACTTAGAATATCGTTTCTTTCTTATTCCATGTTAAATTTATTTAACTGAAACCAACCCCATTTAAATAACCAAAAACGACGGTGATGAAACATCAGGATGAAATTGATGCACCCAAAAGGGCTGTAAACAACCGTGACGAACCGTCCCATTCCTTTAAGTTGCCATTCGAATGAGTGAAATGGTAATACAAGAAATATTTCCAACGGGGAATCGTTATTTACGAATAAATATATTCCTTTATATAAATATATTATTATTTACGAATAAATATATTCCTGGAATGAAACATCTCAGAATTGTGTTTTTGGAAGATTGAGAGTGTATATGACTGTAGAGGATTTTGATTTCAATTCTTTTGATTGACCGGAGTTGAAATGCTATTTGACTGATAGTTTACTGTAATTACTGTGTTTAACTGTAAAAGTAATAAATTCATTGCATTATATAAGAAAATTCATGTACTGCCCACATCAGATTTTTTTTTACGTATTATCTGTTTATCTAAATTCTGAACCAACGCAATTATAATATCTTTTATTTTAAATGATGAAATATTCATTGATTTTATATATAGAGGCAGACGATTTATATTACAATAGCATTATTTGAATAAAGTTCATTTAGTGTAACTAGCTTGAAGTTAGACAGAAGGAGATAAAACTCCTATGGAAGAAATGCTTAAAAATGCCATAATGTTTTGAGAATTATATGTAGGTGTCACTTGTGCTAGTAAAGTGGCTGCTATTGCTAATTTATACAACAGAAATTCGTAGTGTTTAGTATATATATTTTTGATTAGTTTTAAATTAAGAGTTAACTGATTATGAGTATAATTAACCAGTATTTTTTCATAGTAGTAGGATAGAGTATAGAATCCACGGAGGTAAAAATAAATTGAAAGGTAAAATAATTTTGAATGAGTAGGAATATTCGTTACTGTTTCAGTTTTAACTTGTATTGCGTTAATTATTTATTTTTACAAAACTGACAGTTTAGAAAATATTTTAGTTCTTTCACCAAACATGCAATGCAGCTTATCCCAGCGGCACCTAAATTATTGTCTTACACGATATTGGCGTTTTCTTAATGTGAAGTTTTAACTCCTTACTTTTACCTACATGGTTACTAGCATTGTAATTTTTGATTGCCTTTTTTGAAGTTTCAAGTTTTCAAATATAATAAATTACTGTGATGTTTTAAAAAAATATCAGCGCTCAATGTATCACAATTTAGAGACGCTTAAATAAAATTACATTTCCAGTTCGAAAGTGTTTTATAATCAATGCTTTATGCATGATTGAACTTTCTTGTTATATATTTAAGGTTTTGCCTGTGCTTGGTTGTTGTTGATATTTGTGGTACGTTACTGATAATTTGTGTTCGAAAGGCCGAAATTTAAGAGAAAACGATGGTTTGTTTTTACGTAAATAACTATTCCTAAAATTATCACGTAAACCATATACTTGTCTTATTCATAGAAATTCGTCTGCTAAGTAGATAAATTGGATTTAAAAAATCTGATGCAGACAGCACATGACTTTCGCTACAGACTCAAATTCATTTTCTCTCCTTTTCGTCTATAAATCATGAAATTTTGTTTAATAGTAGAAAATAACACGGATAATTATCTGAAATTACACTATATTTACAGTTTTAGTTCAATTTTCGTTTTCATTTGGCAACTAGATGTAATTTCAAAGGCAAAATGGCAAACATACGAAAAAACTAAAACATCTCTAGAATGGTTGGCCCAAGAGTTATGGGGTTGTGCTTATTTATTTCTTTGTCAGAAATGAGTGTAAAACAAACATTTAATTGATATATTTCAGTTCACGTAGTTTTTATTTTAGATTTTGATAATTTTGGTAAGACTTTTCCTAAAAAAAGGATGGTTCTTTCTTTCCTAATCGCATCCAAAATCTAATTAGCAGCAAAGTATCACACAGCTGATTTATCTACCAAACACTGTGAAATTTGGTCAATTAGATTTTCAGATATAGTGTATATATACGTTTTGGGGCTATTTCGCAAAAAAGGCGGATTGCATTTAATCTAAATTGTACCAAAATATAATCCATACCAGGGTAATCCACAATGGCTTCTGTACCAAATTTTGTTAAAATGAACTGTAAAATTTAAGAAATGTTAACGACAATAATAATTATTTACAACGTTTAGAAATAATTATATAAATCATTTTATCTGGTGCAAGCAATATATACACTTTGTACATAAAGTAAAATAAAATATACATCACTATACAATAATTGCTTGTCTTTCCCAATTAACATGAACGCTTAGTAAAGCGTACGTACATGCAACGGTATCTTCAGCTAAAATATATATACAAGTTTCACATTCTAAAGTACTGAATGTAATATGATACATAAAATAAACTACGATTTCTGAAACTAAAATACATTTAATATATTGCTAAAAAATACATTTAATGTACTGAAACTAAAATACATGTAATGTCTAAACATCAATTTGGGTTCAGAAGAGGGATGAGTACTTTCGATGATCTGGACAATATGATTAAATTTGTTAATTTACAAAGAAACAATCAAATGATTTGCGATATTATTTCAGTTGATATCTAAAATGCGTTCAATAGCGTTAAATGGAGCGATGACATCAAGCTACTCAAACAATGCCAACTTCCCCGAAGTAATATCAGGCTGGCTCAGGGCTTTCTAAGGGATAGGAAAGTATTTGTGGAAGGAAAGGTTTCATACATTACTTATAACGTTGGGATAATCCAAGACTCAATTTCGGGACCAATGTTCTTGCTCCTAATTGCTATTGGAATCTTGGAAACCGACTTTGGGATTGAAAATTTTGACAGGCCTTTGCTGATGATATGTTAGCAATGATAGGGATACCTAATTCCAGCTTTTTGGGAATAATTGGAACCAGTATTATGAATAGCATTGAGGGCTGGGCTAATAAGTATAGCCAATGTATTAACCTCTATAAAACATGCTTTGCAATGATGCATATTAAGAAACGAATTACACATATCCCTGTTTTCAAATTAGGAGGTTCGAATATTAAATATGTTAAAAAACTGAAGTACTTGAGAGTACTAATAGATGTTAATCTAACCTTTATCCCTCATCTACGAGAGATTAAAGTAAAGTTGGAAAGTTCCGTCATGGATTCTAAAGAATTAGTAGAGTCACTTGGGGCTTTGAAGCGAATATTAAAAAGCAGATTTATTTAGGAGTAACCGAAAAATTAATAGGTTCAGGAGCTCCAATATCGTTTAAGGACCAAGTGCGTATGAAAACACAACTCCATCGATCAAATGATCACCATTGCATTTAAGTGCAAACTTCGGAAAGATATTATATATATATATATTTCTCACGGAATTACTTACAAGTGGATATTCTAATTCTCTTAAAGCTGAGCAAAGGAAGAACGGGAATTTGCCCGTATAGTAGCCAATTTGTTGGAACATGAACTTTTGTTAGAATACTTGTCCTTGTAATTGATTTTGTGAACGAGTGTTGAATTGAACTTTTATAAAAACTTATTGTTGGTGTTCTAAGTGCTATTTGTAATGTTGTGTGCTATGTAATTAAATACTATTTGTACATTACTTTACAATTGATATTTTATCCATTGTTTTATATGGCTGTAACAGTTAAAGTATCGAACTGTATTTTATTATGTTTTCAGCATGTTTTATGTCTTACTAGATCACGAGCCGTTATGTAGTCCGTAATTGCTGTTTTATTGGAAATTGTATATGGTTGGCTTTGTTTGAGACCCTGTTTCTTAATGTGATTGGTGTTTTTGTTTTTGCTCAGTTAGAAGTTGTCTGGTGTGGAGAAGAGTCTGGATGGTGGCAGTATGGTGGTGCTGTTGCATGCTGGATTTTGTTTCGCGTTTAGACTTTGGCCTCTTTGTTCCTCTGGCGGCCTTCGAGGTCTTCGATTTCGTTGGAGTTTGGGGGATATGACTTGATGGCGCGATTGGACGGTGTCTGCGGCATTGTCGCTGTCACTGAGCCTTGCTATGTGCCAAGCATGCAATCTATCGTGACGATTGATCGTCGTATATGTTTGGGTGGGA
The DNA here is from genome assembly GCA_951213105.1 of Amaurobius ferox. NCBI lineage: Eukaryota > Metazoa > Arthropoda > Arachnida > Araneae > Amaurobiidae > Amaurobius > Amaurobius ferox. Next base: position 11,711,210 of record OX578143.1, read on the forward strand.
CAGATATTTTTATGCTTACTAACAAGAAAGCGCTTAAACGCATACTGCACGGCTCTTTTAACAATGTCTTCGAGGATTTAGTATTTTTCCAACTGCATGTCACCAGAGCTATCACTAATAGAACACGTCTGGGACATGCTGAGACGGCAATTGCAGCCTTCTGAGATTACCACTGAATTAGCAGACCAGTTAATGCATTTTTGGCAAAATATTCCACAAGGGGGCATAAGCAACTTAAATGACTTTATGTTACACCAAATATTGGGTTGCATAGCTGCCAGGGGAGGTTTTACCTCTTACTAAAATTGTATATAAATATATATATTATGTTTATATGTTTATATATATATATATATATAATGTTTATATGTTTATATATATATATATATATATATATATATATATATATATATATTTGTATGTATATATGTATATTTATATATATATATATATATATATATATATATATATAACCAAGCAGTTTTCGTCACCGGGACAGAAATGAAACGTAAATACATTACACGACGCTTATTCGTTGGAAAGCGACAGCTCCGCAAAGTTAACATAAAAAACTCCGTCATTCTGGTTGTTATTTTCTGATTGAAGGAGAAAACCACTTATGCAAATTGCATATGGGGAATAATAAGGAACCCTATGCAAATTTTCTTAGTACCGAATGTTCGACCTTATTAGTTTGCAGCAGTTATTCGCAGCTCCAACTTTTGAGACGATGGAACTCTATCTGATCTGTCGTTTCTTGATTTTTTTTTGTGGGGATATCTCAAAAGTCTCGTCTATGACACTCCCCTTGAATTTGAAGAGGAACTCGTCGCCAGAATTTCGGCCGATGCTGTCGAAGTGCTCGAAATGCCTGGTCTGTTCGAGAGAGTTCGTCAACGCCTCAATCGCCGCAGTGACACATGCATTCAGTTTGGCGGTCTTTTGAGCCATTACTGTAACACTCTTGTTTATTAATTGTCATTTTATAACTTTTAAGTCATTCTTGTGTTTTCTTGCTTTAAGTCATTCTTGTTTTGTCTTGTGTTAAGTCATTCTTGTGTCACCTCAACGGTTTCAGCATTAAGAGTCCACTGGCGCCTTTACGTTGCATTTCCGACCCAGTAAACTATGACGAAAAGTGCTTGGTTTGGTGGTAAAGGCCCAGGCCGCCCGACTCCTCCGAAGTTACGAGCTGCTGTTTAGGCGACCGGTCTTTGTTTGGTGTGTACTACCACCTCGTAAAGTTTATCCCATATTTTTAATCCCCCTGTTGCTATCTTACTTATGGACATTAAATATGGACAGAAAAGGGTGGTCATCGAAAAAATAAGGATATCGTGGTTCACTAGAATAATTTCATCTAAATATTAAAAAGGCCATTGGTTTAATTTTCTGAAAGAAATGTTTACTAATATTTCATATTTATTCATTCATTTGAAATCGCATTTAAACTGTTTTTTCAATTCTGGAACATAAATTATGCTTTAATTTAATTCAGATGCATTTTCTCATTTCATTCCAAAAGCACTTAATAGTGAATGAAATATAGATTAAGCTTACATTCATCTGTGCACTCAAAGGATATAAATATTAGTTAAACTAATTACAGGAACTTTCATGACATTTATTAACTAAATCAATTATATATAGTTAACCTCTAGATAGTATTTCGTCTTCTATGTGCCCAGGTTATCTTAAAATATATATGTAAATTATAAGATTCTAAACGCTTTGATATTTTAAGACTAGCGGCATGAGTTGTTGCTTCCGGGGCTCAGATCAATATGTAAAATGCATTTATTGATCTTCAGAGCATCTGGTGAAGTGAAGATAAACTATTTCAGATGTAGCGGCAACCTGATAAAAATATTTTGGAATAAGGAATGTGTATATATCTAGTTCAAAATATAGTGATTGAGCGATTTGGAAGATCTTAGAAAAAAGCTTGAGTTGAACCTCAAATACAAGTGTGAGTGATTTTTAATAAGGAGTGTCCAGGTATGGCTATACTAAAAGGTATTAGTGATTTCGGTGAAGAAGAATTAAATGAATATTTTGATATGGAGACTGTAGTAAAAAATGATAATGTATGAATTTTGTTATAGTTTACCAATTGCAAATATTTTGAGGGTCAGTCTCGCTTACTTTTACATACGTAGAGTTTTCATATTGCTCAGGTCTTATATTACAATTAAAATAATAATACTGTGGTGCATATTTATAAATGAACTTTCATGTTGGATTTTATAATTATGAAATGACTCATAATTAACATAATCGTATACTGTATACCCGTAAAACATTGCATTGTGCCGCATATTAAAGCTCACCATATTATCTTTAGTGAGAGTTCCTAGAATAAAATACATTGACATAATACTACACAATTAACTGCCTCCTTTCTAACTTTAAAATAACATTATTTATTAAGAATTTTCTATTCATACTTTAATTACAATAACTATTCTATATATCATGAGGATATTGAGTATGTGAGACCAGGTAAATCATTATTATAAAACTGATTATGACCTTTTATATATGTTAATAAGCACATACCTTCTTGATGCCTTTAAACATTTGTGGGTCATTGGTTGTTGAACCACCTTTCATGAATTTATGATTTATAACTTAATATCGTCACCCTACACCTGAAGCATATTCTACCATGACCTCACTATCGAGAACTTTGATCTATGTTCGGTGTCTATGCACCTGTGTCGAACTTAATACATATATTCGCATTTTGTCTATGGCTCACTGCTTATCCGAGCGTTTTACTTTTCTCAACTATTCTGTTTATCTGCTGTAATACTTAATACATATCTTGAATACCATCTCGTTCTGAACTCTATTTTCTCATCCACCTAGCCCCTTCTTTTATGGCTTTCCTGACCTTTCGAGTCAGGATGAATGGTGTAATTTGGTGTAAATTGGCTGATGTAAATTGGGCAAAGCTGATGTAAATTGGCATCTACCCGTCTAGATCTACTCCCGCATCTACCCGTCTTGGTCTCATAAATATCAAATATTGTATTAGCTTTTCTTCACAAGATTTATTAACATCTTTCTTTGCAAGTGGTTTGTCTTTGTTACACATTTTCAAAATAGCTCAAATTATTACAATATCAAAATTGGAATCACTATATTTCGAAAACTAAGAATCTAATCCGAAATCCAGTAATATAACCTTTAGGGCTTTAGAAGGGCTAAACATTATTTACAAAATATTAGTTGCACTTTCAGCTATAACTCCGATTTTATCCTGATCTCATGCCCAAAGACGTCATGTTAAAATATCAAATCAGTTTAATAACGTGCTGGGCATGCATGTATATCTACATATAAACTTGCATGGAGGCACAGAAATGCGTACATAATTTCCTACTTTTCCATGCTATTAATTTTAGTTAAGCACATGACCAAGAATGTTGCTGTTGTTGTTGTTGAGACCCAGGCCGTCCGACTTACCAGAAAGGTGTAAGGTAACCGTTTGGACAGCCGGGAAGTGCCACCCAATTTAGACCGGAACCCAGTGGAGGAGGCTTCCACAGGGATCGTACCCTCCTTCCCCTACCGCCAACCTATCGGAAGGACTTACGGACCCACATGTTTAGCGTGATTGTACTCCGCATGAACACGGCGGCACTTGTGGCAGCATGCAAATCCAGCGCGCAAACCGCTGGGCTACTGCTCCCGAAATATGCCAATATCACGCGGTTTTCCCAGGTGGTCACCCACCCAAGTACTAACCGCGCCTGATGCTGCTTGACTTCGGTGATCTAACGAAAACAGGTGTTTTCAGCACGGTAGGGCCGTTGTCCCACCAAGAATGTTGTGTAACACACACACACACACACATATATACCTATGTATATACCGGTTGGTCAGAATTAAAGCACCCCTACTCTGAGCTCTCTATAGATTGAACTACTCAGTGTAAAGGCTCCAAAATTGTTGAACATACTATTCAAGACATGGGGAAAGGGATTACGCGAAAAAAAATTCTTCCAGAAACACCGATAGGTGGCGCTGTACAACAGAAAATATGCTGAAAAGGCACAAAATACACATTTGTAACACATTTTATTCGAACGTACCAAACATTCATATCACAAGGACCTTATCGATACAAGGAATGCTGCTCAATATGGTTCCCTTCTTCAAAATGTAAAATCTGCAGTCTGTGGACAGCTTGTTCAACTGCGGATCGTAATTGGCCGATTGAGTTGTTTCTCTCATGCAGAGTGATACTGTCTTTCAAATCTGCCAAGGTTACCAGACGTCGTCGATAAACAAGACTTTTTAAGTATCCCCACAGCCGCATGTGTTTGTTTTTTTTGTTATTATTTTGTGTCTTTTCAGCATATTTTCTGTTGTACAGCGCCGTCTATCGATGTTTCTGGAACTAATTTTTTTTCTCGTAATCCCTTTCCCAATTTCTTGAATAGTAGGTTCAACAATTTTAGAGCCTTTACACTGAGTAGTTCGAAGTATAGAGAGCTCAGAGTAGGGATGTTTTAATTCTGACCACACGGTATATTACATGTATGTGTGTGTGTATATATATATATATATATATCTAAAGTAGTAGTCTTGATTAAAAATTGGTTCAGCCATGTTTTGTCTCGTTGTGATACGATAGACGTGCAAAGATATTATATTCTAAGTTATCGGGATGGCTTCTTGAGGGTCTATATAGGCTTTATCAGACCTTCATTGTTTTGTATCCGTTAGGTTATGTTCTGCCCCAAAGACTTACTAGAAATATTCAGTCTTCTTTTCAGACATTTTTATTCGCGGAAACATTTTGAGACTCAATTTGATGACTGAATCCCAAAATGAGAAAAAAGCCACTATGGTTCAAATCAAATATTCAAATTTTGCAAATTGTTCAATATGTAAGAAATATTATACAATACTATTAAGACGCTGAACCACTAGAATATTGTCACGGAACTCCAAGGGTTCTTCAAAACACGCTTTTCTAGGTCTTCTAGAATGTCCGGAATAACTTTTAGAAAGTACATATTTTTGACGCTCCTCGGGGAGGAATTAAAATTCCGGCTCCGTTAGGTTCTGCCCCGTTGTTGATGCTATAAGCTTACAAATATTCAGTCATCCTAGGTCATCGAAACTATTGATGCACAAAATCCTGGGTCGCACATATAAAGATATGAACTTTTATTATCTACACTGTTACATGTACTTCTTAAACAATGAAACCGAAACTTGTAGTATGTCATGAAAGTCCAATATTAAATCTAGCATGGCAATATTTTTCTTATATATTTAAAATCTCAAAAATATTTTGGTAGTATTTGGAAAAGGAATAGGCTTCTAGAGTATGGAAAATATTTTATTCTTATTCTAAGGGTATTGCTCGGGGTATAAATATTTCTTGAAAGCATTTTGAGATTTGGGTGAAGAAATTTTCATTTTAAACATTTTCTTTACCGCACTTCTTTGAAACTCCTGTTACATAGACTTCCACTCAAAAGGGGACAAAATATAGGACAAAGATGTGAAATTCCCACTTGGGTCTCAGTTAGTTCAGGAACTACTTTGTGAAGCAGTCCCTGTAGTCTGTAGAAATACCACGGTCAGTGGAACGTACATCAATAACGCTACTCAAACTACATCGACTATGCTGCTATTATTTAATGTGAATTATCATGGTTTCCTTGTAGCAGAAATGTTGTTCTGAACATCCTTAATTTCGAAAAATTTGTGTTCAGGTATATTGCCACTTAATTTAGATTTGACCGTTCGGTTTATTTGGAAAAAGTGTTCAATTATAATTCCTTCGATTATAAATCAGTTCATTCCATTCAAAGATTGCTTATCATGAATGCATGAAATAAATTGAATCGTTTGCATTGATAAAATGTATGAGTAATATTGCAAATGATACCCTCAAGACTCATGGCATGAATTGGTTGAATGGAGCACATAAGCATTAAAAGTGGCTTTCCTAATTTATTTTAAATTGCTGTTAGAATCTTTGTTAAGAATCACATTTATGGTGAAGTTGACAATGCTACATTTTACAGGTCTCATTCTCCCAGCCGGGGTACTAAGAGCGGATTTGCCAACTGGCCTGCCGATGCTTTAATCATTGAGTTACTGGGAAAATATCCCAAGTTGTTCTTATTAAAGTGGATTCTATAATTACTACTCTCTCAAGTTATATTGGCGTGTCCATCTTCATATTCATTTTTTTATCCAGGTTAGCAACCTGCGTGATGGTGATGTTGATATTGGCACAGTAATTCATAAAGGCTACTAAAACCTTTTAACTGGGCCTTTCTTTGACCCCCTATCATTATTTCATACACAATGCAGTATTATCTGTTCTGGAGCCACTGTAAAGATATCTCCGACCTGCCGGGGATTGAAAAATGGTTCCATTGAGCTTCTGGGACCAAATTCCAAATTATTTTCACCGAAGTGGACCTTATAACATTAGCCTACCTAGCATGCGCAATTCTGATGCAGACTCAATCCTCTTTGTAGAATTATTTGGAGTAATTTCTAATCATGCCCCTTTCAGATCCGCGTTATTGACATTCTGATAAAACATAAGTTTAAGAATACAATCTAAAGAAAACATTGCAAATTGATCTGGTTTTTATACGTGGATAAAACGTATACAAATAAGGAACGTTTTCTATTATGTCACTACTCCTCAATTTCAATGTGTGATCATGTCGTTAACCTGACATCTTTGCCGTGCTGACAGCAGCATTTCGAGATTTGCGCGACCCATTTATTCGTCTATATGTGCTGAGAGAAACGCTGAGAAAAGTGCATACAATAGAAGCAAAAATATTCTGAAAGAAATGACAACAGCACACTTTACGTTTCGTAGATCCTTCGTCGGAAGAAATAAATGTGAAGTGGAAAAGAAACTTTGTTTATAAAGATCTCTACAGATACGTGAGTTGGTTTAGAAGTTCAGAATGATATACATTTTTATGTGCTCGAATATTTCTCTATTTCATCCAATATTCTGGACTATATTAATATATTATATAAAATTAGTATTTTAATCTGTACTGTTTGAATAATTTTTATTACTTTCCTTATATACATAATGTATAAGGAAAGTATTATGACGGGGACGAAAATTCGAATTCGAGATTTAGACGGGAGAGCACGTTGCAAGTGTCACGGTGAAAAGGGCGCACACAATACACAAATATTAATATGTGTGACGGAAATCAGGGATCACACAAATGAAGTAAATTGGATATTAAGTACGTAAATTTAATATTTTTGCGTTGTGTAATTTCAATAACTGCCGAGACTTACAACATGCAAACTGGATACACAGGCACACAGCAAAGTAACAAGATCAAGTTGGGAAAACATGAGTCCAAAATTATCCTAAATAAACTCTTTTATTTATGTATATCATATGTAATTAAAGAAGTAGCAAAGAAGATATTAGGGCCATTTACTTACTGTACTAAATATATCAATATAACATTTGGCCCTTGCAAATAAATAGAATATGACTCTATCCAATCATACTATGTAATAATATATTTTCTCACAAATTGACACACGACATTTCTCATAGAAATTAATTTGAGAACCATTTATCTCGAGGAATTTAAATATTGTATAGGATTATACTTCATGTAATCCTTCAAAATAACAGAACCAGATATCGGTTCCTTCTTTTTTCAAGACCAAAAATGCTCTCTTTTAGAGCGGCGCGACTAACACTGAAGATCTGAATTCAACACCACTGTAAGGGTCGCACTGGTTGGATTCAAGTCAAGAATCTCACTCAACGATCGTGGAGGAAATAATCCAAACACCAGGACTGAATTCTGTCGTCATTACTGTAGTACAACCAAATAATTCTTGAGACTTAGCAAACTTGGATCGGGAAATCTGTGGAACAGCTAGCCATACCGGATATCATCGCGTTCGTTCAGAATTTTCCGAATTTAGATCTGAAACATATAAAGGAGAGAATTAATAAATTTTGAAATAAAAGCAATTTTCTTGGCCCACACGGATTATAAGATTCCTTCTGAATCAAAGTTATAATCCGAAACACAAAAATGACCGTTGTGTCGTAAATTCCTTTGTGTCCAGTCTTTCGGAGCGAGAAATAAAATCTTCTTCTCCAACGAAATCTCAGGGCCAAGAGAGCCCCTCTACTGTGAAAAATGGAATCCAGGTCGCCTCGACCTTCAACTTCTTGTACGACATTAAAGTAGCATTCAACGGATTTGTGCGGCAACCTTGCGTCACTGTCTGCAGAATCGAAACCACTGCCCTGCGCAATAATTAAAGAAATAAGAAATTCGGAACATCTGCAGGAGCGAGATCCCACGCTTTCAGCATGAAAAGTGCAAATGCAATCAGAATTAAAAGCTCGGAATAAAAATGGCTTCCGAGAGAGAACGTTTTTGGAACGAAATGAAAAATATCGTGTTTCGCACTCATAATGTCATAAAGCACTATGACACAAGCATCCCTGATCACGAATCAAACATTTTTAAAGTGATGTTGTCTACGTGTGTGTGTGTGTGTGTGTGTGTGTGTGTGTGTGTGTGATCACGAATCAAACATTTTTGAAGTGATGCCTGTGTGTATGTGTGTGAAAGTATGTGTGTGTGTGTGTGTGTGTGTCAGTGAGTCTGTATCATTTAATGGTATTCAAAAATTAAGAAGTCAAAATTTCAATAACTGTTATCAAACATTGAAGACAATATTTTTCGATTCCTACCATTTTACATTTATATCTCGCGTTGGCTGGGCGGTTGTTCATGTTGCTTTTTGATTGGTTTTCTGATTGGTTGGCTCTTTTAAACCAGGTCTTAGGTATATAACCCCCCGTACTTCTTCCTACTGACGAAGGAGATCCAGCGTTTTCTCGAAAATAATGCATTATTGTATTATTTGTGCTTTTATTTACTATTGCTCAAGTGCTAATTTTCTCATTACTTTCCTTATATACATAATGTATAAGGAAAATATTTTGACAGGCTCGATAATTCAAACTTGAGTTTTCGACGGGGGAGCACGTTCCAAGCATCCCTGATCACGAATCAAACATTTTTGAAGTGATGTTGTCTGTGTGTGTGTGTGTGTGTGTGTGTGTGTGTCAGTGAGACTTTTGAGACGATAACTGACGAACGAATGGACCGATTCGAACAAAATATGGTGCAAAAATCACAATCTATAAACACTGGAAACTTATTGTTTTTATACGAAATCGAATGTTCAGAACCCAACCTAAATTTTCGATTGAAATTTTGAAAAAATCGCCAAAAAATAAAAACCGCTAATAAAATTACGCAAATAGACATTTCTGATGTAATTTTTCATTAGAAAGCGATTGACATAAATTTTAGAACGCTAACATGAACCTTTCTCGAGATATTGCACATTTTTCAAAAAAATTATCAAAAAGTCATATAAAATAAGAAAAAATTCCTTTTGAGAAACATGTTCACTTTTCATATGTAAAACCATGCGATAAATTGGGTGACATCATTCTCGTGGATCTATCTTGTTCCATTCATGAAAAAAGATACTTTGAGTAATACTTTTGTATTTGAACGCCAATAGTCATTTATCTGCTATAAGAATAACTTATTTCTTCGTCCATAACTCTTGGCGAGAATTTGGCGACGAATTTGGTGGAATGTCGCCAACTGGGCGACTCTTTTAATGTTACTAAATTAACGAAAAACTCGCCAAATGGATAAAAATGACGCTAAATCAACGACGACTCATTGATGATGACGACATGGAAAATGACGACTCATTGACGAAAATTTAATATCTTGGAAAGAATATAAATAACTACCGTAAAAATCATCTATTTTTTACTGTAAAAGTAGTAAAGTCATTGCATTATATAAGGAAATCCATGTGCTGTCCACATCAGATTCTTTTTATTGGTACTGCATGGTGGTTAATGAACATATTCGCTTAATCGAACATTGGTTCAGTTAGTATTTGCCCTGATGTCCATAACATACGTTTGAGACCATTTAGGTAATTTTAAATTTGTGAACAAAGAACTCAGACGAGTGACGCCACGTTTGACAGTTTTGCTCGGAGAGGATTACGAATCATAAATCCATGACATAGTCAACTGGAAAAATTATGATGACAACATTGGGCGTAGACGATCCTTCTGAGTAAGACTATAGCGATCTCCATAAGCTCCATAGGATCCAATCAAGATGCACTTCAACATGGCATAGAAAGCAATGCCAATGAATGTCGAGGAAGGCGTGTTTCCCAGGAGCATGAAATATACGTGATTGCCTAGAAAAAAATAGTGAGACGATATCAAAAATGAGCGAAGTAATAAATGCGAGGTGGTGACGAGATGTTCAAATGAGGTGGTCGCTGGGAAATCGGCTAGAGCAATAAATATATTGGTGATATACGATTGTTGCTGAGCTATAAAAATAAAAGTTGTACAATATTCCAGTGACAAGCCAGTTGCTACTATACAAAATTACTATTCATATATATCAACTGTGCAAAAATATGCAATTGCTGTGCAGCCGTACCATAGGTACGTGCTAGCCATTTATTTGCAACTCGTCGAGTGTAATTCCTTGCCATATTTCGATGAAAGTCTAGGTCTCACATTAGAACCCCCTGGGTTGCTTTTGAAATAATAAATTAGTAAGGGCCAACTTTTCCTTTAGAAAAACATTTTATGTCACAATACGTGCGACAAGTTTCAACCGTTTTGGGTTACCAGGCAGTTTTTGGAGGCAGCTTCGGGCAGTTTTTGTAATTCCTTTCTATTTTTCACTCTTGGGGGAGAAATCGGATATCAGTCTGTACTTGGTTCTTTTTTTGCGGTCGATACTATACATGTGCAAATATTCAGTCTTCTAAGTCATTAGATATGTTTCTGGAGGATCTGGAATACTCTTCAATACCCCCATGTTTTCGTTCCCGAGGAATGAAATCGAACATCTGGCTTCATTACGTTTTGCTTCGTAGTCGATACTTTAATATGCGCGGGCATATGTCATTCTTAATCACCGGAGGTCCTTTGAAGGGTCAGCGAAACATAAAAAATTTCAACAATTTTTATATAGAGTGGATGCAAATAAATAAATATGATCAAGTACAGGCGCTTACTAATCTGTATTGATGTAGTTGCAAATCTTTATATTTTAAGGAAAACTTTTGAAATCAGTTGGCACCGTTACTTTCTTACTCTAAAATATGCATAAACTATGCATCATATATTTATGCATAAATTATGTACAGTTCGAGTCTAGACGGGATCGGAGGAGGTCATGTTAGCGACTAGCTCTCGAGATATCGCCAGTTTCGTTCTGACTTTTTTCAAAATGTCTGCCGATCGTGTGCTTGGATCGCTGTATGCATTTAAGAAAGCACTTGGTGCTGACAAATCCCTTGCGGATTATAGACGCTATAACGCGCAATTTTCTTCGAAACCTGCCGAAACCGTTACGAGAGGTGCTCCTGACTTGAATAAATTGGAGAAAGTTAAATTCGAGTTCGATGAGCTTATGGATCTGGTCGAGAATCCCCCAAAGGATGTGACGGAGGACGAATATATCCTCATCAAAGTTAAAGCCGCCTGAATGGACCTGGCTAGGAATGTTAAGATGGACAAGTCAGGTGAGCTCTCCACGAGTTCTTTTTGTTCCTCAGGATCTTGCGATGCCTCTTGATCCTGCTTCTACATCGCCCAAGACGAGTGTTAAACACACTTTAGAGGAATATGCTGAGGGTTTTAAAAAAGTTCCAAAAAGGCTCACTGATAAATTAGAAAAATCTCCCCTACCCCTCCTATTCTTACAGTCAAGCCAGTTCTTGACTCGGAGGTACCTGCCCCTAACACAGCTAATGCCAAGAACGTTAATGAGGAAATGAAAGACGTATCCCTCTCTTTTTTATGTTACCCAATGCCAACTGGCATGACTACTTCAATATCCCCAAAATGCTAGCTCCCTCGATTACGGGTAGTCTACGAGGTAATTTATTTAAATTAGAAGTCAAAACGCGAGGTGAATTCGCAGAAGTGCAGCTCAGACTGCTCCACGATAAAGTTTCTTCGGATAAAGTTCCACGATAAAGTTTTTGCTCAACGAGGACAGACCACCCAAAGTGGTCATCAGAGGGTTCCCGGTTCCCACTAGTACTGAATGTATCAAGGAAAAACTAGAAATATTTTGGATTCAACATTAATAGTGTTATCCGACTGTACAAAGTGCCTAAAACTAATAGGATGCTTGTACCCTTATTTTATATTCAAAACCCCAAATCTCCTGAAAATTTGAAAATTTATGAAATTAATAAAATATTAGGTGTCATTACCAAAATTGAACGGTACCGGAGGCTCAAAGGCACCGCCACTCAATGTTTTTGTCTCCAGCAATTTTTTCATGCGGCAAATGTTTGTCATTTGCCCCTAAATGCGTGAAGTAAGAACGCAGGAGATCACTTTTAAAGATTTCCCCCCAAAACCTGAAGTTAAATGCGCCTGCATTAATTGCGGCGATGATCATCCCTCAAGTTACTCTGGTTCCTCCTGGTAGCTCCACCTCTTTCCTCGCCAGACTCCAACTCTTGCCTTAAGACAGACTTCCACAGAACACACCCCTATTCCAAATTATCCCTTTATATCTTAGGAGAAATTTTCTTCTCCGTATTCCAAATTATGCGACAAGTTACGACTTCATTGGGAAATGTCCTAATTCTGTCCAACGTGCACCGCTATGATCCCATTGGATTCCAATCATGTTAACTTCACTTTTCTATGATTTCCCAAATATTTTTAACTGATCAGAGATAAAGCAATGTGCTCCAAATAGTATCCATTGAGATTTTGAGATAAACGGTATTACATTTATGCATAAACTATGCATGGATTATTCATAATATATTTATGCATAAATTATGCATAATATATTTATGCATAAACTATACATAATATATTTAGGTATACTGTATATTTCTATCAAAGAAAACATGTTGTTAGTAACATATATTTCTGCGAAATAAAATGGTTGCCATAAATCACAGGGTCTCGGGCTAATTACAATTTTGGTAATATAAAACGATCAATCATTCATTAGATGTGACCTATTTTGTGAAGTTATGAGATTATCATTGAAAACAAAACTTGTCTGACTGTTGCATAGAACCACCGATATCATGCTGTCTGATTGATTTTATATCCTTTAAGCTGCTGGTACGATTATCTTTCCATTCTATATTTATAGTGGACCCTCCAAAAGTTTACTCCGTTACTACTTGCCAGTTAGTGGATATATTAAATTCAACTTATACTGGCAATTATTTTTCCATATGTATATGTATATGAAACACAAGTTACATAAAAATTTTACATGCCTTACTATATATATACATGCATTAAGAAAGTATTGAAAAGGGGAGAAAAAACTTAAATTCTAAATTTCACTGTATTTGCAGGTTTTAGCCCCATTAGAATCATATACAGCTAAGTGAGGTTTACTGACTGAGAGACACCCTCACAGTTTAAACTACTGGATGTATAAACTTGAGACTGCATTATTTGGGAATTTCCTCTAGATAATAGGAAAAATCTAAAATCTTGGAATTTTGTTTGATAAACCGCAGGGTTTTTGTTTGATAAATCGCGGAGTTTTTATTCGATAACTCAAGGGGGTTTTGTTCTACAAATCGCGGGAGTTTTGTTCTATAAATCGTGGAGCTTTTGTTTGATAAATCGCGTGGATTTTGTTCGATACATAGCGTGGTTTTTATTGGATAAATAGCGTGGTTTTTGTTCGATAAATAGCGTGGTTTTTGTTCGATAAATCCTGGGGTCTTGTTCGATAAATCGAGTGGTTTTTGTTCGACAAATCGTAGGGTTTTTGTTCGATAAAACACGTGGTTCTTGTTCGATAAATCGCGGAGGTTTTGTTCGACAGGTTGTGGGGTCTTGTTGGATAAATCGTGAAGGTTTTGTTCAATAAATCGCGTAGTTTTTGTTCGATAAATCGCGTGGTTTTTGTTTGAAAAATCGCGTAGTTTTTGTCCGATAAATCGTAGGGGTTTTGTTCGATAAACACTGGTTTTTTTTTGTCAAATCGAAGGGTTTTGTTCAATAAATCATGGTCTTGTTCGATGAATCGCGTGGGTTTTGTTTGATAAATTGCGAGTGTTTGCTCGTTAAATCGCATTTTTTTTTATAAATCGCTTGATTTTTTCAATAAATTGTAAAGGTCTTTTTTGATAAATCGCAGGGTTTTGCTTTTGTTCGATAAACCGTGAAGTTTTGTTCGATAAATTACGTGGTTTTTGTTCGATAAATCGTGGCGTTTTGTTCGACAAATTACGTGGTTTTTGTTCGATTAATCGCGGGGTTTTTGTTCTAATATTCTGTCAGCTGTAACTCGTGAACGATGAGACAGACGAAATTTGTTTTATACCAACCTGAGCAGAATAAAATATCCTATTTTTTTTTTTAATAATTTCTATGGGTGTACTTACGTTTCAAATACTCAACTCGTTTGTTGGTTATTTTTTAAATCAATGGAGTGTAAAATGAAGCTGCAATTAATTGATTTGGCTGAAAACACGAAATAAGATTAGCATATATACAGTCATCGGAACTTAAATATTGTTTCGCATATCGCAATTTTCAAGTTAACTGAACTAGAAAATGTTCTAAGTTTTCATGCTTAAATTTGAAACGGTTTTTGATATAATCAGGTACAATTTTATTAAGTTGCATTAAGTTATTAGACATTCCTTTCGCGGAAAGCATGGGTGGAAATGCCTAGTAAAGATATACTATATGGACAAAAGTATCCGGGCACCCCTCCGGAGAAGTGGATGTGGCTATGTACGTAAGAAAACGAGATAAAAGTGAGTACCGCAGCCTCGAGCGATCAAAAACGTGCGTTAGAGAGACACTGAGTAAGTCGGTATAGCTGAGTGAGTTTGAACGTGGCATGATAATTTGATGCCATTGTTGCAACAAAACGGTTTGGGACATTTCAGCATTGATGCAGGTATCTCGATCAATTTTAAGTGATGTCATTGTAAAATGGACACATTTGTGATCTACAACTGCAAGAAAACCAAGTGGTAGGCCGCAGAAACTCACAGATCGCAGCTGTCGAGCCCTGAACAGGGTGGTGCTGAAGAATCGGAAGGCCCTGGTGGCTATGGTCACTGGTGAGTTCCAAAATGCATCTGGCGTCATCAGTAGCACTGCGATTGTTCATCGCTAGCTAAAAAATAGGTTTCCATGGTCGTACAGCCGCTCACAAGCCTAATATCAGCATGGTCAATGCAAAACGTCAGTTGTAATTGTGCAAAGCTCACCGCCATTGGACTGTGGAGCAGTGGAAGCAAGTACTGTGGCATGATTAATCCCGCTACATTGTCTGGCAATCCGACAGACGCATCTGGGTTTGGTGGATACTAGGCGAACGCTTCCTACACGAGTGTATTGTGCCAACTGCAAAGTTTGGTGGCTGTGCCGTCATAGTTTGGGGCTGTTTTTCATGGTTAGGCCTGGTCCTCTTAGTTCCTGCCGCGGGAAACATGAACGCTTCGATATATGGTGACATTCTTGGCAACTCTGTACTTCTAAATCTGCGTCAATAGTTCGGGGAAGGACCGTTTCTGAATCAACGGGATAAATGGTCCATTCACACATGGAAGGCTGTGTGAACGTGGTTTAAAAAGATGGGTGTTGAAAAATTAGTCTGGCCCTCTCAGAGTCTCAATTTGAACTTACTTAACACCTCTGGGATGATTTGGAACGTAGAATAAGCATCAGACCAAATCGCCCATCATCTAAGGCCGGACACATTGCAGCTCTCGTTGGCGAATGAAAGGCAATTCGTGCTGAAATATCTCAAAAGCTGGCAAAACGTCTCCCCAGCAGAGTGATTGATGCAAAAGGTGGCCCAACGTTCTATTAATATATGCAACATACCTCTCTGATTCTACAACGACAGGTGTCCGGATACTTTTGGCCATATATCGTGTATTACCAGAATTACATATGTGAGCGTGTTTTTGTCTGTCTATCTATGTAATCTATGAATCCGTTTTAGCTCGAAAACTGTCAGTGAGGACCCCAATAGTTGTAAACTTTCAACTTATAGCAGATTTTTGACTTACAAAAGGGAGTTTGGCCACTGCAAAATGCGCACTGTAAACAACAATAAAATCATATAGAGGGGGATTTCCATAATAATATTTTTATCAATGTTGACGAATATTTTGATGAAAAATGTAGGACTGTTCATGAAATATCAGACAAATTCAGACAGAATGGCCACCTAGTCCTTATGTATCCTTGAAAACACCCAAGAAAATTGATGCCATATAAAGAAAATAATTTGATGTAACATATTTACGCGATTATTTTACCCTAAAACACATTGATTACAGATGAGTATTTTGAAAAATTCCCCCTTTTCCTACACAACGAACAGTAAAATATTGTTAAAAGGAAAGCAATAAAAATGTTAAAATTATGAATATATAAAGTAACGAAATGTAGTTGCAGCAGAAAAAAATATGGAGAATCATTGTAGAGTAACATATAATTACTGATTTAGGAAATAATTAAATTTTGCGTTTTATACTAGTATTTTTTCAGGGAGATAATACTATTTTAACTAGTTAGTTATCCATTACAAGAATCTGCAGTATCTCCATATCTGATTTACCGCTATAAATCTTCTCCCTCCTGGTTTTAATATATATTTTTCTTTTCCATATTTTCCCATTTAACAAACGATTCATTTTGTTGCACTTTTCTGTTCGATTTGTGTGGAACATATATCTTCCATGATGGCAGGGGAATCTCACATCGAAGACAGAACAAAATGAATTGAATATGCATAAAATGCCAAGGATATCAATAATTTATCGTTTTATTCAATTGTTCTATTACTGTGTTTGTTATTGCTGTCGTTTTATCAGAATAATATTCCTACATCGTGTGTCAATGTTTGTTTGATACAAGTAGTTTATTAATTTTAAAATCCGGTTTCAAACGTACCTTTATTGTCTAGTAAGATGTCTTTCTTAAACTATGAGAAAATTAAAATTTGTTTTCAATTAATGTAAGCCAAGTTTTAAATTGTAAGACCTTATATTGATATAAAATATCATCAGGCATGGTAGTCACTTAATACTTTCTCTACATGTGTAGGAAAATGTACAGGGAAATCATTGTAGCTGTTGAAACATATTTAAGGGTGAAGCATTTACGTGTATTGAGCTTGATATTAATTTCAATACTTATGATTATATTTACATTTCAATACATCCGTGACACTTGACATTTCTTCCCATTGTAATTGTGACATTTCTAAATCTCTGTTAAACCTCTATCGTCAATCTGATCATTCTCTAAGTTCGCACTGTTGGGAAATAATTTTCCTTCAACTAACTGTGACTTAACCTTAAGGTGAAGCTGTAACTGTTGACCGTAACTGGAGAAAGGGTGAGTATAAATGAGTGTGCAATGGACGTTACGGCGACTGAGATTGATTGAGACACAGACAGAGAGTAACGCCTTATGGTAGGAGATATATGCTGTGTATTGTCGCAAGATGTGAATTATAATTTATTATGTAACCTAAGATAGGTATTTAAGTTTGTTAATAAATCGTTATGTTATTAAAGATGTCTCTGCATATCACTCAAGAAACGCTACAAAGGGTTATGGGCCCAGTCTCTACACTCAATTAAAAGTGCGTAGTAAGCGCTACTGTGCAAAAATGGCGGAGCAAGCAATTCCTCGATTTGACGGAAAAAACTTCAATAGTTGGAAGTATCGTATTGGAAGTATACTTGAGGGAAAAGGATTAGGCTTGTATCTAACTGATAATCCGCCAGAAAAGGAATCAGAACTAACTGAGTGGAAGAAATACGATTCTCAAGCAAGAGGAATTATTGCATGCGCTTTAAGTGATATGCAAGTTTGCTTGATTCTTACTTGTAATACTGCCAAGGAAATTTGGACTTCCCTAAGCAACAGGTATGAAGGTGATCTGAAAAGAAGAAGAATAGAAGCGAGAACCAATGTGTCACGATTACAGATGGAAATGAACGAAAACTGGAACAACTATCTGTTGAGAGCCGAGAAATTGCTGGAAAGTGCACGTATATTGGGTGCAAATATAGATGATGAAGAATTTATAAGCACTTTGATAAAGGGACTCCCACCAAAGTATAATTTAATCGCAATGCAATTTGACAACTTCCAGAAAGCTACCATTTCTGATGTTCGTCGAATTTTCAAGTTGCACGAGGAAAGATCTAACGAAGCTGAAAAAGCAATCTCGTCTGTTTTTAAAGTACAGAATAGCAGAAGATATAGAAGTCCGAAATCATACGATGGACCAAAGCGATTTGAACAAATTTATAGCAGAAAAATGTTATGCTATATTTGTAATAAAACTGGTCATAAAGCCGTGAATTGTTGGCATAACCCAGCTAATCAACGAAAATCAAGTTTCTTGAAGGATAGTTTTAAACAAGCAAACCGGCGAAGATATTCAGAATCAAGAATTATGTGCGACAGTAATGGATCAAAAAGAACTTTAAAAGCTACAGAAGGTGTATTGCAAGCCAGATGGATCTTAGACAGTGGAGCGACTAGTCATATGACTGAAAATCTTGACTACTTAAATGAAGTACAAGAAGATAAAAGAAATATTTTGTTAGCTGACGATAGCAGGATATCTTCTCAAGCAAAAGGATCCGTGACATTGCGAGAAGTAAGTGGAAAATTTAATTCAGATATAGTGCTAAAGGATGTACTTTATGTACCTAAACTAAAAAGTAATCTGATATCTGTTCGAAAATTGACAGATGATAATATGAATGTTTTATTTGATGAATCTGGAGGGCATATTTTAGATAGGAAAGGCAATACAATATTAAGCACAAAACGATCGGAATTTTACGTTGCTGATTTGAAAGCGATCAAGGATAAGAATTTTATTTACAAAGCGGGTAAAAGCACTTCTTGGGAAATGTGGCATAAGAGATTAGGCCATATTAATGAAAAATATATGAAACTTATGTTAAAAAATTCAATGGTATATAACTTTGAGTCTAAACAAGAGTCAAATCCGAGTGATTGTATTACTTGCATTCAAGCGAAATACGCTAGAAAACCATTTAAGGAAGTAATCGGTGAGCAATCAAAAATGCCGTTGGAACTTCTTCATATGGACTTAATCGGTCCAATACAAGAAGCTTCTTTAGGAGGAGCTAAATATGTTTTAACAGTAGTGGATGATTTTTCAAGGAAAATATTTGCAAAATTTATAAAGTCAAAAGCGGATGTTTTCGAAACATTCAAATATTTGATATTTAAACTAGAAAACGGTACTAGTAAAAATGTTCAGAGGATCAGGAGTGATAATGGAACGGAAGTTTTAAATGCAGAAATGGACCGTCTTTGTAAAAGTAAAGGAATTGATCATCAGAAAACAACATACTTCTCACCAAGTCAAAATGGTCGAAGTGAAAGAGCAAATAGAACTTTAATTGAAGGTACGCGAGCTTTATTAATAGAAGCTAATTTACCTATCAAATTTTGGGCAGAGGCCATGAATACATTTACTTATATAAAAAACAGAACTCCTTCAAAATCAAGAAATAAGAACACACCAGAGGAACTTTTTACTGGAAGGAAACCAAGTGTTTCATACTTTCGAGTATTTGGATGTCAGGCTCATTATTGGAAACCAAAACATAAAAGAAGCAAGTTTGATAAAATTACATATGTTGGAATATTCGTGGGATATTCTGAATCAAGAAAAGCATATAGAATCTGGAATCCTAAAAATCAAGACATAGTAGAATCTCGAGATGTAAGATTCCTTGAAGAAACTAAGGGAAATGAACTGTTAGAACAAAATCGAGTATATTCAGATTCCCCGACAAAAATCTTAGATTTTGGTAAACATTTGTTTGGAGAAGACAATTTTGATGCAGATGAAGAAGAATCGACTAGTGTTGAAACCGATCAACCGAGAAATGATCAAGATTCTGATGATGGTTGTACAACTCGCAGTTTAAGATCTCGAACTAAAATTATAAATTACAACGAATCATTTGAAAGTGATAATGAAACTGTAGATCCAGATTATTATCCAGATCAAACAATACTAAAGGCGAGAGATCGACGAAATATACCGCCAAGTTATGAGGAAGCTGTATGTTCTGATCAAAAGCAAAATTGGATAGAAGCAATGGATAAAGAAATGGAATCGCTAAAATTTCATAATGTTTGGACTTATGAAAAGATTCCAGAAGGAATCAAACCAATAAACTGTAAATGGGTATACAGCATTAAAAACACACCAGACGCATCTAACGTGATATACAAAGCGCGATTAGTAGCAATCGGCTGTTCTCAGAGGTTTGGAGTAGATTATACTGAAACTTTTTCACCAGTTATCAAAACTGATAGCTTAAGAACACTTTTAGCATTTGCATTAATGAAAAATTGGAAAATTAATTTTTATGATGTTGAAACTGCTTATTTGTATGGAAAGTTAACTGAGACTATTTACATGGAAGAACCCAAAGGATATGAACGTAGAAAGAATGAAAATATGGCGTGTAAATTAAACCAAGCTATTTACGGGTTAAAACAGTCTGGTAAAGTGTGGTATGAAACTTTATCTGATTACTTACTGAAATGCGGATTCAAAGCATTTAAATCTGACAAGTGTGTTTTCAACTACGAGAAGGGAAATTCTCGATTAATAATTGGAATTTACGTAGATGATCTGATAATTATAAATTCTGATGGTGAAATTTTAGATTGTGTAATTAGAAAATTGAAAGAAAATTTTAAACTAAAGGAAAACATTAATATGAAAAATTTCCTAGGATTAGAAATTTCAGTAGAAGAAAATCAAATGATCATCAAACAAGAAGCTTATGCAGATGAAATATTAAAGAGATTTAAAATGCAAGATTGTAACAGCATTGCAACACCAATGGACATAAATGTGGACTTTGACAATTACGAAACTTCAGAAAAATGTGATCCCCACAAATATCAAGAAATTATTGGTTGACTATTGTACCTCGGAATGAAATCGAGACCGGACATCGCGTATGCTTTAGCAACCTTGTCAAAGTACAATAAGGATCCAAGAGTTATACACATGACTGCTGTTAAGAGAATTCTTAGATATGTGAAAAGAACTAAAGACCAAGGATTGGTATACGTTAAAGGTGATTTTAATCTTTCAGGATATGCAGACGCTAATTGGAGATGTAAGAAACCAAATCAGAAGTCAACAACAGGTTTTCTTTACAAACTTGGCCCTAATCTAATTAGTTGGACTTCTAAATCGCAGGACACTGTATCTCTATCTACTTGTGATGCCGAAGTATCTGCATTGGTAAGCTGTATGAAAAAAGGGATTTCTTTACAATTGTTTTTTGACGAACTTTTACTTAAGACTTTAGTGAGTGTAAAACTTTATTGTGATAACAAATCATCTATTTTCATTTGTGAAAGTGGAATAACTTCAAGCAGATCAGACCACATTATTCGTAAAGTAAGTTTTGTAAATGAGAGCTTAAAATCTCAAAATTTTGAACTTATTTATGTATTGAGTAATGACAATCTAGCAGATATATTAACTAAAGCTGTAAGTAAAGATAAACTGTTAAGATTTAAACAAGCATTGAATGTTATGTAATGTAATCGTTCTACTTGTATATCTATATTTGTAAAGTTAACAGAAGTAAAATTACGGGGGGCCTTGTTGGGAAATAATTTTCCTTCAACTAACTGTGACTTAACCTTAAGGTGAAGCTGTAACTGTTGACCGTAACTGGAGAAAGGGTGAGTATAAATGAGTGTGCAATGGACGTTACGGCGACTGAGATTGATTGAGACACAGACAGAGAGTAACGCTTTATGGTAGGAGATATATGCTGTGTATTGTCGCAAGATGTGAATTATAATTTATTATGTAACCTACGATAGGTATTTAAGTTTGTTAATAAATCGTTATGTTATTAAAGATGTCTCTGCATATCACTCAAGAAACGCTACAAAGGGTTATGGGCCCAGTCTCTACACTCAATTAAAAGTGCGTAGTAAGCGCTACTGTGCAAAAATGGCGGAGCAAGCAATTCCTCGATTTGACGGAAAAAACTTCAATAGTTGGAAGTATCGTATTGGAAGTATACTTGAGGGAAAAGGATTAGGCTTGTATCTAACTGATAATCCGCCAGAAAAGGAATCAGAACTAACTGAGTGGAAGAAATACGATTCTCAAGCAAGAGGAATTATTACATGCGCTTTAAGTGATATGCAAGTTTGCTTGATTCTTACTTGTAATACTGCCAAGGAAATTTGGACTTCCCTAAGCAACAGGTATGAAGGTGATCTGAAAAGAAGAAGAATAGAAGCGAGAACCAATGTGTCACGATTACAGATGGAAATGAACGAAAACTGGAACGACTATCTGTTGAGAGCCGAGAAATTGCTGGAAAGTGCACGTATATTGGGTGCAAATATAGATGATGAAGAGTTTATAAGCACTTTGATAAAGGGACTCCCACCAAAGTATAATTTAATCGCAATGCAATTTGACAACTTCCAGAAAGCTACCATTTCTGATGTTTGTCGAATTTTCAAGTTGCACGAGGAAAGATCTAACGAAGCTGAAAAAGCAATCTCGTCTGTTTTTAAAGTACAGAATAGCAGAAGATATAGAAGTCCGAAATCATACGATGGACCAAAGCGATTTGAACAAATTTATAGCAGAAAAATGTTATGCTATATTTGTAATAAAACTGGTCATAAAGCCGTGAATTGTTGGCATAACCCAGCTAATCAACGAAAATCAAGTTTCTTGAAGGATAGTTTTAAACAAGCAAACCGGCGAAGATATTCAGAATCAAGAATTATGTGCGACAGTAATGGATCAAAAAGAACTTTAAAAGCTACAGAAGGTGTATTGCAAGCCAGATGGATCTTAGACAGTGGAGCGACTAGTCATATGACTGAAAATCTTGACTACTTAAATGAAGTACAAGAAGATAAAAGAAATATTTTGTTAGCTGACGATAGCAGGATATCTTCTCAAGCAAAAGGATCCGTGACATTGCGAGAAGTAAGTGGAAAATTTAATTCAGATATAGTGCTAAAGGATGTACTTTATGTACCTAAACTAAAAAGTAATCTGATATCTGTTCGAAAATTGACAGATGATAATATGAATGTTTTATTTGATGAATCTGGAGGGCATATTTTAGATAGGAAAGGCAATACAATATTAAGCACAAAACGATCGGAATTTTACGTTGCTGATTTGAAAGCGATCAAGGATAAGAATTTTATTTACAAAGCGGGTAAAAGCACTTCTTGGGAAATGTGGCATAAGAGATTAGGCCATATTAATGAAAAATATATGAAACTTATGTTAAAAAATTCAATGGTATATAACTTTGAGTCTAAACAAGAGTCAAATCCGAGTGATTGTATTACTTGCATTCAAGCGAAATACGCTAGAAAACCATTTAAGGAAGTAATCGGTGAGCAATCAAAAATGCCGTTGGAACTTCTTCATATGGACTTAATCGGTCCAATACAAGAAGCTTCTTTAGGAGGAGCTAAATATGTTTTAACAGTAGTGGATGATTTTTCAAGGAAAATATTTGCAAAATTTATAAAGTCAAAGCGGATGTTTTCGAAACATTCAAATATTTGATATTTAAACTAGAAAACAGTACTAGTAAAAATGTTCAGAGGATCAGGAGTGATAATGGAACGGAATTTTTAAATGCAGAAATGGACCGTCTTTGTAAAAGTAAATGAATTGATCATCAGAAAACAACATACTTCTCACCAAGTCAAAATGGTCGAAGTGAAAGAACAAATAGAACTTTAATTGAAGGTACGCGAGCTTTATTAATAGAAGCTAATTTACCTATCAAATTTTGGGCAGAGGCCATGAATACATTTACTTATATAAAAAACAGAACTCCTTCAAAATCAAGAAATAAGAACACACCAGAGGAACTTTTTACTGGAAGGAAACCAAGTGTTTCATACTTTCGAGTATTTGGATGTCAGGCTCATTATTGGAAACCAAAACATAAAAGAAGCAAGTTTGATAAAATTACAGATGTTGGAATATTTGTGGGATATTCTGAATCAAGAAAAGCATATAGAATCTGGAATCCTAAAAATCAAGACATAGTAGAATCTCGAGAAGTGAGATTCCTTGAAGAAACTAAGGGAAATGAACTGTTAGAACAAAATCGAGTATATTCAGATTCCCCGACAAAAATCTTAGATTTTGGTAAAAATTTGTTTGGAGAAGACAATTTTGATGCAGATGAAGAAGAATCGACTAGTGTTGAAACCGATCAACCGAGAAATGATCAAGATTCTGATGATGGTTGTACAACTCGCAGTTTAAGACCTCGAACTAAAATTATAAATTACAACGAATTATTTGAAAGTGATAATGAAACTGTAGATCCAGATTATTATCCAGATCAAACAATACTAAAGGCGAGAGATCGACGAAATATACCGCCAAGTTATGAGGAAGCTGTATGTTCTGATCAAAAGCAAAATTGGATAGAAGCAATGGATAAAGAAATGGAATCGCTAAAATTTCATAATGTTTGGACTTATGAAAAGATTCCAGAAGGAATCAAACCAATAAACTGTAAATAGGTATACAGCATTAAAAACACACCAGACGCATCTAACGTGATATACAAAGCGCGATTAGTAGCAATCGGCTGTTCTCAGAGGTTTGGAGTAGATTATACTGAAACTTTTTCACCAGTTATCAAAACTGATAGCTTAAGAACACTTTTAGCATTTGCATTAATGAAAAATTGGAAAATTAATTTTTATGATGTTGAAACTGCTTATTTGTATGGAAAGTTAACTGAGACTATTTACATGGAAGAACCCAAAGGATATGAACGTAGAAAGAATGAAAATATGGCGTGTAAATTAAACCAAGCTATTTACGGGTTAAAACAGTCTGGTAAAGTGTGGTATGAAACTTTATCTGATTACTTACTGAAATGCGGATTCAAAGGATTTAAATCTGACAAGTGTGTTTTCAACTACGAGAAGGGAAATTCTCGATTAATAATTGGAATTTACGTAGATGATCTGATAATTATAAATTCTGATGGTGAAATTTTAGATTGTGTAATTAGAAAATTGAAAGAAAATTTTAAACTAAAGGAAAACATTAATATGAAAAATTTCCTAGGATTAGAAATTTCAGTAGAAGAAAATCAAATGATCATCAAACAAGAAGCTTATGCAGATGAAATATTAAAGAGATTTAAAATGCAAGATTGTAACAGTATTGCAACACCAATGGACATAAATGTGGACTTTGACAATTACGAAACTTCAGAAAAATGTGATCCCCACAAATATCAAGAAATTATTGGTTCACTATTGTACCTCGGAATGAAATCGAGACCGGACATCGCGTATGCTTTAGCAACCTTGTCAAAGTACAATAAGGATCCAAGAGTTATACACATGACTGCTGTTAAGAGAATTCTTAGATATGTGAAAAGAACTAAAGACCAAGGATTGGTATACGTTAAAGGTGATTTTAATCTTTCAGGATATGCAGACGCTAATTGGAGATGTAAGAAACCAAATCAGAAGTCAACAACAGGTTTTCTTTACAAACTTGGCCCTAATCTAATTAGTTGGACTTCTAAATCGCAGGACACTGTATCTCTATCTACTTGTGATGCCGAAGTATCTGCATTGGTAAGCTGTATGAAAAAAGGGATTTCTTTACAATTGTTTTTTGACGAACTTTTACTTAAGACTTTAGTGAGTGTAAAACTTTATTGTGATAACAAATCATCTATTTTCATTTGTGAAAGTGGAATAACTTCAAGCAGATCAGACCACATTATTCGTAAAGTAAGTTTTGTAAATGAGAGCTTAAAATCTCAAAATTTTGAACTTATTTATGTATTGAGTAATGACAATCTAGCAGATATATTAACTAAAGCTGTAAGTAAAGATAAACTGTTAAGATTTAAACAAGCATTGAATGTTATGTAATGTAATCGTTCTACTTGTATATCTATATTTGTAAAGTTAACAGAAGTAAAATTACGGGGGGCCTTGTTGGGAAATAATTTTCCTTCAACTAACTGTGACTTAACCTTAAGGTGAAGCTGTAACTGTTGACCGTAACTGGAGAAAGGGTGAGTATAAATGAGTGTGCAATGGACGTTACGGCGACTGAGATTGATTGAGACACAGACAGAGAGTAACGCTTTATGGTAGGAGATATATGCTGTGTATTGTCGCAAATTGTGAATTATAATTTATTATGTAACCTAAGATAGGTATTTAAGTTTGTTAATAAATCGTTATGTTATTAAAGATGTCTACGCATATCACTCAAGAAACGCTACACGCACCAACAGATTGACAGGTTTCTGTTACTTTAAAAATTCTGAGTGTATGTTTAGGCACTTTAACTGAAATTTACGTAATCGATGATTCCATAAATTGGGTGAGGTTTTTTTTGTGAATACTTTACTTTTCTTATTCTTGTTGTCTGTTAAATCTAAAAATTTTTTTGCAGCTGTTCTAACCTCTTCTGCAAAATCTTAGTCGTGCTTTGTTTTGTTTTTTGTCTGATCTTCATGGATTTGCCTTTATTTCCCTGAAATGATTCTCTATTCTCAAATTCTGCTGTTTTGGGTTTTAAATTGCTGTTAGTTTTACTCATCCACGCGTTAAAATTTTTAATAATTAAATTTAGCGCTCTATCGCGGAGCCCATTTTTAAATAAAATAAAATTATTTTGATCTTGCCATTTCTCCAACTGCGCTTTTCTCTGAAATCTATAGAAGAAGAAGCTTATGTTTTTATCCACTTTACCTGAATACATGTTGTTGTTGTTGAAACCCAGACCGTCCGACCTACCAGAAAGGTGTAAGGTAACTGTTTGGACGGTCGGAAAGTGCCACCCAATTTACACCGGAACCCAGTGGGGGAGGCATCCACAAGGACCGTACCCTCCTTCCCCTACCACCAACCTCTCGGAAGGACTTTCGGACCCACATGTTTAACGTTATTGTACTCCGCATGAACACACGGCGGCAGTTTTGGCAGTGGCTGGAATCGAACCCGGACCTACCGAGTGCAACTCCAGCGCGCTAACCAATGGGCTACCGCGCCCTACCTGAATACATGTTGTTGTTGAGACCCAGACCGTCCGACCTACCAGAAAGGTGTAAGGTAACTGTATGGACGGCCGGGAAGTGCCACCCAATTTAGACCGGAACCCAGTGGGGGAGGCATCCACAGGGACCGTACCCTCCTTCCCCTACCACCAACCTCTCGGAAGGACTTACGGACCCACATGTTTAACGTGATCGTACTCCGCATGAACACGGCGGCATTTGTGGTAGCGTGCAAATCTAGCGCGCAAACCACGGGGATACCGCACCCGAGATGGCCAACAGCACGCGGTGTTCCGAGGTGGTCACCCACCAAGTACTAACCGCGCCCGATGCTGCTTGACTTCGGTGATCTAACGAGAACCGGTGTTTTCAGCGCGGTACGGCCGTTGGCCCACCTGAATTTATGTTGAGACCCAGGCCGTCCGACCTACCAGAAAGGTGTAAGGTAACTGTTTGGACGGGCGGACCTGAATACATGTGTAATACCAAATGTCTTTAATATAAGGATGGACAGACAGCTCGACTAAGAATAAAAATGTGTCACCTGGACGTCATGAGGGCCAGGATTTTGTTTTTCGTGACGTCAAGGATCAGGATGGACTTTGAGAGGTGTTGCCGAAACACAGCAAGTTTTCACATAATTACAGTTAAAAAAGTTTGCCAACTTTGAAGTGGCATTATCTAGACATAAACAACTTGATCAGAGATTTTAAATTATGCTGTACACACAGGACCCAGAGATGTCCAATAATTTTCAGTTAGTTTGTGGTGTAGGATGGCAGTCGCAGTTAACAAGTTCGGTCCCTCTTGAGAGCTCGAGGACAAAACGCGTGAATGTCCTATCTCATGAACATCGTATGTTCAGAACTAGGCAAAAACAATATGTCAGTCATACTCGGGACGCGATTCTAGGCAATAGCATGGACGTGTTCTCTTCCATTTCAGTTTCTGCTTGTTCATAATATTTCACTGTCTTCATACTGGTTATTTTTTTTATCCTACTTCTCAGGGGGCGGGCGACATTAAATTATATAATAAATTCTCAAAATATACATAAAATATGCACTAACACATAAATATGTACATTTTTTCAGCACACATTTAGATTCTTATTTTCTGTTAAGTCTTATGCAAATTCTAACTACTCTTTTTGCTTTTCTTGTAATGTTTTAAAGCATATTATAGAGTCTAGAGAAAGTTCGTATATGGACACATTATCTTTTAAATTATCTATAATTTTTTACCGTAGCAATATTTTTAATGTCTGCAGCGTCCACTTCGATGATAAGAGCTTCAAATTCAGTCCCAGTAGCTCAGCGGTAGAGCGTCCGCCGGCCAGTTCGAAGAACCAGGGTTCGATTCCCGGTTGGGGCAACGAGGTTCTTTACAATGGCGTCCCAACAAACTAACTATGTAGGTGCGTGCAAAGATGTCACAGGTCAGAATGCAAACCTAGACAACTAGTGCGCAGTTAATGGACTATGGGATACTGAGCGCTGGATTCAAATCGAGAGGATAAAAAACACGCAGGAAGCTAATATGGAGGATAAAAATAGCATCAGAAGGCTAACCTGAGATAAAAATAGCAGGAGATGATCCGTCCGATTGCTACTTGCACATGAATATGAGATTAAAAAATGGAGAATGCAGAGTCCACTTCGACGATAAGAGTTTGCAATTCCGTCCCAGAAATTCAATAGTAGAGCGTCGGATAACTAGTTCGAAGATCCAGAGTTCGAATCAAGGTTGGGGCATCAAGGTTCTTTACATGTCTTATGTACATTTTACAGATATTTTCTCAAATTACCATTCTACAATCTAATATTCCATACATTTTCTATTTAATAATTATCCAATATTCTTATTTTGCCAATAAGTTGATATACCATATGCATGCCGCTATCGTCTCCAGACATTGATTTTTTCATTGCACTCTATAACCATATTTATTTTATAATATTATTTTTTAATTTGCGTTGGCAATTATCTATTTTCGAGGTCGCCGCACCTTTAATCAGGGGATGTAGCATTAACTCTGCACTTAGCTATCAACCGCTGTAAGATAAAACACAATTTAGCGAAATAATAAAGGCGTGGTGACCAATACAATATGACCTGATTGTTTATTTGAATAAATACAATTTTATTTACAGTAATATATGTACAAAGTTTATATTTACTCTTTAACTCATCATTAACAATTGACATTTTTTACCTTTGCAGGTATGCAATTTCCAAATATATATTGAAATGAATAAAACATCCTTTGATCTGTCTTTAAGTTCCCACCGAATGATTGATCAGGCATGCGCTAATTAGTACGGGTTATATAAAATATGAGGCTCACTATGCAGGATGCTGGATTACTCAGCGTGTGCTGAAAACATCATGTTTGCAAACAGGATGCCATTGATTGGCCGTTAAAACTCTTCTGCTATAGGATATTTTTCGAATTTTTCTTTTGTTATCCAAGCATTGACCCAATTTTACAAAGATTTTAAGCAATTCGCTTTCGAAGAATAAATTCTCTGTTTGGTCCATGTTGGGAGGTCGAAAACCCTGACCACTCGACTCACCCTAGGATATGATTAGCAGTTTGAGCGGCCGGGACCGCCATGCTGGGAAGTGTCGATTTTACACTGTGAGCCTTAGTTTCTGGTTGGTCCGGTATCTTGATGCTTATTAGTTTGCCCCTTGAACGATTTTCTGATAGGTCCTTTGTCACTCGAAGCAAAAACTAAGGAGAGTTTTCCGAGAATTTAAGTAATGAAACTGTTTTGCTGAAAATATTCAGAGTCATTCTCCTTGAACCACTGTTTCACAGTTCCTGCAGGGTGGATGCTAACACTATCGCCCATGAAATACCCGTCGCCTGTGAAAAATATTGCAGGGGAGACGTGATCGGCGAGAAAGTTCAAATAATCCATAGATGACGCATGACCCTCAAAAAGCACAAGGGAAACATTACCAAATCATTAGAACATGACCCCATGGACATGAGATTCCATCACAACCTTGAACTGTGTGAAAAAGGTAAGATCGGTTCGTGGTTTCATAGGGTTCTCGCCACACTGCTTGTCTGCCGTCTGTACAAAACAAGGTGTAGAGCGAATCGTGCGACCATACAACATTCTACCAATTATCTGATGTTCGGTGACGCCGTTCTCGGTACCACTGTAAACACATTTTCAGGTTTTTCACTGAAATGCGAGATTTCCAACAGGCATGCGACTGGCTACACCGATCCGTTGCAGTTCTCTACTCATTATTTTCGAGATTTGTTGTAACGAGCCTTCATTGAAGCCTTCCGTCAGTTACTGCACAATATATGACCTTTTCTACCGTACAAGTCGTCTAAGACGCCGCGGATTACGGGCTTGATTGATGGTTTCCGATCCGATTTTTCATCTTATAGACAACGCCTGGGTAATTTGCTTCGAACTGTTATACACTTTATTTATCTCACTTTTCGAGAAGTCAGTGAGTTGTTCTGGTCTGGACAGTCGTGGCTCCTACCAAACAAGGCCCTATATTAAAACATTTTTCAAAACGAAAATAGATCTGTAATTTCCCATATTTTGATCCATTTCTCTCGGAACACACACCAACATCATTCTCATAGCGGTGTTGCTCTATCACGTGCACCTCTCATGCAACGTAATTGTGCTTGTAACCTATATTTCCATACATGTTACCAGATTTCTAATTCACAGGCTGGTTTGTCTAGAAAGTAAAACATTTAAAATATATATATGTGTGTGTGTGTGTTCTTCTGTGTGGGTTGTAGCGGATAATCTTAGCGACGTGCAGTCACGAAATTTGGTACAGAGATACTTTTAGCGAAGTTTTAAAATGTCTCGTAAATAATTTCTTAAATATTTACGAGATATAATTATATTTTCTTAAATATTTACGAGTACAAATATTCGTTTGTAGTTTTACTTATTTAATATTGAAGATACATATTCAGTGATTTTATATTCATTAGTAGCGATCACAAAAATCATCACAGTTCCAATCTGAAAATCACCATACAACGTAAAGAACGATTCCTTCAAGCAGCAAGAATGGAATAGGCAGCACTCTGATATTTGGCTTTTATCTTTAAAAAAATTCCTGCTTTTAGTCGGAAACTATTTTTATATTTTGATATCGCCGAAAAAAAAAAATAAGAAATTTTACGGCAATTTAATCTCAATATTTCACTAAAAAAGTTATCCGAACGTATTTAGGATTTTTTTAATTTCAATGTGACGCTGGCATAAAAATATTGTATTTTTGCCCCAACAGGTGACACGTCACGATTTGTTACACCTAGTGGCTAGATTCAAAAAACAGGCGTGTTGATGGCTTTGAATGAATGGATGCATGGAATCATAAAATATTTTAAAGATTCCCATTTTCGAGTGAACGGGTAGGAACCCTATGGGAACCACTAGGCATGTACCGCAGCTACTCAAGAGCTAAGAGATCTATAGGTTCAGTTTTTGTTTCTGTCCTTTCTATTTCTAAAACCGATTGTGCATCGTCAGCGATAAAGTGCCCTCGTAGCCCTCGCGTTTGACGCCCATTGAAGCCGATTCAATGTTTTCAAAAGGCTAACTGCTAGTTTCGTGTTGTGTTACATTAGCGTTAAGTATTTAATTGCAACTATGTTGAGGACACAGACTACTTGACTGATCCTAGGTCTTTTGTGAGCAACTGTTTGAGTGGCAGGTATAATTACAACTATGCGTCAATATTTTGAATTTTAATCGAATTGGTACAAAATTATATTTTGTTTAAATGAATTTATTTAAGAAGTGATAAGTTTTTAGATTATTGTAAACTCTTGACGAAACCGGTAGTATAGACGTGATAAATTCCTGAAAAAACATCAAATTTTACATAAAAATCATGAGTTTAAGTCTAAATGAATTTAATTCTTATCTACTATAA
This sequence comes from Amaurobius ferox, assembly GCA_951213105.1. Taxonomy (NCBI): domain Eukaryota; kingdom Metazoa; phylum Arthropoda; class Arachnida; order Araneae; family Amaurobiidae; genus Amaurobius; species Amaurobius ferox. Next base: position 11,743,391 of record OX578143.1, read on the forward strand.
ATATTTCGAAAATTTCTTTTTTATTATAAAATAATTCGCTTATTTGAAATTATACATAAATATTGTGCTCGCTTCAAGAACGCTGCACTGGATGTGACAGTTAAAAGTAACGGAAACCGCAAGCTTTAAATCTACAGGAAACTTGAGGCCCTGTAAAAAGGTTATTCAGTGAGCATCGGTCAATTCAAAGAAAATGAAAATGACTTAATACATTTCGAAATACAAATCCACAAAACTCATTTAGGCTTCAGAGCTGAAAATGTTGTTGCTGCTGTTCTGCAGTTGTATGGTAAGAGTAAGAGACTTCAACCGAATGGAAAGTACTATAATTGGAATTTTTTATTAAAATAAAAACTCATTGAGAAACGTATGCAAAGAAGAGAAATTACAATTCACTCTTAATCAACCATGATATAAAAAAAATATATATTCTATTATGCTCAGTGCTTTTGCAATAAGGACGTTGTTTGGCGACAATATAAACGACCATTAATTTTTTCTTTTTTATATGTATATGTACACATATAACAAATAACGTATATATATATATATATATATATATATATATACTAGAAAATGTACCTGACGTTGACAGGGATTTAAGATGAGCGGTCGTAGAGTAGCCGTTTCCGTGTGTACATCCACACATCTACATAACAGTTACTTTCATTTTTGGTATAGAAAATATACCCGGATATATTGTCTACTATATCGAAACTCGCAGAAAAGTCTTGAAAATCCAAAAATCCAATAATGTTTTAAACATACGATCGCTTATAACAAAATTTGAATAAAATGTTCAGTAGGTAAACAACACACTGCTATATTACGCAGAATATTTTAAATCCCGAGCAACGTCGAGCAGATTTCTAGTATTCCATTTATATATATATATATATATATATATATATATTTATATATATATTGTATATATTTATATATATATTGTATAGGTTCGAAAGAAAGTCATATCTGTATAGCATGAATGTTAAAATTTCGTCCTATAGTCCCCTTTTTTTAATAAAGCACATTGTAAGGGCACTATTCATCTTAACGGCCCACTATCAGGTTACCTCCTACTTTTGGGATTGTATTCAATAAACCATTTAAAAACTCTTAAGACAGATAACAATATGAGAATTATGTATAGTTCATATATATATTGTAAACGGACAAATAAGGCCCTTTAGATAAATCACGAATGTAAAAGTTTGTCCCACAAAGATTTCTCTCTTTTCATTTCAATAAAACACATTGTAAGGGCACTACCTGTAACACAATAACCGTCCACTATAAGGGTACCGGCCACTTGTGGAAAGGAATTCAGTAGGCTATTTAAAAAGTCTTACTGACCTGAAGGAACACTCAAAATACCACTAAATACACGATAAACTGAAAACATAATGCCAAGTTTCACTAAAATAAATTGTCAGTGTTCGACAAATGATCGGAATTCTAAATTGAATTCCATGTTTTGTCAATGAATATCGTATCTTTAATGCAATCAAAAATCGGCAAGTTTAAACTATGAAAAACATTCTAGAATTAAAAAAAAATCTTATACAATATATAGGTTCTCTTTGAGTTTTAAACAATCGTATAAATTACGTAGCATTATGAAAATCGTGAAAAAGATGGCAGCATCAGTTCATTCATATGTGGACTTAGACATTATTTTAAATCCATGAGATTAGAATAGTGAAAGTAATTATGATATATTTTAAAATTAATAAAAATTCGTCTATTATTTGTATAGCTTCCTCTAAAATTTATTTGAATGCCAAGCCAAGAGGCAAGACATATACTTACCGGGTGCTTGCGACAGAAGTCGATGTGGGGATAACCACATCGAAAATAGCAATAGCAGGCTCTGTGGGATAAAATAACAATATTTTTCGCTGTTACTTTCCACTTCACTTCTGTGGGTGCGATCAGCATTTAGTTTGATTATTATCGATAATTATCTTGGATGGCTGATATCTCCGTGGGCTGAAAGAGGGTGGGCAGGGGCAAGTGTCACGTGAGATCGAAACGAGCAAGGGAAATTTAAAAACAACAGCTGCCAGGAGTTTAAAATTAAGATTCAAGGGTGAATCATACAAAAAAGATTATAATTAGATTAAATCAACAGAGATTCATGTTTGATTGTGCATTTTTCCATTATTTCGATGGTGTTACATTGGAAAGTGCATAGTAATATTTTCGGTCTCTAACAAATTTACAATATATGAGACAGTCGAGTGGAGACTTACATTCCAGTTGCTTTTTATCTAGCTTCGGGATATTTTCGTTAAAAAGGTGACACCAAACAAAATGCTGATGTTAACAAAATATTTCATGGCTCCAAACAGTTTCAAAATAAGCTGTTTCGATGTTAATGGAAAGCGAATGCTTGCATGAATAATGCATGATTGCCCAACAAAAAGTGCACCCTAAAATTATTTTAAAAGAAAAAGTGCTGACGCATCTTTATTGTAGAGTCGCGAGGGATATAATGTTGAATATAGGCATTGCACCTTAAAAACTGCTGAAACGTGTTTATGAGTATTTTTACCCAAATACTGCGAAAATTTAGCATTCTTTTGAATGTTTAGATGAATAATAACGTTTTTAATGTTTACTAAAGATTCAGTTCCTGCTCGTTACATTCGCCAACCCCAGGGAGATTATTGAATATAAAAATAGAATATAAAACAATTATTGAATTCACAACTTTAAACAAACTAATGTTTTCTGTTTTTACAATAAAAATGAATGAGCTTTTCTGAATGAATCAGTTTCAAAAATATATTTATCATTAAATGTTAACACCTATAAAATAACTTAAATTACTATACCGAAAGCATATAAAGGTATATCTCACTTACGGCACCGTGACGGTAGGCGGTTAAGTTCACGCATGCGCAATATGATAAAAGACTGGGGAAATTATTTTCAGCAGAAATCGCAGATTGCAACGCTAAATCCGAAATGAAACCAACTTGAACAGGTCCCGTACAGTTGAAGGAATTCCGGCAACCAATAGAAAGCATTGTAGATAATGTCGTAATTTGTATTCCGTGTTTTTCACGTTATTTCTGAATCTAGTTTCTCTTTCTTAATTTATTGAATATATATTTTGCATAGTTATTTTTTATTTGATTTTTATATAGATGATTTTAGTCTATTTAAGCTTATACAGATGAATGAACATAAAATAAACATACTAGAGAATGAACAAAAAAGAAAATCCCCGTTTTGTATTTAACTAAAATTTGATAAAAAAGAGCGTCATTTATCCATTCCTTAAAGAAGACGCCATTTAATAAATAATGTTACAAAATATATTTTGTATGTAATAAAGTTTCCCTTATAAGTCATACTTGAATATACAAAATATTCAATCTATGTCGCATAATATAAACGTTACGTGGCAACTCGATTTTAAATCTGATGTGGGCAACACATGATTTTCCTTATATAATGCAGTGCATTTACCAATTTTACAGTAAAAAAAATAGGTTTTTCTTATAGTAGATACTTGTATTATTTTCAAGGCATTAAATTTTCGACAATTAGTCGTCATTTTCATTGATTTAGCGTCAGTTTTATCCATATGGCGCGATTTTTGTTAATTTGGAAACATTTCAAAAAGTCGCCAAGTTGGCGACATTCCACCAAATTCGTCGCCAAAATCTCGCCAAACGTTGTGGACGAAGAAATAAGTTATGACTCAAACTATCTTTTTTCATGAATGGAACGAGCTAGAGCAACGAGAATGATGTCACCCAATTTATCGCATGGTATTACATATGAAAAGTGAACATGTTTCTCAATAGGAAATATTTTTTTATATGACTTTTTGATAATTTTTTTAAATGTACAATATCTCGAGAACGGTTCATGTTAAAGTTCTAAAATTTATGTCAATCGTTTTCTAATGAAAAATTACATAAGAAATGTCTATTTGCGTAACTGTATTAGAGGTTTTGATTTTTTGACGATTTTTTCAAAATTCCACTCGAAAATTTAGGGGAATTCTGAACATTCGATTGCGTATAAAAACAATAGTCTTACAGTGTTTATGGATTGCAATTTTTGTACCAAATTTCGTTCGAATCGGTCCATTCGTTCGTCAGTTATCGTCTCTACAGACTCATTGACACAACAAACGCACACACACACACACACACACGCACAGGCATCACTTCAAAAATGTTTGATTCGTGATCAGATCAGGGATGCTTGAAACGTGCTCTCCCGTCAATAACTCGAATTCGAATTTTCGACCTCGTCACAATACTTTCCTTATACATTATCTTAAATAATAAAAGGCAATGTCTGTCTGTCTGTCTTATACACTATACGTTCAGCGACCGCGCGTCGGAGAGCTACGAAATTTGGCAATCGGAGACCCGGGGGGGGGGGGGGGAAGGGGACACGTGAAAACCGATTTTTAAAATTTTAATTATTTTTTTTTGTTATTTAATGTTTTATGCGATTTCAACCGTTTTTTGACCTTTTTGCCCTTTTTTTCCCACGATCCGGACATCGTAGAAAAAAACAAATCACACCATCGGAAAGAGCTGACAATTGCGAGTAAAAATATATCAATTTCAAATCTGAATTTCGATTTCAAATATTTTTGAAAGATTTTAAAACAAAAGTCACTTTTTGCTCCAGAAAACGATTTTTGGTTTTTAAATTCTCGCATAGTAAAAAGTACTCATAATTTCGACTAATAATTTACATTTTTAGAAAGGTCAAACATCTGGCATTCTTACAAGTCCAATCTAGTCAGGAAATATTCCGTATTGCCCACAGGATCGGGATTTTAAAAGTTTCCGAATTCCAATTTCTCGGCATTCCGCTCGGTGTGCCGCTTCTTAACCGGCGTTTCTCCCCCGCAGAAGGAGGGAAGGTGGTGGGTGGGGACGTCAGGGTGGAGGTGACGTCACGGTTCTGAACTCCTTTACTCCATATAAATTATTATATTTATTATATTTTAAATGATGGAACGATATGGATTTTTTAAATGTATATTTTAACTTTTGGATATTTTAATTTTATGGATATTTTAAATGATGGAACAATGAAACAATGGAATAAGGATGATGGAATTAAGCATATGGTAATTTTAAATTGCAAATTAGCGCGCGGTAAGTTAGCGGTAGGCCCGGGTTCGATTTCCGCCACTGCCAAAACTGCCGCCGTGTTTACGTGGAATACGATCACGTTAAATATGTGGGTCCGTAAGTCCTTCCGAGAGGTTGGTGGTAGGGGAAGGAGGATACGGCCCCTGTGGATGCCTCCCTCACTGGGTTCCCGTCTAAATTGGGTGATTATATAGAAAGTTATGGAGATTGTCGCGGAGAGCGGGGCAGCCCAGTGGTTAGCGCGGGAATTTCACTCGATAGGCCCGGGTTCGATTCCCACCACTGCCAAAACTTACGCCACGTTCACGCAGAGTACGATCACGTTAAACATGTGGGTTCGTGAGTCCTTCCGAGAGGTTGGTGGTAGGGGAAGGAGGGTACGGTCTAAATTGGGTGAATAAAAAGAAAGTTATGGAGTTTGCCGCGGAGGGCGAAGTAGCCCAGTGGTTAGGGCGCGGGAATTGCACGTGGTAGGCCCGGGTTCGATTTCCGCCACTGACACGGAGTACGATCACGTTAAACATATGGGGCCGTATGTTTTTCCGAGAGGTTGGTGGTAGGGGAAGGAGGGTACGTTCCCTGTGGATGCCTTCCCCACTGGGTTCCGGTCTAAATTGGGTGGCACATCCTGGCCGTCCAACCTGTTACCTTACACCTTTCTGGTAGGTCGCGCCAACGTGTTTGCCACGGTTGGAATTTGCCACGATCAGAATTTTCAAGGGTTGCGAACAGGCTGGTCGCCAAAGGCGGCTAGTTGTATATAAGGAAAGTAATAGAATGGTTGCATGCTACAAACGTTAATTTTCATGCTAAAGTATATCTTCAGAAAATGCAGATATGCGGTAACAATTTAATGCCAATTAAATAATATCGAATTTATTATATCGTAGTCATTTTTATAAGTTATGTTTTACAAACATACAACAATATTTCTTCCAAATTCCACGTGTAAAAATGTATACACTACAATGACTTTAACAACGACAGTGCATACACTCATCATGTTGGAAATACACAAATTGTTCCATTTAATGGAGCTATTATAAAATTCAGAAAACCCGCACACATATGCACACATTCTACTTTCACATTGAATCATAGAAATGAGAGCCAGTTCATATGAATATTTCAGAAACCCTATTCAAATAAGCACCTCAAATAAGCAGAATTCTGGGAATAATTGAAACATGCTGTCATAAAGGGTGGGATTTGTTTGAATTTGAAGAAATGAGTTTGTTTTCTCCTGCTTCAAACTTCGAATATCTATTGTGTTTATTTGCATTTTCAATCTAATTTTAGTCGAATAGGAGGCCTGGGAAATAACACCCGCTGTTTGATATTTTAATAGATAAGGAAAGTGACGTCTGCGTTTGACGGGATATTTCATGATCTGAAAGATGTTTTCATTTGAAGATAATGTGACGATAGGAAATATGTTCATTGTTCATTCAATCTAACAAAATTATTTTTAGTATGTATATTTGAAAGAATTTTGATATCTAAAAATCCTAGAACAAATGTTTCATGTGTTTTATCGTATTAAAATATTGATTTATAAATATATCGTTTTTTATCAAACTCATGCTGCACAGTCGATAAAAAAGGAGTATAAATACAAGTATAAAGAACAAGAGGTTAAATGTTTAGAGTCTATGTTTACTTGGATTTGATTTTAGACAGACCAAAGATATGACGATAGACTTTATGGGTGAAATAATAAAATTATGTGGATATTAAAGGGAATTGACGACGATCTTAAAGAATATAAACTTAAAAATTGATCTATATTAATAGGAAATCCTCGTATAAATATAACATAGATTAAAACTTAGAAAATCAACGGATTTAGAAGGCAAAGAATATTGATAATGTGAAAATTAAATAAGAAGGAACAAACTCAGAAAACACGTGTCATATTTGTTTTTCTTTTGTATTCCTGTTTTTCCTATTGTTTCAGTTTTTTTTTCTTGTTTGTTTTTTGCATCTGGTTTAAGGGTCTCAAGTTGTTCCGTTACCGTTTTAATAGTTTCTTTCACTATTCAGTTGCATCTAATCATTCTGATATCTGTTCTTTCATCGCTTTGTTTTTTTCCCGCCCAGACTTTATTTTACTATTATATCATTCCTCGGCGGATTTTACCGTTCATTCGTAGTATCCTGTCACACACCTTTTCTAGCCTTTTTAACACTTTACAATAAAGTTGAAAAGTGTTTATGACTTTGTTCATTCTGTCTGTCTGTTTGTTAGCACGATAACTGCCGTAAAAATGACTTAATCAAAATGAAATTTTAGTATGTTGTTCAGACGGTCTGTAGGACCTATGGGAACATAAATGAATAATATCACCCAATTAGTTTTGGATTGAACCCGGGTTGAAAAAATGAAATACATTGAGCCCTATGGGACCTAATTTTTCAAACATTTTTTAAGCGGATTTAAAATTCACAAATTGCTTCGAAAATTTTAGGTAATAGTCAAATTGTTCCATAAAATATATAAAAAAAAATTCAGCGAAATATATTCAGTAGTTTTTTAAATAAAAATTAAAATAATAATTACACATCTTATATGAAACGATCACGTGACAATGATATGAAACGATCACATGACCCACGTCAAAATGATATATGGCATCCATCTTGTTTCAAAATCGGGATTTTTAAAGTTCTTTTTAATTCATATTGAGTGTTGTATCCGTCCTAAAACTACTTTATTTTTGCTTAAATTCTGTGCATCTACATACTAAAACAACGCAATAACAATATATTTGAGTTTAAATTCTCATTCAAATTTGATTATTTCTACAACTAAGCCTATTTTTCACCTATGTAAAATGTAAACAGCAAAATATGTAGAATGAGTTGTATTAGAATTACTGTATTTCTTTAACACAAAATAATTCAGTCCATGGAGTCTGCATGGCTGATATGAATGAAATATTAATTGATTTTATAAACAGAAGGACGATTTTTTTCGATGAAGTTTTAAGCATAGAGTTTATGAATTGTAGCTCCATGGTCTTAATTTTTAAATAAAATAAATTATTATAGTATTGTGATGAATGAAATGAATGAAATCCTGCTTTTATAGAGAGATCCAGGCGTGTTATTTTTTCTCTGACGTCATTTGAATTTATTTCAATTGTTTTCGATGAAGTTTTCAAATATAATAAATTATCGTAGTATTATGATAGTTTTAAAAATATTACCGTGGAATGTATTGCATTTTAGAGATATTTAAACCAGCCAATTTATATTTCAATGCCGTCATTTGAATGAAGTTCATTTTTTTCAATGAAGGTTTAAGTTTTCAAATATAATAAATCAATTTAGTATTGTGATAAGTTTTAAAATATTACCGAGGAATGTATTGCATTTTCGACTTTTTTTAAATAAAATTGCATTAAAGTTGGAAAGTGTTTCATAATCAATGCTTTAAGCATGATTGATCTTTCTTGTTAGTTTTGCTTCGTTTCATTTCTCTTGTCAATGTCCCTGTGAATTTTCTAGTCGATTCACCTGCCAATTATGTAAATTTTGTCAGCCATTAGGTTTACTATTCTACGGAAGATACTAAACTTGCTTGAATAATTGAGGTTGCTTTTTTCGATTGTTCCGAGGAAGGAATCTTCCTGTCGAAATTGATTTTCTGCCGTCGAAATCGATTGATATCAAAATTTTTACTGTATGTTATAGTTATACGAATATTTCTTAGGAATTTAGTTTAGAACTAGGTTCTCTATGTCCTAGCATTTCGATCATAGGAAGATAATGGATATACCACTTGCGTTCCGTGTGGTAAATAGGATGGAACAAGAAGATTCGAGTTCACGAATTGTGGATTGTTGGCTATACTTTAAAACATATGCAAGCATGTTACTGAAAGTTACAGGGGAATCAGCTGTCTGTAATGGGGTAGTAAGGTTCCTGATATTTTGATTGTATATATATATATATATATATATACAAAAATTACGCTATATACACGTATATATATATATATATATATTACTCAAGTATAATCAAAATGAAATATAAAATATAAAATTCAAGGAATAGTAAGGCGCATTTGCTGCTCTATCTAAGCCTCAAAATACAATAAGAAAAAATGAGATTGAAAATGGATAAATACAATTAGAAGTTGTGTGTTTACGGGATTGTAGAGAGATCAAGGGGGATTGCGACCCCTATTCCTGGTTTAAGCATGTTTTTAATCCCAGGAAACACTCCCAGAAACCACTACACGCCCGAAACAACATTGAACAGTATGCCAGGGGAAAAAATCGGAATCCCGAAATGAAGATCTTAAAGTCACAAGAACATATAAAAGCATATAAAATGAAACAAGTATGAATAAAAAAATATTCTACGAACATCTACGAGCATCCTTTTTAAAACTTTATACATGGTTAGAATATTTTTTTATTCGTACTTGTTTCATTTTATATGCTTTTATATGTTCTTGTGACTTTAAGATCTTCATTTCGGGATTCCGATTTTTTCCCCTGGCATAATGTTGATTGTTGTTTCGGGCATGTAGTGGTTTTTGGGAGAGTTTCCTGGGATTAAAAGCATGCGTAAACCAGGAAAAGGGGTCGCAATCCCCCTTGATCTCTCTACAACCCCGTAAACACACAAGTACTAATTGTTTTTATCCATTTTCAATCTCATTTTTTCTTGTTATTTATATATATATATATATTTATATATACAAAAATTACGTTTCGGCAGACGATAATTAGCTGAATATTTCATAAACGAAGCTAAAATTTTCAGGAACGCCTGTAATTGCGATTTGTCTGATTGAGTTTGACAAAATTACCAACCAAATAGCTGAACAAATGAGCAAAGATTGAAAATGTTTTATAGTGCACTATATGCTAGAGGGACAGTTATTTTTTTCTGTGATTGTTTCCTTATTTGATTTCAATCGTTAAACTGTTGTTATAATTGCTAAAAAATCTCCTTAAAATATTATTAAAATTTGGATTTTTAAAGATTATGTAAGCTTTATTTTGTGTTTCAGACGCCTGGAAGTTAAATACGTGATGGGAAAATATATTCTTTATTTACGCAAATCTCTGGTATATCTCGCATTATTTGAACATCATCAGTCTTTTCTTAAAATTGGGGTTTTAGATGAATATTTTATAATGCAATAAGCGAAATATACTTTTTAAATTATAAGTATTTTTTCACATATACGCAGGTGAAACATTTCGCTCTTTGACGATACGCCTTGTTGGTCCGCGATTCTTAGAACACGATGCTATTTTTCTTTCATTTGATTCTTAACATAATTTTGAAAGAAGAATGTAACTTTTTATTCAAGGCTTGAATAACAAAAAAGTACCCGTTAAATGTGTCAAAGTATGTGATTGCCTAAGTCGAATTTTTTGTGATGTGGATGATATTTTTTAGATAAATAAAAAATAAATACTCGTGAGTAACATTTTATTAACGTTGATTTAAAAGCAGCAATATGATTATTTTTTTATTCATTTTAATAATTTTATATAGGGATTTTAATAAGCATTTTGATTTGATCTACATTCTACACAAGGATTCGTCACTGATACATATGCAGAGTGTCCCAGAAAGATTGCAACGCGCTTTAATTCTTTACCTGTTGGAGATAAGTGGACAATGTAAATTACAAAAATGTTGAAAGTAAGGTAGGAAATAAAGACTACTTTAATTAAATAGTCCTCCCATTCATTTTCAAAAAAGTTACACTTTTTAAATTTTTATACGGCCCCCTTAGACAAACTTGGTCAATCAGAAAATTTGTATTTTTAATGCAACAAGATCATTAAAAAGAACCTCATATCTGTATCTTTAAAATCAACTGAATTATGATGAAGGAAAAATCTGACTTATGCCACTTTTCCGCACCATTATGAAAGGCTGTTTTATTAGTGAAAATAGGGATTACAAACAAATTGACGATGGAAATTGTTTAGATAATAAGAAGTACTTAAAAGTACTTAATTATTGAAAAAGTACTTAGTTATTGAAAACTATTTAAGAATCCGTGATTGCATCGTGAGTCTGCGCGGAATTCGCAAAAATATCTCCTATGTATTATGATCCAGTTTTATCTTTTTTGTGATATGTCACAAATATACATTTCTAATTTGATATATGGTCCCCATTCACAATATTCAATTTTCAATTAAATATAACTCGCTCAATTTTGAAGATACAGATATGAGGTTGTTTCAATGATCTTGTTGCACTAAAAATAAAAAAAATCTGATTGACCAAGTCTATCTAAAGGGATCGTATAAAAAATTAAAAAGTGTAACCTTTTGAAAATTAATTGGAGGACTATTTCATTAACGTAGTCTTATTTCCTACCTTACTTTCAACATTTTTGCAATTTATATTGCCCACTTATTTCCAACAGGTAAAGAATTTAGTACGTTTCAATCTTTTTGGGACACCCTGTATACACATATCACATCAAAAGAGATTGATTCGAGTTCAGAATTAAACCGCATGCTTTAAACTTGTGTGGATCGAGAACTTGAATTCTAATTTTCGATCGCGTTACAATACTTGTTCTATACATTATATAGAAATGTGTATATGGGAAAGGCAAAAGTAAGTAGAGGTGAAAATAACTTGTAGAGGTGAACTATGTGTAACAAAAGTTTAATAATTAGCAACTGAAAACCGAACATTGATATTGTACGTATTATATTATATACAAATGCAAAAAACACAATTCGATTTCTTTTTGTGTACAATAACTGTATATTTCTTATTTATCTGTAGCCTGAGTACTTCTTTTGAATGCTTGTTTTCGATTAATATAGTTAAAAACTGTTAGATGACATATCATGTAAAACCCATTAGGCCAACTTTTGACACTATTGTGCAAGGATTAAGTAATGATTTAGTATTATACTTCTCCACTCAAACGAAATTTTACTGTTGCCATTTAATTTGAAATTTGAAAGAGTGCAAGCAAATGCAACTGAGAGGCAAGAAATACGCATTAGCGACACAGCGCCATCTTTTTTCTCAAGTATTTTCGTACTGAAGACCTTGAAACATGACCTCGCACTGAGGTGCAATTTCCATTGTATAGTATTTCTGTCTGAATACGTTTTATTGGAGTCTTTTTTTTTCGAGTAACGAAAGATACTAAACACGTTTTTGGATATAAGTGATTTTCTAAAGGTAATTATGTAACCTGATAATTATGCATTACCTGCTAACTATGTATTACCTGGTAATTATGTATTACCTGGTAATTATGTATTACCTGGTAATTATGTAACCTTTGATTTGTCTGAGGTGTAACCTGTATAAATGCTAAAATAAAGATTACTACTGATTAGCAGTGTATTTACTTGAATGCAGATAATGCAACGCTAAATATATATTATTTCTCGTATTTAAGCTTTATTGAAAACGTTATATTTGCAAATAAATTACAGTTACTAGGATTTTCTAGAATATATAACAGTAGATTGCCACTCAATTAATTTATGCATGCACACGGAAACCATCTTATCGCTTTTCCACTAGCATTTTACTATCTCATATGTAGTATTGGGAAAGTAATTGTTTTCAGCTATTGTTTTCGAATCCAAAATTTTGATGCTAGTATAAGTTTTAAGACCCCTCAACAGGTTTTGACTATTTTTGGAGGGATGCCCGTCTGTCTGTACCCTAACAGCATTTTTTTTCACAGTGACATAAGATTTACGTCACACTTTGACTTTGGGACGTCATAGGATGTCGCAGTACGTCTCGGCAATGTCATATTGAGGTCACAGCGAAGTCATTTTGGTCATTTTCATGGTCGTTTGTGACGTAGCATATTAACTTGTTTGTGACGTCACATTGTAATTGCCATTGTAATGTCGTCGCATTGTTACGTGTTAATTAAATTGTGGAAACGTCACAGAATATAGTCACAATGAAGTTACAAAGCTACTAATACGTAAAGTCGCATAGAAGTCACAAATATGTCACATTGTGATCCAGGTGTCACGTGACTACAACGTTACTGTTACACATGTGACGATCTTTGCTGTGAGGGTATGTATCCCTGTCATCGATTTCTTGTGCAGACGATAGCAGCCACAAATATAAATAGATTTTAACGAAACTTCATATCCTGCTTTGTTATAAAAAATCTAGAATTAGAATTTTTTTCAAAAAGTCGACTGAAAACTTCGAAATTTATCTGAAATTTTATATTTTTTTAACATGGCAACATTTGATATACTCATGTATAAAAGTGTTTATTTATGGCTCAATGATAACGAGACTTAAAACTTTCAATCACTGTTGCAAAAAATAGCCGCGATACATATTATTTTTGTTCCTGACGTCATCATCCCCCCTTGGGGGGCAAGTAACCCCCGATGGTACATTGTCAAGTATAGCATCATTGAAAAGATTTTTTCAAGCCCTTTAAATTAAAGGATAATACGCTATAGTTGTAATCATTTGGATATTTTTCAATTTTTCTCTTTTAAAATTTGAAAAAAAAAATGGCTGGTATGAGAAAGTCGAGTTGAGCCATTCACCAGTAAATGTTTTATCTGACTCTCAAAACTCACTTTTGTTAGCCACAACTCGGCCTACATTTTGAAGTTACACAAAAATAAAGCTACCCGTTAGTACAAGGTTAAATATTCTACCGTCTCAGGTGCAACAATCCAATTCCATCATTTCAAGCTCCATAGAATTTGATGGCAGTGTTATTAGCGTAAATTGGTATCTGTTTAACATGGGATTTTTTTAATAAAAAATATGAGGACCTTCAAGGTTTTAAGTTTCCATCTGGCAGGTTGAGCATTTTTTTTAACAAAAAAAATGCAACTACCTTGCCTCGCTGTTTAGTGGAGGTAAATGGTCTATCTTGCTGAGGATTGGAAGCATTTACGAAGCTGTAAATGTATGTTATTTAAGAGAAAGTTCATCTATAGAAACTAATTTGCAAGATTCTGATAAGATAGACTATGCACTATCTTTCGTCAATAAAGTGCTAAAGTAGTTGATTGGGCTATTTGAATTTAGTAAATTCAAATATTGTATAGAAGTTAAAGTTGCAAATGAAAAACATGAACATACTGTAATAGTGAATAATCGTATTTTACATGAGATACATTGTGATTCCCGTGAATTAGAATAAGACTGGCCGAATACCCGTTGAAAATCAACGGTCTCGCAATAAGCAACGCTTGAATAATGTAAATTTTTGAATATTTCGTGTTTCATATTTATTTAATAAATCGAATATTTTGGTGTGCAGAACCCTCTACTGGAGAAAATATTGGGGAACAACTTAATTTGCGCACTTCTGCTTTTCAAACTATCTACCCGCACACCAAATTTAAAGTTTCTATCCTATTGCAAAGCATGTTTTTCTATCAATTCATCCTTTGAATTACTTTCTGTGAAGAACCCCCTTAAATGAACATTTTTGAAAACCGTATACATCTTTGGGTTCCCAATCACATGATTAGCCCATATACTAAATTTCATCACTTTATCACATTGTAAAAGAGACGTTTTTCATCTGTTCGTTAAATCGAATATTTTAGTGAGCGGCACCCCCTACAATAACAAATGTTGGAAAACTGAAATTGCACGCTTTCTTCCTTTCCAACTATTTACCCATACACCAAATTTGAAGTATATATTTCCTCGCGAAGCATGCTTTTTCTATCATTTCACCTTTCGAATGTTGCTGTGAGGAGTACCCACCCCCATGAAAATACATTTTTTGAAAACTCCATTTTTCAAGGGTTTTCTATCAGATTATTCGCCCATATACCATATAACAAGTCTCTATTCCGATTGCAAAGGGTCATTTCTCCTTTATTCCGAAACTCGAGCATTTTCATCTGCGGCACCCCCTAAAGCGGAAAATATAAGAAAACTGAAATTGCACACTTTATTCCTTCTAAACTATCTACCAGTACACTAAATTTGAAATATATGTCTCTTCCTGAAGCATGTTTTTTTATCAATTCAAATTTCGAACATTTTTCTCTGAAGCACTCCCTTTAACGAACGGTTTTGAAAAACTATAATCATCTTGGGTATTTTCGTCAAATGATTAGGTCATATGCCAAATTCCAAGCCCTTATCAAATTTTAAAGGAAGCTTTTCTCATTTATTCGGCAAATCGAATATTTAGGTGTACAGCACTCCCTTAAGTAGAAACAAATGAACATCTGAAATTGCACACTTTCTTCCTTTCGAACGATTTACCCACACACCAAATTTGAATTCTCTATCTTATCGCTAAGCATGTTTTTCTATCATTTCACTTTTCGAACTGTTTGGTATGGAGCACCCTCTCTTCAGAACATTTTCGAAAACATCGATTTTTCCAGGGAGTTTTAAAGAACGATTGACCCGTGTACCAAGTTGAAAATCTTCATCTATTCGGGAAGTGCCTAAAAATGCGTTACAGGCGGAAAGACAAACGGACAATTAGCAATTAGTATATACTAGCCGAATATCCGTTGAAAATAAACGGTTCCACAATAAGCAACCTCGGAATAACATAAATTGTTGAATGATTCGCGTTTCATATATATTTGGAAAATCGAATTTGGTGTACGGAACCCCCTAAAGAAGAGGATATTGTAAAACTGAAAATGGTCTCTTTCTTAATTTCGAACTAACTGCGAGTACACGAAATTTGAAGTATCTATCTCACACTGAAGTATGTAATTTAATCATTTCACCTTTCGAACATTTTTATGTGGAATACCCTCTTAAATAAATATTTTTGAAAAACTCTATTCGTCTTAGCTTTTTAATCAAATGATTAGCCCACATACCAAATTCCAAGCCTCTATCAAGTTTTGAAGTCTGCGTTTCTTATTTATTAGGCAAATCGAACATTTTGGTGTGTAACACGTCCTAAAGTAGCAAATATTGGAAATCTGAAATTGCACACTTTCTTCCTTTCGAACGATATAACCATACACCAAATTTGAAGTCTCTATCTCATTGCAAAGTCCGGCAGGTCTATCATTTCATTTTTCGAAGGTTTGGTGTGCGGAATCCCCCCAAATTACGAATATTGGAAATTTTCTTTTCACATTTTCTTTCCTTTGAACTATCTACCTAGACAACAAATTTGAAGTTTCTATTCCTTTGTGAAGCATATTTTTTCTGTCACGTTAACTTTTTGAACGTTTTTCTTTGAAGTAACCGCCCCTCCTTAAATGAACATTTTTGAATAACTCTATTCTTTTACTTTTTTGTCAAATGATTGTTTCATATACCAAATATCAAGCCTCTATTGCATTTTAAAAGGAGACGTTTCTCATTTGTTCGAAAAATCGAACATTTGGGTTTGCAGCACACCCTAAAGTAGAAAATAACGGAAAACTGAAATTGCACATGCTCTTTCTTTCAAACCTGTAAACCAAATTTCAAGTCCCTGTCGCATCTCGAAGCATGTATTTTCTTTATTTTTCCTTTTGAACGTTTTTCTATAGAGCAACCCCTCAACCTCAAGCAAACATTTTTGAAAAAATATTTTGTCTTGGGTGTTTTCATCAAATGATTAAATTATATAATAAATTTTAAGCCTGTATCAAATTTTAAAGCAGGTTTTTCTCATTTGTTCAGCAAATCGAACATGTTGTTAAGCGACACCCACTAATGTTGCAAATATTGAAAGTCTGAAATTGCACACTTTCTTCGTTTCGAACGGTCTTATCATACACTAAATTTGAAGTCTTTATTTTATCGTAAAGTATGCTTTCCTATCATTTCACTTTTAGAACGTTTTGGTATGGATCACCCCCTCTACAGAACATTTTGAAAAATTCCATTTTTCCAGGGGGGGTTTATCAAACAATCGACCCGTGTACCAAATTGCAATCTATCTATTCGGGAAGGGCCTAAAAAGGTGACAGATGGACAGACAGACGGACACTTGGCAATTAGTATATATTAGCTAAATGCCAGTTGAAAATAAACGGTCTCGCAATAAACAACCCCTGAATAATGTACATTTTTGAATATTTCGCGTTTCACATTTATTCTGCAAATCAAAAATTTTGGTGTGCAGAACTCCCTAAAGAAAAGAAAAATATTGGAAAACTTAAAGTGCGGCACTTCTTCCTTTCGAACTATCTATCCGTACATCAAATTAAAGTCTATCTCATCCGCAAGCAAGTTTTTTTTTATCATTTCCAATTTCGAACGTTTTTCTTTGTACCACACCCATAGATGAACATTTTTGAAAAACACTCTTCTTCTTGAATTTTTTATCAGATGAGTGACCTATATACCAAACATCAAGCCTCTATCACATTTAAAAGGACGCGTGTCTCATTTATTTGTAAAATCGAACATATTGGAGCGGAATACCCTAAAGTAGCAAATATTGGAAATCTGAAATTGCACACTTTCTTCTTTTCAAACTATCTACCCGTACACCAAATTTGAAGACTCTATCTTATCGCGAAGCATGTTTTTTCTATCACTTCACCTTTCGAATTTGTTTCTGTGTAGTACACCCTTAAATGAGCATTTTTGAAAAACGGTATTCAACTTGGGTTTTTTATCAAATGATTAGTCCATATTCCAAATTTCAAGCCTATGTCACATTGTAAAAGAAACGTGTTTCATTTGTTCGTCAAATCGAATATTTTAGTGAGCGGCACCCCTACAAGAGTAAATGTGGGAAAACTGAAATTGCACACTTTCTCCCTATCCAACTATTTACAAGTACATCAAATTTGAAGTGTCTATCTCGCTTTTTCTATCATTTCACCTTTCGAATGTTTTGTGTGGAATACCCATCCCCTTAAATATACGTTTTTGAAAAACTCCATTCTTCTTGGGTCTTCTTTCAGATGATTCGCCCATGTACCGAATATCAAGATTCTATCATGTTTTAGAACGGGATTTTCTCCCTCATTCCGAAAATCGAACTTGCGATGTGCGGCACTCCCTAAAGTAGAAAATATTGGAAAACAGGAATTGTACACTTTCTTCCTTCTAAACTATTTACCCGTACACTAAATTTGAAATCTCCATCTCATCTCAAAATATGTTTTTTTATCAATTCACCTTTCGAACGATTTTCTCTGGAGCACCCCCTTAAACGAACATATTTGAAAAATTATATTCGTCTAAAGTGTTTTCATGAAGTGATTAGCCCATATACCAAATTTCAAACCTCTATCAAATTCTAAAGCAGTCTTTTCTAATTTATTAGGCAAATCGAACATTTTGGTGTGCGGCACCCCCTTAAGTAGAACATATTGGATATCACAGATTGCACACTTTCATCCTTTCGAACGATTTACCCATGCACCAAATTTAAAGTCTCTATCTTATCGCGAAGCATACTTTTCTGTCATTTCACTTTTCGAACATTTTGTTGTGCAGAACCCTCTCTTCAGAACATTTTCGAAAACTTCGGTTTCCAAATACGGAAAATACGGGCTTTATGGGACGATCGACCCATGTACCAATTTGCAAGTCTCTATCTACTTGGGAGGTGCATAAAAATGGTGAGGGACGGACAGACAGACAGACAGACAGACGGACACTTGGCAATTAGTATATATAGCTAGATACACCGGGTGGTCAGAATTTAAACACCCCTACTCTGAGCTCTCTATACATCGAACTTACTCACTCAGTGTAAAGGCTCCAAAATTGTTGAACCGACTATTCAAGACATGGGGAAAGGGATTACGCGAAAAAAAGAATGAGTTCCAGAAACAGCGATAGGTGGCGCTGTACAACAGAAAATATGCTGAAAAGACACAATCACAAAAAAATAAACACATGCGATATGGAGTTTTTCTTTTTTAATTTCTTTTGCTGATATGAAAAAAAGAAGTTAAAAAATTGAAGAAACTTAAACTGTCATTGTAATTGCAATTTCGCACTGTAAACACAAAAATTTGCATAAACCCTTGCTTTGCAGCTAATATGTTCTGGGCATAAAAGGGGATAAAACTGAGAATTTTTTTTTCTTATCAGCGATGGCTGTCACACTGCCAGAACGCGCTTTGCCTGTGAAGCTGTTTTATGAAAACAAAGGACATGCTGCAGCTGCACTTCGAGAGTTTTGTCGAGTTAAGAATTTGCGCAAAGGACCATTACTTCCACAAGCTCTCAGAAGAATGAATGATCGCTCGATTCGAGAAAACTGGATATCTTGGAGTTCAGCCAGGTCGAGGATGCAAATCGACTCGTTCAGATGTCGTTGACGATGTTGCCACCGCTATCGTTGAACAATCTATGGATAACGTTATAGGCTGTATTAGTGCACGTGGAGAGTCACGACACTTGGGTGTTCCCTACAGCACAGTGCAGAACGTAATGAGAAACATAGTGCATTTTTTTCCGTACATAATTAGTCACAATCACCACTTGCTGACTATCGACAGGGAGAAACGAATGACCTTTATATTGATATTTCTGGCTAGAGTTGAAGTGGATGCATCGCGGCCATGTCAGATTCTATGGAGCGATGAAGCCCATTTCCATCTAAGTGGAACAGTCAACACCCATAACTGTCGCATTTGGGACACGGAAAACCCTCCAACCTTCCAAGAGATTCCACTTCACTCACCGAAAGTTACAGTTTGGTGTGGATTCACAGCCACATTTACTTTTGGACCTTTCTTTTTCAAAAAGGGTACTCCCAATGGCCCTGTGACATGCACCGTGACGGCCAGGAGGTACAAAACATGCTCGAAAATTTTGTTGTACCCCAACTGCAACAACACCAATGTCTTGATTCAATTACCTTTATGCAAGATGGAGCTCCTCCACACATTGTACTCTGTGTACAGCAGTTTCTTCGGCAACATTTTACTAATGGTAGAGAAATTAGTCGTGCGTTTCCGACAACCTAGCCATCTCGTTCTTCTGATCTTAATCCCTGTGATTTTTGGCTGTGGGGATAATTAAAAATCTTGTTTATCGAGGACGTCTGGTAACCTTGGCAGATTTGAAAGACAGTATCACTCTGCATGTGAGAAGCATATCAATCGACCAATTACATTCCGCATTTGAACAAGCTGTCCACAGACTTCATTGATAAGGTCCTTGTGATATGAATGTTTGGTACGTTCGAATAAAATGTGTTACAAATGTGTATTTTGTGTCTTTTCAACATATTTTCTGTTGTACAGCGCCACCTATCGGTGTTTCTGGAACTAATTTTATTTTCACGTAATCCCTTTCCCCATGTCTTGAATAGTAGGTTCAACAATTTTGGAGCCTTTACACTGAGTAGTGCGATGTATAGAATACTTAAAAATCTTGTTTATCGAGGACGTCTGGTAACCTTGGCAGATTTGAAAGACAGTATCACTCTGCATGTGAGAAGCATCTCAATCGACCAATTACGATCCGCATTTGAACAAGCTGTCCACAGACTTCATCGATAAGGTGCTTGTGATATGAATGTTTGGTACGTTCGAATAAAATGTGTTACAAATGTGTATTTTGTGTCTTTTCAGAATATTTTCTGTTGTACAGCGCCACCTATCGGTGTTTCTGGAACTAATTTTATTTTCACGTAATCCCTTTCCCCATGTCTTGAATAGTAGGTTCAACAATTTTGGAGCCTTTACACTGAGTAGTTCGATGTATAGAGAGCTCAGAGCAGGGGTGTTTTAATTCTGACCATCCGGTATAGTAGATTAAACAGATACACAAGTAAATACTTTTATTCCATGCATTTTAATTTTATTTCTAATGAATAAAAATATGGACATTTTTGTACAATGTACCTTCTAAAAATATTGAATAACATTTATACATTATTCAGAAAAAATATATTTAAAATTAATAAAAAGATGCAAAATTTCAGTCAAAAAGGACTCAGAATAATATAATATTAAAATATTTCAGAAAAAAATTGTTGTAATAACGATAATACAAATAGTACTAAAAGAAGCAAAAATATTTTTACCATTATTGTAGTCCTTAAAAAAATAAATATTTTATAAAGAAAATACTGTTTACATGGCAAAGAGAAAAGTTAAAATTGCAAGAGCGGTAAATGTGTTAGCTATCTTAAAAAATCTGATGTGGGCAGCACATGACTTTCCTTATATAATGTAATGAATTTACTACTTTTACAGTAAAAAAACAGGTTTTTCTTATAGTAGATTTCTAATATTCTTCCAAGATATTGAATTTTCGACAATTAGTCGTCATTTTCATTGATTTAGCATCATTTTTATCCATTTGGCGAGATTTTCATTAATTTGGCAACATTTCAAAAAAGTCGCCAAGTTGGCGACATTTCGCCAAATTCGTCGCCAAAATCTCGCCAAGCGTTATGCACTAAGAAAAAAGTTTTTCTTACAGCAGATAAATGACTATTGGCGTTCAAATACAAAAGTATTATTCAAAGTATATTTTTTCATGAATGGAACGAGCTAGATCCAGGAGAATGATGTCACTCAATTTATCGCATGGTATTACATATGAAAAGTGAACATGTTTCTCAATAGGAATTTTTTTTTTTATGGGACTTTTTCATAATTTTTTTGAAAAATGCACAATATCTCGAGAACGGTACATGTTAGCGTTCTAAAATTTATGCCAATCGTTTTCTAATAAAAAATTACATAAGAAATGTCTATTTGCGTAACTTTATTAGCGATTTTGATTTTTTGACGATTTTTTCAAAATTTCATTCGAAAATTTAGGGGAGTTCTGAACATTCGATTATGTATAAAAACAATAGGCTTCCAGTGTTTACGGATTGTGATTTTTGTACCAAATTTGGTTCGAATCGGTCCATTCGTTCGTCAATTATCGTCTCCACAGACTCACTGACACACACACACACACACACACACACACACACACAGGTTGGTTTTTGGTGGAAAACGAGGACGCTGCGGGGAACCCACCAAACTGAGGACCTCCAGAAGCAATGATTTTTCTGATATAATTTTCACATTTTAGGCATCCTGGAAGGAAGTTAATGACATATGTGGCAAGAAAATTTTAAAAATAGTTTTATTTCAAGTATGTATTTTTGCAAGGTAAACGAGGACCATGTTTATACACCGTTAGAATGCGGACCATGCATATACACCGTCAGAATGCGGACAATGCATATACACCGTTAGAATGCGGACCATGCATATACACCGTCAGAATGCGGACAATGCATATACACCGTTAGAATGCGGACAATGCATATTCACCGTTAGAATGCGGACGATGCGTATACACCGTTAGAATGAGGCCCATGTGTATACACCGTTAGAATAAGGACAATGCCTAGCATTAGATATATAAGTTCTTACCGAGGGTAAACGTACGTATATCTAATAAAACGTACTATAACTAAAAAAGCAAGGGTACATATATCTATTAACTAAGGATCGTAAATACACATTTTTACTGAGGACACTATTTAAAACTGATAACTGTGTAATATTTATATATATACGCTATATGTGCTGCAACTTCTTTCATTCAAAACTAGTTGAAAAGTGAACTAAAATTACCTAAATAAAAGATGCGTTCGTAGTTAGAAGAGAAGAAACATCAGAAATTATACATTCTGTAACACATGCCCTAACACATAACCGAATGAATGCAAAATTGAGAAAAAAATATTAAACATATAAAAGTGTATTATACACAAAACCTTCTTATAAGGGGCGCCCCCCAAAATAAGAATGGCTCTCCCATTGCAGATACCAACATCCATGGACCGGTTTCGTGTTTATTATGCGCTCGTTAGCATGGAAGATACAGCTCGTCAGCTGCAAAGGTAGTACAAAACTTGCTAAAATCCGCAATTTTTACAAGCTTTTATGGAAAATGACAATTTAAATCCTTCTATATGACCGGCATAAAATTGATTAAAAATTGTGGCTGGGCTATCTTTCATATTTTTGGGGGACGTCCCTTATAAGCGGATTTGTGTTTTATGAAATTTGCCTTTGCAGCTCCGTGTGGCCTGAGTTAAATTGTAAACAAATGCTATACCAACCACGTGGAAGGACTGAAATTGTCAGTTCTCATAGAAGCTCGCAAAAAATTGAAACATGTTTCTTACTGTCGTTACAGATTTCTGCTATTCCCTGCTGACGAACGCAGAATAAGAGCGAAACCCGTCCATGGAAGATAGTATCTGCAATGAGAAGTGTCTTTTATATAAAATGTTTTTAAGAATTTTTAACTTATTTAAAAATGTTATTTTGGCACGGCAAAATTTTAGCCAAATGCTCTATGTACTAAATTATTATTCATGAACCCGGTGTATTTTGCTCTATTGCATACTGTCTGAAGGACAGATGGATGAACTTTGGGGTGGGATAGTCCAGTGGTTAAGGCACGGGGATTGCACTCGGAGGACCCGAATTCGATTTCTAGCTCTGCCTAAACTGACCCTCTGTTCACGCTGAATGCGGGCACGTTTAATATGTGGATTTGAAAGTTCTTCCGAGAAGTTGATGTTAGAGGAAAGAGGACACTGTCCCTGTGGATGTCGCTCCCACTGGGTTATGGTTTTAATTGGGTGGCACTATCCCTGACGTCCAAACAGACCGTCCCACTGAATATTTGCAGCTAATATAGCAACAGATAAAATTATATACTTGCGTATGTAATCAGACACTGCATTCTATTTATATTCCACTTCATTATAACACCTGCCATTTAAATACCATAGCCTCTGCTTCATCCATATGAGTTATCGTATTCTTTAAGCAATTGTAAATTTTCGGTTTCTTTTACAGAATAGCATAAAATTAATAAAATATATTTTAATATATGTCATTAAAGCATTCAATTTTTCTAGATTTTTATATAAAGAATATATTATTTTGTCCTCTTTTCTTTTATATATTTTTCAAAATTATATTTTTGACCAGAAACAATTTGATTAGTATTAATATATTATTTATTCTCAAAAATTATCTAATCAAATTATGAAATTCAATAATTGTCTTCCGTCAGAATATCTTCCATCAAAATTTTGAATTCGAAAATTCTCAAGAAAACAATACCTATTCTATACAATAGAATGTGAAAATAAAATATATATTTTTTATATTCTGATGACGATTGTGACAGAAGTAGACTTAACCAATGAGGTATAACGAATATATAAAAAAGTCCAGTGGATACTTAAACTCCAGATCCTTTATATTTTTAAAACGGAACGAATCTTCTATTTAAAATAATTTTCCTTTTAAATGACATATTCTTACTTTCTCATACTAAATGTATAAAAGGAATTTTTTCCCTCGAAATTATTCGAATTCGAGATATTAACAAATAAGCAGATTTCAAAATTTTTTGATCCCACCTCGAATACTATTGAATGTGTGAAATAAGAACACGATAATAAGGAATGCAGCTACTAATATCAAATTATTATGTGGAATCTGATAGCATGCTTTTTTAATTTTCCTAATAAGAACTCAACTTTTTAGGACTTTCAGATTATATAGCAATATTTTGTTTTCAATATAATTTTTATTCCCGAAATTATACTAAATGTATAAGTTGTATAACACAGATAAACGTACATTTATCAGCGTGATTAAGCTGTAGCTAATTAAACAAAAAATTACTCTTAATGTGGTATTTCTACGTTATATTTTAGAAGAATAACTTGAATACAAAATTTGAAATATATTTTTTTCTTTACGTACATCAATATATATCCACTTTCTAGATATTTTTTAATTGTAACTTGCTTTTTAATTGTAACAACCAGATTGAAAAAAAATTTGAAAATGTTTCAAAAGAAACAATTAAAAATATTGTTTCGTGTCAAGATAACGCAAGTGACATTACTATAACAATAAAATTCAATTGGAGCTCTAGTTACAAATGTTTGATTTTCATTTTCTGTGTTCTACATGAGTTTATTTTTAGTTTGAAATTGTAAAATTTCCATTAAGTCCTATGAATGCCAATTTTCATCATGCAATGTCGTGACGTCTTTCACAAGCATTTCCGGTTTCAAGGGAGAAGGCGCTAAGACCGGCTAAGACCCACAGGTGCTAACTAACCCATTACTTCTATAGCCCTGCCACAAGGTAGGGCATGCCTTCAAGCCATAGTCCCCTTAGTATGGCCTGAAGATGTCTGCGTGCACAATACTGCTGATAATATATCCAGTACCTGGCCCCCGTACACCTTACTTCAAGGGAATCCGAAACCTGTTTGTTCGCTCTGTGGACAGAAAGTTTTAAGCCATGCATCCTTCATAAAATGAAACTACCATCTACTAATATTGGTCTACGTGTATAGTGCAAAATTCCATTGCGCAAGTTTCTTTTACAATCACACTATTAGTAGATATAAAATAGTGTCCAACATTCAAATACGAAATTATTTTTATTAACACTTTACAACATAGTTGAAAAGTGCTTATGACTTTGTTCATTCTGTCTGTCCGTTTACACAATAACTGCCGTAAAAAGGACTTTATCAAAATGAAATTATAGTATGTTGTTGAGACAGACTGTGGAACACATGGGAATGTAAATGATTAATATCACCTAATTAGATTTGGATTGAACCCGGATTGAAGAAATGAAATACATTGAACCCTATGGGATCTAATTTTTCAAACATTTTTTAAGCGAAGTTAAAATTCATAAATTGCTTCGAAAATTTTAGAAAATATTCAAATTATTCCATAAGATATATAAAAAAAAATTTCCAACAGAATATGTTTGGTAGTTTTTTAAATAAAAAGTTAAAATATTAATTACACCCATATTATATGAAGAGATAACGTGACCCACTTCAAAATAAAATATGGCATCCATCTTGTGTCAAAATCGGGATTTTCAAAGTTCTTAATTTATATTTAGTGTTGCATCAGTCCTAAAACCGTTTTTTTTTTTTTTTTTGCGTTTTTCTGTGCATCTATATTATGCGCCAACGCAATTACAACATTTATTAGCTTAAATGATCATCAAACTTTGATTATTTTTACAACGATACCTAACTTTAATAAATGTAAAATGTAAACAAGTAAGATGATTTGTATAAGAATTGCTGATTTTTTCAAGCAAAATTATTTAACTCTTGAGTCTGGAATAAAAGTGTTTGAGTGAAATATTCGCTGCTTTTACATAGAAGGCCAGACGACTTATATTTCGATGATGTCATTTGAATAAAGTTTGAAAGAAGTTTTAAGCATG
Source organism: Amaurobius ferox (assembly GCA_951213105.1). Taxonomy (NCBI): domain Eukaryota; kingdom Metazoa; phylum Arthropoda; class Arachnida; order Araneae; family Amaurobiidae; genus Amaurobius; species Amaurobius ferox. Next base: position 11,769,690 of record OX578143.1, read on the forward strand.
GAGTTAGAAAATACTTTTACCTCCATGGTTTAATTTTCCCAGTGAAATAAATGATTGTAGTTCTGTGATAATTAAAACAAGTAAGATAAGATCAATCATACATAAAGCATTGATTATGAAACACATTCCAACTAAAATGCAATTTTATTTAAGCATCTATAAAATGCTATAATTCAGCGGTAATATTTTTTAAATTATCACAATACTACAATAATTTATAATATTTAAAAACTTAAAACTTCATAAAAAAAGAACTTTATTCAAATAACGTCTTCGAAATATAAATCGCCTTGGTTCTCCATGCAAATGTAGTAAATATTTCATTCAAACTCTTTTATTCCATTCCTTTTATTCATCACACTACTATAATATATTTTTTACTTAAAAAATAAAACCATGGAAGCAAAAGTACTTTCTAACTCTACTATGCTTAAAACTTATGCTCGAAATTTATAAAAAAAAAAAGCAATGATAAAAAATCGTGTGCTTCTCTATGTAAAATCAATGATTATTTCATTCATCAAATTTATTCAGTTTTATTCATTTTTCATCATCTTTATTCCAGTCTCCAGAGCTAAAAAGCCAGCGTTAAAAAGATTCATCAATTCGAATACAACTCATCTTACAGCTTGGTGTGTTTATATTCTGCATACGTTAAAATTAGGCTCCGGTGTAGAAATAATAAAAATTTGATGATCATTTAAGCTAGAAAAATATTGTAATTGCGTTGGTGCAGAATATAGATACACAGAAAAACGCAAAAAAACAGCAGTTTTAGGACGGATGCAACACTAAATATAAATTAAAAAGACTTTTAAAAGTCACGGTTTTGACTCAGGATGGATGCCATATTTTATTTTGAAGTATCTCCCGTGGTCTTTTCCTATAATATGGGTCGAAAACCCAGGCCGTCGGACTCATCCGAAGACATAGAGCATCAAAAGTGGGCGGACGGGTCTATAATATGGGTGTAATTATTATTTTAATTTTTATTTTAAAAACCACCGAATATATTTTGCTTATTTTTTTTTATATATTTATGGGATAATTTAATTATTTCCTAAAACTTTCGAAGCAATTTGTGAATTTTAAATTCACTTAAATATTTGAAAAATTAGGTTCCATAGAGTTCAATGTATTTCATTTTATTAACCCGAGTTCAATTCAAAACTAATCGGGTGATATTATTCATTTACATTCCCATAGGTTCTACAGACCATCTGAACAACATACTAAAATTTCATTTTGACAAAGTCATATTTACGGCAGTTATCTTGCGAACGGACAGACTGATAGACAGAATGAACAAAGTCATAAACACTTTTCAGCTATGTTGTAAAGTGTTATAAATGTCGTCTCTGAATGTAACGTATGATAGAGATGTTTAAATAAAATTACAGTTGGAAATCATTATATAGTCAATGCTTTAGGCATGATTGATCTTTCTTGCATTTATATTTAGTGTTGCATCCGTCTTAAAACCGCTTTATTTTTGCATATTATCTGTGTTTCTAAATTCTGTGTCTTTACAATTACAATTTTTTTTATTTTAAATGATCACGAAACTTTGATTATTTCTACAACAAAGCCTAATTTTAATGTATGCAAAGTGTAAACTCGATTGTAAGATGAGTTGTATAAGAATTGCTGAATTTTTCAAAGCAAAATTATTTAGCTTTGAAGTCTGGAATTTAAGTGATATGAATGAAAAAATTCATTGATTTTACTTAGATAGAGAAGCAAGCGATTTTATAGCATTGTCTTTTTTGATGAAGTTTTAAGTTTCCAAGTACACAAATTATTGTATTATGAAAATTTAAAAAATATCACCACTGAATGTATTGCATTTTAGAGATGTTTACATAACATTGCATTTCCGTTGGAAAGTGTTTCATAATCAATGTTTTATGCAAGATTAATCTTTCTTGTTTTTATCACTATTTTCTCATAAGATGAATTCATTGAGGTAGAAGAAATAAAATTTAATAGTAGATAGAATAAACTCGACAGTAGCAGAGTAAACATCGAAGACTTGTACCTCAATATAATGAATTATGACAAAAAGTCGAAAATATGTAAAATAGTTCATTCTTCTATTTCCATTTTTCTGAAAATAAAATCCATTTCCGTGTTCAATCAGAATCAGAGTCAATTTAACTTCTGTCTCGGATTCTAAGCTACTAAAAAGTCCTTCAGACTGTTGTTAGAATTATTTGCAAGATTTTTGTAAATATTCTAATAAAATTTATAAAAAGTGTATTATATTGTATTTTGTGCAATCTGTGAGTTGAAGGAGGGGCTCAAAATGTCCAGTACCTCAACTGCATTTACTTTCAGAAATCTATGTCTTACTTTCATTTGATCGATAAAAGCAAGTGCTAAAATATTATTTGTGCAAATATGCTTATAAAATGAACAATATATGAAATAAAGTATACTATTTCATATATATATACGAGCTGTATGTTTGAAGAGGAGACCCTTGATGCCTTAGTTTCAACCCTTTATATAGTCATGTATTTTACTTTATTTTATTATTACTTTTTTTTGCTTGAGCAATGGAAACAGATACCCAAATTACAATTATTTTCAAATGTTTTGATAAATTATATAATGTATACCATATTATTTATTTTGAGTAAAAGAAAAGAGTCTTGTCTTGTACTATCTTCTATCACTTTCAGCGGAATGGTATAGTCTATAATATTGTTTTGCAAATATGTGGGTTGCCCCATGGATCACTTAGTTTGAATTTCAAATGACAAGTTTCAAGCAGGGATACATTTTTAAAATTGAATTTATTTTTATTTTATTTTATTTTTTTTTGACACCGGCATATAAAATTCTTCAACATTTTGAAGTCGTTTGTTTCTTTCATATTCTTTTTATTCCATACTATCCAACTTTCTAGTCAATTATTCATAGGTATTTTTCAATGGTTTGTGCCTATATAGTTTTAAAATTAGTTGATGATGGTACTCATGATGTAATTTCGGAAACAGATTATTATATATTTATTCCATCATGGTGTACTTACATTTGTAGTCTTGGTCATGAGCAAGTTAATCCTTCTTCTGTTTATTTACATTATTCTTAGTTTCTTTTCATTTTTTCTAATTTTCATTTAGCAATTATTTTGCTGGTATGGCTTTTCAGTCTTTGATTTGAGGAATGAAGGTTGTTTTTTGCCTCCGAAATTGGTTGACACCTTTAATTTGTTCAATGCTAATATTAACGGTGATATATAACATCAGTTTCTCTTCAGCAGCGATTTGAAACAATTTTTATTTTAATAAATTACTTCACTTTCGATCAAAGTCTTCAAAAATTACTAATTTGGAAGAATGTGAGATTTTAGAATCACCAATATCAGCGAAGGCGGAGTTCGCAACAAACAAAGCATTTGATTACCCAACTTAAATACCAGTATTCTCAGTACAGGCAAAGTATTACTAGAAGCAAGTACATGTTAAGTGACACGAATAGAATCTGAAACGATGCAACACAAGAAAATATCGCCTAATGCAAATTTGATCTATTGAATGACCAATTGATCAAGATATTTTTTATGATTAATAAAATTTTTCATAGAGACCAGGTTTTTATTTTTATGGGAGGGGGGGGGGGGAGAGACCCTATTGCCTTTATGGGTATCAGCCCCATTACTTTCTCAATCTTTCCTAAGCATAAATTTATGTATTTAGCTCTGCTTCCACCAGCGGCTTATCAACATCTCATGATCCTTCTACAATCTCTTGGATGTGTTTACACAAAACGGTCATGCACTAGAAATAGAGCTGGCCATTTCTTTTAAGTGCTCCACAAAAATCCATAAAATCTAAAATTAAAGACTAAATAATATCTTTAGATATAATAATTAAATGTTTGTTTTATATATTAATTTTCATGACTAAATGAATAAAATTAAACTTATATACAATAAACGGACTCCGATATATTTTCTGCAACTTGGTGTCATTTTAAAATGCGCTAAGCTACCAAATTGCAAAAGAATTGCAATAATTTTTAACTTAATTGAATTTATATATTTAGATAAATTTCATTTTATGTGTTATTTTGTGCAATAAATAGCTGTTTGAGCTATAGCAGCAGTTTAAGCTATATGTTCCAACAATTAGTTATACAATTTTTTTACAAACCAACGTATGATCGGTAGTATTCAAAGATAATCTACACAAAGGTAGGGATTGACAAATTTATTGTATTTGCTTACAGTGATTTCTTGAGATTGTTCGGACTTGAGAGCGAAGTACTCCGGTACCGGCCTTGTGTATTTCAGCAGAGATAGGATGGGGACTAAGCACAGAAGCACCTTATACTTTTAAATTTTAAATTTATCAAATTTTTAAAACTCTATCTTAAGACACGGAAGTTTTTAAAACTTCCGAGCAAACTTTATGCTTTTCAAACTTTCTTTTCGTAGCATTCCTTTCTTTCGATTTTTTCCTTTTATTAGACAGTGGATTAAAGTCCGCAATTTAAAACCCAGATAAGGCACCCCTTTAAAATTCAAATACCTTGTACCTTGTACTAAGCACAGAAGTTCCCTAAACCAGCCCTATTTAAATGGCCACTCCTAAAATCGGACTATTTTCACTTTTGTACAAGAAATGAATGAATGTGATTCTACTTAAAAAAATTGTAATATTTTTTAATTTGATTTTTATCGCATTTCTAGGAGACTTATAGTACTCTGATACACCCTCTTTTGAAGAGTTTAATAAAAAATGCATAGATGAAAATTGTAACTCGGTGTGTCCAAAGAAATCTGGGATGATACTAACACCCTCAGGGAGTCTGGGAAAATCCTAGCTTCCCTGTTTATAGAATTCCATAATATTCAAAAAAGTTATATTGCCCTAAATCAGCATTGCACTTTTGTTTTCGCTTGATATGATAATTTTGATACATAATGGCCTATTTTGTCATCAATAAATCTCTAATCTGCTCTAAAATGTAATTTATTTTAAAATTGATATTTTCAATAAATTCATATGCACAACTTATTGATATTCATCCTCATGCAACTTTTGGCTCCTGAAGTACCTGTGTGCAAAATGCAATGAATATTTACAAAATAATAAATCAAGAACAAATACTAAGGTTGTTAAGATGAAAAATTGTAACTCAGTGTGTCCAAAGAAATCTGGGATGATACTAACACCCTCAGGGAGTCTGGGAAAATCCTAGCTTCCCTGTTTATAGAATTCCATAATATCCAAAAAAGTTATATTGCCCTAAATCAGCATTGCACTTTTGATTTCGCTTGATGTGATAATTTTGATACATAATGGCCTAATTTGTCTTCAATAAATCTCTAATCTGCTCTAAAATACAATTTATTGTTAAATTGATATTTTCATTAAATTCATATGTACAACTTTTTGATATTAATTCTCATGCAACTTTTTGGCTCCTGAAGTAATTGTGTACAAAATGCAATGAATATTTATAAAATAATAAATCAAGAACAAATATTAAGGTTGTCGGATATTTGAGTGCTAATGTGAAATGAGAAGAAACGAAGATTACGATTAGAGGTGGACTTTTTATTTATTTATATTTTTACGATGGCACTTAACTACTCGCAATTCTCACAACAAGTTACTGCTTTCTAAATAAGCAGGAAATTTATATTGATGTTACGAAGGAATAAATTAGCATAAAATTCCCTTTGTTACATCTTTAGAAGAATTAAAATTACTAGTTGGCTTTATTATTAATAAACAACATGTCTATGCGGCCATAAATGAAACGTATACTAATAATAAATGTGTTGGACAATTAATTCCGGAACAAAATTAAAATCCGGTATCTCGACATTTGTAATTTTCAAAACTGGGATTCCGGTATTTTCAGATTTCAAAATATTAAAACACATAATATATAACTCACATAAAAATTGTTAAAGGTTTAATAAAAACTATAAGGTCTACTTCGTAAAATAGCTTTAAAAAAATGGTCTTTATACTTATGTAATTAAACATGAACATACTAGAGAATCAATAAAATGAAATACCTAATGTAATAATATAATAATAATAACGTTAGAACCTGTCAAGGCAATTTACTGGCTGAAAACAAGAAATAAATTCAACATACCCCCCCCCCCCCCTAAAAATAGGACCATTATATTTAAGGTAATGAAAAAAATTGAGAAATACAACATCAAAAATTTATAGGATCAAAGAAATTAACGGATTTATAAGTTTCAACAGATATTTAAACATAATTATATTTTTATATTTTAGGAAAAATTACCACTTTACATATAATTCTGTATTTAAAAGCCCGTAACGCAACTTCTAGACCGAAAATTTAAGCTGTTCTTTGGATATTACACGTTTTTGATCCAAAATGGAGGAAAAACCTAAAACAATTAACCTTAAACAATATTTAACTATTATTTTATGACAAAATGATTTTTAAATACAGTTAACCAATAAGTATTGGACATTATTTTTCAGTAGTTATCCTGAGCCGTTCTCGAGATATTAGATATTTTGCTTTTCCACTGAGAGCACTATATCTAATGAAATATTAAAGCAATTTACACGAGATCTCTTATGCATATTTTTTAATTGGTAACTGCAGTAAGTCTATTAATTTTAGGGAGCTCTAATAGTAAAGAGGAATTAGATTGCGTTATTTTTCCAACAAAATCGAGATTTGTTAATCTGTAGAGAAAGTCATATGCTAAACACATCATTTTTTATTCTTTTGTTTTATTTATTTTTTTATTTATTTGAAAGAAGAAACGCCTGATTTGAAACACATTCTGAAGTATATTAGATGAATCAAGATTATCATATATGACGAGTTTAAAATATGAAAACCCTATTTCTAGAAGTATTTTCTTTCTTGCACCAAGGAGTCTTCATTCTTTGACCGACAGTCAGCGGGTCAAAGGCGCTACTTTTGATCTATTGTGCTGTATTACTCCTCGAAGGGTATACCTAGAGGGTGAACTTCAACCAAGGTTCGTAAAGTAAGAATCTGAAATGGGCAAAGAGCTACTCTCGAAGGAATTGGGTTCAAGATGTTTGGGATAGTATTATGATATACACCTGTCTTTTTGAGAGATTCTCCCTTTGAGATTACCGTTGCCCCACTCGTAATCTACACTGATTTTTTAAAGAGATCTTCTCCTTCAAAAAGCAATGAGCTAAAGGGTTAATTTTACTTCCGTACGTGCGACTTCCGTGCAACTGAAATGTTGTGCCATTTCTTGCGATTTATGTATATATGAAGTAAAATTTTACAACGAGCGAGTTCCGTACAAGTTCATTTTTCAATAATGTGTGAGTTCCGTACAAAGGAGTATGGGGAATTCTGCCTTTCAAATATAAACGTTTGGTAATGAAATAGTTTTAATAACAAATTAGGAAATATTTTTAATATTTTATTTTTAACTTTAAAAAAAATTGCTTTTCTTTTATAAATTTTAACTTTTAAATTTTTATTCTCAGTTCTTCCTTATACAAATACGAAAACGAAAACACATTGTGCAAATGATTGGGAAAACAAGGCTAAGATATTCAAGCAAAAAAAAATAAAATTGTGTCTAACAACTGTTTCGAGAATACGCGAAATCTCCTTCGTCAGGGCTAAAGAACCAACAAACCTGAAATCAAAAGGACAAAATATGACACAAAGAGAAGAAACAGAGTGGTATATATGCCCAAGTCGTGGATTGAATAATGCCAAACATTAATGCTTAAATGTGCATCAGGGCAAAGATGACAAAGTTTCATTTTGTATTTAAAAGGAACCTGCTGTCTTTTATGAAACTTACGACCAGATTCCTGAAAATTCTTACTGCAATGTATTTCCTTCATATGCAGACTTCCTATCATAGGCATAGTTGGAATCCCAAAAATAGTGTGTGCGGGTGTAGACGATCAAATATGGGTTACACTTCTGAATTTGATCTATCCTCGAATTATAAAAGTATAAATTGTTCTTGTAGGGCCGTAAGCTATATTTTATTGGTCATGAAATGCGATTCATAAACGCATTAGGTCAGTATAGTTGTGCTTTAACGTTGTAGGTCACAAGCATAAAAAGTTGACACCACTGGTTTACATAATACTGATTCTCTGTTTATAACATTTATATTACTGCAGTTAGATGATGAATATAAATGAATGCTCTTTTTGGTTAATTTATTTGAATGTAACCGAAAGATTATTTTCAGCATTGTATCCTCCATTTGATTGTCAACCCCCCAACACACACGCACACACTTTAAGATCCGTTAAACATGTGGGTAAGTCCTTCCGAGAGGTTAGTGGTAGAGGGAGGAGGGTAGGGTCCCTGTGGATGCCTCCCCCCACTGGGTTCCGGTCTAAATTGGGTGGCTCTTCCCGGCCGTCCAAACAGTTACCTTACACCTTTCTGGTAGGTCAGACGGTCTGGGTCTCAACAACAACACTCTAAGATCCTTACTCTCTCTCTATTCACCTATTATAATAAGTTTACATGAGATAGAGAAAATTTTGAAGTAAGAATTTTCAGTAATATGGTTGTAAGCTTTATAAAAAAAATATAAATACAAAAATAAAATATTTCAGCTTTGTATTGATGTAATTTTTATCATTAATTTTGAAAATTATTCAATCCATGACTTGGATATATATGCACACCTCTGTTTGTGTCCATTTCGTCTTTTTAACTTGTTGGTTCTGTAGCACTAACAAAGAGGACCCAGCATATCCTCGAAACAGTTTCACGCTGCTTTTCCCTTTTATTATCGATTGAATACGTTGTTCAAGTTTCCCTTATCATTTGCACAAAGCATATTTTGCTTATTGGTGTCCATATCGGCTATACAGTATCCAGCATTGTAGCCCCATTTGATCCTTGAACCCCGATCGCCGCTCCCTTCCGAGATTCTGGCAATGCCTATGAGAAAGGCTTGTATACGACAACGAAACATACTGGGTCTTTTAACACCAGATGCTTATGCTTGGATTTAAAATACAGAGTCATTTTGATTAAGTGTTACGACTTTTTTATACCTTTGAGAGACACAACATTTTGAAGGATGTTCCCATGTAGCTGTATACTACCAACATGGCAGCCAGTTTTGTAGCTATTGGGGATCATTCAGCTGCATGATAAGGAAATCATTAAAATATGATTAGCTATGCATTTCTGAGTAAGTAAATTTCTTAGTTTGAGAAATTTTAGCACATAAAACAACACGATTCTTAATTAATGTACGAAAACTAAATGCATGTCGGTTTAGCACGCTCGAGTTATCTTGTGTTATTCATTTGTAAACACATCTCTTACTTTTGACATGTTGAGATGTGTCATTTCATCATATCCTGAGGCGGGGCACAATCCCAAAAAAACCAATACCCAAAAAAATATAAATACAAAGGTTAAAATATAATACAATCCAATAAGGTTTAAAATACAAAGAATTAATGTATATCACAAAAGTCAACGACAAGCTAAATTTGGGTTTTCTAGCTGCTCCGGTTCTTGTGTTATTACTAAACAAGAAAAATTAATCATGCATAAAGCATTGATTATGAAACACTTTCTAACTGAAATGCAATTTTATTTTACCACCTCTAAAATGCTGGATGACAGGAAGTAGATTTAACGATAATAATATCACATACAAAAAGTCATTACATATTTTAGAAAAAATACGGATTTGAGAAAAAATCAAGATACTTTTGAAATTTTCTAAAGATAACCAATAATTTATTTACAATTTAAATTTAAAAGCACATATTTTATCAAACTATTGCAATAATAATCATTAGTTGTGCAAAATCTGGATTGTTAATAAATTAAATGTTTCTGTCAAGGTATTCAGAATCTCGACTCGACAAATGAAAGTGCCCGTCATATGTAATCTATGGTGGACTAGTTTCGATACGATAGAAATGATTTTTGTTTAAGTGAGGGATATTCATAGGACACAATATTTATTTTATGGGTAGTTTGTAAGTGTTATTTTAAGGATATGTCTGTTAAAAAAATAATTTATAATCCATTCAAAATGACACATTTATCCCTAGTTATGTTAAAAGAATTCTTTAATTTGAAGCTTAAAACCATAAACATAAAAAAATTTCGAAAACGATTTCTAAACTATTTAATTAGTACTATAGGGTCCAAATAGAAAACCAAATCCGGCATTATGAGAGTTTTGATTGTCACCCTTACCTTTCCGAAATCATGACTATTGTCTATGATTACAGTTTTTAAATATAGCTAAACATATCTTGTAATAATTTAACAACAGAGATTATAGGATCTAAACTTCTGTTGCCAAATGCTAAAAAATAATTTATTGCAAAAACTCGATGTTTTATAAGAGTGTATAATTTCCCTCTCAATAGTGCTTGCTGATAAGGCATCCTTGGGACAAACCAAAGAGAGCCTTTTGAGGGAAAATATTGATATGTTTTTGCTGACAGTTCAATGAAATTTATGAAAATCAAAAATTTTAAATTTTTTAAAAAAGTGTCAAGATTGGTATATGTGCCGTCAGGATCTCGAACAGGGGAGGGAGGTCGAAGATCAAATGTGGTTGTTTACAGCGTTGTATTTAATATTCCAATATAGACTCTATATAGAACATAATGCAATTATATATGAAGAACTAACGTAATCATTATCAATGGCTGGTTATGGCGCCTCCTACATAACTGCAGATGCACGATCTGTCTCACTCGATACTACATTAATGTCATAACATGCACTAAAATTTGTCAAAATATGCATGCAACTATGCATCAAAAATTCAAGAAATAATCACTTATAACATAAAATACATGTATTTATATATTTTGTTCGAATATCATTTATGCATCTGAAAGCATTTGAAAAAACTATTATTGCAAATCAAAAGTTTTTATATCATTATTCAAATGCAGTTAAAATTTTCATATAGTGAGTAAATGTTATTGCTGTAACCAGCTAATGTGCTTTTCTAAGTTCTTGTCACTTAGACTTTGTTGTTTATCATCTAAAAGCATTTTAATGCCAAAAATGTTCTTTTAATATCAACTGATATAATTGGACAGTACTTGTAATCTTTAGAACTAAAAGCGATATTTAGTTCTTCAATATTTTATGCTGAAAATGACTTAGTTATAACTGCGTGTCCACTCTTCTGTTTTTCTTTTTCTTTTTTTTTCATTTCTTTTTTTCTCTCTAAAATGTAGATAGCAGATTTTACAAGCTGATCTGATATTTTTTCTGAATAATTTTTTCTCGCATTTACACAGTGTAATAACACAACCTGTAGAAATATGTTTCCATGATTATAAATACATGATTTTATTCGGGTTGATTTACTAGATTTAATTTTAGGCATTTTTACTCATAATGCTTATACAGAAAATTTTACACAGCAGCTCTTTGAAAAAATGTATGTAAAACGTCAGGTACTCGTATAAGTTGACTTTCCATTTCTTTTACCAGACCTGTCTCTTGTTGTTTTACCTGGAAGGATTTCACCATTTCTTATGATATTTACATGACCTTAGTAGTTCACGTAATTTGGCTGTTGAATGTGAAATATATTTAGCTTTGTCCGATGTTAACTTATCTAGCTATTCAAAAAAGGTAAAAAAAAATAGTTAAAATATAAAAAATGCAAGCTAAAAGGAAATAAAGTACTTGAAATATGCGTTTAAAGGCTTTTTATGCATTTACATGCTCTGTAATTATGTGTTCAATTATGCAATTGAATATACAGATATGAAATTTCATATAATTCGAGTTTTAGTCATAATATTAATCAATATATCAGTTTAATAAATTCATATATTTATAAAAATTTTTGAATGTGATTGTTTTTAAAACGTGTTTGTAACTATATTTAAAATGGATTTTTAACAAGACATTTAGTTCAAACTCTCATATTTTGTGAAGGATACGCACTGCAGAAATGAATTAATAGTTGCCGAATTTTGCTCTTGAAGGATCCCATCACATTAACTATTTTTCTAAATGTCTATAAGTGTAGAATTCCTACAAAACAGCCAGTTCTAGCATTCTAAAAATCGGCACATTTATTTTCTTGCATAAGATTATGCATAAAGTACATTTTCACGAGCTAAATATAAGAAAAATCGATTTCTTTAGTTTTGATGTGAACCTGCTAAAGTGGACGCCACATTTGTAGTTCAGTCAAGTTTTTTTCTGTGAACATCTTAAAAAATGATCAACACTTTTAAGACTTACAATAGAATGCATTCACAAGTATCTGGGAGAAAGAACTGTATGGATACCTAATCGCTTAAAGCCAAGCGAAGTCACAGAAATATTTACAACCAAATGAGTGGTGTGTCAACTTAAAAAGCGGGACACCATTAGCGTTATCCTTCGTCCTTTGTCGGCTTTCTCCGCCCCGTAGGGTAAAATCACATCCCTCTGAGCTTGACCACTCAACATAGGCGATACTTCCCGTTATCGTAAAGGGTTTTCATTGTTCCCGTGCCTGGGGTGAACATTCATTCTCCTCAGCCCAGGTATTAAAATTCCCACGTCGGCGATTCAATTTGAAAACCTAGCGATTAACAAAATGACCGGCCAAACCCCGTAGATATCCTATACGTAGATATTTCTTCTAATATATCCATTTTATATTTTATAGCCGTCTAATTCCATAGATATATAGGATGTGTCTTGATACATGATCTGGCGCCGAGGTGACGATTCTATCCTTTGACCCCACCAGCTCCTTGCGGAACTTTACACGCTGCACTTTCATCATTTTTACAACTGCCTCAAATTTTAAAGGGTTTCCGAAAGCGGATGTGTAATCGGAAATAAAGTTATACGCCAAAATTAATATGTTGCGCGAAACTCTATTGGTTAAATATTCATTATAACATATTTTGCATCATGATAAATTAAAAACAAAATTAATCTATATGAAATAGTTTCAGGTAAGACTCCTATATTCAAATTATACGCTGCATCTTTAGGAGCCGAAAGCAAATAAAGGGCATCAACTTTGGGAAAGGGGGGGGGGGTGTCCGAGCCATATAGCTGATATTGCGACGACGTATTGTTGTTCTACTTTAACCTACATATGTACTGTCCATAAACGTCTATACGGTAAATATGAAGGAGAGTGGCAAAAATAGTGCGTTTAAAGACTACTATTCCGCCCAGTCATATTTTATATTCATTTTGAAGCTATAGATCGTAAGAATTTCGCATTTTTTTTTAGTTTCGGTACGCGACAGTTTCTCGCTCAGAGCAATTTCAGCAATTCAAAGTTAAATTCGATGGATTTTTAACTTACTTGCAGACGCAGACAAAGTTGGTTTATGTCCCTCCCCCTATCCCTCTCCCATTCTTTTGATCGGTAAAATTAGTAAAATATCATGTGTTTGGTGCTACAAAGAGATATTTTTTAAATTCATAAACGTCGAAATATTAAGAAAATTAAATTCCTTCAAAAGGAAAAGTAATTTAATTGTTATGAAATAAACATATTGGGGAATTTTTACAATAAAAAGGGTTGCTCAATTCATAACGTCCGATAATATAACGGGGGAAATGGCCGAAATATCGGGATTGCGATGTTTTAAAAGTTATAGAGTAAGTGATCAAAAGGTAGAAACAGCGTAGAAATTAATTTAAAATCTTCAAAACTCATTGATAAAATCCCATAAATTAAAGAAAAATTAGTGGTCGGCTTTCTTAAAAATAGAAAAGGAATATATAATAGTAAATAATTTAGCTTAGAAAGAGGTAAAAAAAAATCAAGATGAGAAAACTCAAGAAACTGCCATATTCGGAAATAATCTGTAATTTTGGCATACAATTAAAGCTGAAATATTCTTGAAAAATTAAACTGCTATATGGAAAAAGGGGGGGGGATGACTTTAAAATTGCCATAAAAAGTATTTTAAAAAGTTATTTTTAAAAGTTATTCTTCACGGTAAATGGATTTTTTTATGATGACTTTAAAAACAAATGTTATAACACTTATAAAGGTCTATAACCAAAACATAACGATTTAGAATAAGGATAAGATTTAGAATAAAGTTAAAAAAATGAGTAATAATAAATGTTTAAAATATTCAGAAACTGGATAAATGAAAAATCTAAAGTTTGAAAACTTATAAGAAATGGAAAATATGGGGAAACTGACAATGACTTAGATTTAGAAAAAACACATAAAGTTTTGAAAATTTATTTAGTTTTATAAATGATAATATAGCAATAATAAAGGCATGTTGAAAATATTACTCATTAAAAAATAAACATATTTCTGAGAATCTGTCTGTCTTATTAGGAAACATAAATTTTATATTTTGCCAATCTCTTAAATTTTCTCTAATTTCTAAAAATCTCTAATTCCCCCTCTGCCTCAACAGCCAAATAATAGATTTTACAAGAGTAGATCCACTAAGGAGAGTTTTCCTTACTAATAGACATAGTGGTGCCTCACACTTAACTTTCATATAAATATATGAAATAGATAAATTACCTCTATCTGTTTTAATTTCTAATTTCTACGTGTGGCCTACATTATACAATGTATCCTTTAGCTAAAATGTTTAATTAGGCCCTTCTAAAAATATTTGGCCTTATCATACGTAATGTGCCCTTTTTCAGAAGGTAGCTCCCAGCCTTTTTGAAATCCTAGAATGAACTATATATATATATTTCCTTTTATTTAAAGAAATTTAATTACTTATATTTTAAATACCAGTGACTTATATTTGATTGAAAATGGTCTGAATAGCATTTGTGAAAATAAAATAGACTTTATGTTGGGCTGGAGAAAAATCCCTTTAGGCTGGAGAAATATTCCTTTATATATAAATCAGGTACTAAATATGTATTAAATACCCCTATTTCCCTGTCCCACATATAATGTAAGCAATTGAAAGTTGGAGTTCATGGTGTGAATGCCTGGTAAAAATAGGCCTGTAACAACACCCAAAAGCTAAGTATTATACGTCATATATGCAATACAGGCACTAAAGATACTATACCCCTTTTTCCTTTCATTAACATACAGGTTGTAGGTGCATAAATAGTGTAATAGATGAAAATAATTTGAGAGAAGGACACGCGTGTGGAGCCCCCATATCTTTCCGTCATCTATTACTACAGTACGGAAGGCTTCTGAAAGATCCCATCACATTAACTATATTTCTAAATGTCTATAATTGAAAACAGATAGTTACAGCATTCTAAAAATCGACTATTTATTTTGTTTTGTGTAAAAATATGCATAGAGTGAATGAATATTCACGGTTACATATAATACTAAGCCAATTTTTTTTTTTATTTTGCTATGGGCCGGCTCAAACAGATACCATTTTGGTAGCATAGCTAATCTCATTCTTCTGGAAACATCTTTAAAAAAGGACAACACTCTCTAATACATACAATATAATTTTCCATCTTTCCGACAAATATATCGACAGTACGGAGGGCTTTCGAAAGATCCCATCACATTAACTATTTTCCTAAATGTCTATATATGTAGATTTTCTTAAAAACAGATAATTCTAGCATTCCAAAAATCGTCTAATACATTATTTTTTTACATAAAAATAAGCATAAAGTTTATATTCACGTGTTACATAGAATAGACCAGTTTTTTTTTTATTAATTTTTATTTTTTTTATTTTGATGCGATCAGGCCATTTTTTTATTTTGATGCGGTGACGCCATTTTTGAAATATATTCCATTTTCTTCTGTGAATATCTTAAAAAATGATTAACACTCTTTTAAACATACCATAGAATGCTTCCACAAGGATCTGAAAGAAGGATTTGTATGGATATCCGTTGATGATTGCTGACATTTAAAACGGCGGTATTTAGAGCATTTTTGAATGATACTTATGCGCGACTGCACAAAGCACTTATACAAATATGTACTCTGAACACGGGAACAGTTTGGTCAGAGTTAGGAATCGAACGTGGATCCTATAAGTGATGTTTTAACCACTGGGTTGTCCAGCCCCCTAATGTTAAGCTAATGTGAATTAAAAAAATCTCGTTTGAACCGTATTATTCAGAGAACTTTAGTATCGCACAAAGTTTCGCCGTTGTCCGAAATTTCGAATTTCGGTTACAGACGACACGCACATGAGACAAGACAATTTATTTTACTACGCGAGATAAAAATATATGAACCATGGGTATTTCTAATCAGTGGAAATGAAACAAAATAAAATTATTAATTAATTATTTTGTATGTCAGAATTTTTCTCTTAGATCCATGAATAAATAATAAAATAATACTCTTATTTCTAAATTTTGCTTTTGTAATACTCAAAGTTTCCCACAGATGGAATATTTTAGATTACATGAAAAAATTCGTATACATGAAATCTACGGCAACAAACTGTCCTCAGAACTCCTGAACCATTCTGTAAAATGCTATTGTATGTAACTATCCCCCACTCACACACCCAGACAAAAAACAAATATGGATATTTATGGGATTATACTGATTTTAAAGAGAGATGTTTCAGTCTACTTTTGCGTTAATAGTCAGGGCCGTGACAAGGGATAAGACAGTGAGGCGATGTCCTCGGGCGCCGTCTCACAGGGACGCCGAAATTGAAATTTTTATTATTAGTTTAAAAAACTAAAAATTGTTTTTAAACAAAGCACTCTACTTTCTCTAGTTCTAAAACCGGAACGTCAACAGAAATACAGTGCTTTAGTAATAAGAAAATATAAACATAATTTTAATAGTATTTCCTCTAACAACTGAGATTCAACTTGAATTAGGTAATTAAATAATTATAAAAAAGGTAATCCTTCAGGAAATTATAACTTTTGTAAATTGCCTTTTTACTTGATTCAAGACAATACCTAAATTAAAGCACCGAGAATTAATACCAGATTTCAGGAAGCAGATTCATTTAAATGATTCCGTTTTCCTTTCAATTTAAGGCGCAATGAAGGATAGAAATAAAAATTAACATTGATCGAAAAAATTAATTTCACATATTTAAAGCACCATATGAATCAGGATAGAAGAAAGGGTCATCACCCTCAAACCAAGTTCATTGTTCACAATACAAAAATTTGAACACTATATCTCCCTTTGTAGTTAAAACACCTCGCTGGATTAGCAGGAAACAAACTCGCAAAATGTTTACATTTCTAACTAAAAACTTTTGAAAAAATTCTGATCATTAATATTGAGCGCATTTTCAGAGTCAAATAAGTAAACTAAATTTGGACACTTAAATGAAAATGATATTTAGCATTTTTATGAATCAAATAGTTTTACTTGTACAATCAAGGCTACACAGCATTTCTTGTATAGAGAAGTAATTCTCGCTTATGTGTGAAAATTCAAGGTAATGATTCTCCACAGAATCTATCAAGATTTTCTTTGTTTTCACTTATCCTACTATACATAACGTACTAGTAAATAATTCGACCCTTCGATTTGGATGAATTTAAACATTTTGAGCCTTCCTGAATATAAATCAATCATTTTTAAACGATGTCTCCCTGTAGACACGATATCTCTCGAACAAATTATGTGCTCCAAACGAAGTTTCGCACTGTTATTTTAATCAGTAAACTTAGTGGCCTATTTATTTTACTTATCAACGAATTTTACACAATAATTTGTATCCTTTATGATTTTGCACTTTTCTTTTTCTCTTTATATAAAAAAATAGGAAGAAAAAGTTATTTTACCCTAGTTTCACCAAATTTTCGTAAAATTTTTTGTTCCAGTATCAGGTAAACAAGATCAAATATTTCTATTTAACTCTGATTTTCATAAATTGAATAAAAATATAATCTATAATTGACTATAATCTATAACAGATATGGATACATTTAGACTATTGACATTCAGAGAGATTAGACAAGGGGTATACTCAATCTTTCAAACATGTTTTGTTTCGATAATTAAAATAACATTATAAAATAATTGTATTGAAAGCTTTTTTAAATTAGTCATTTTAAATAAATTTATTCATTTACTAGCAGCATACCCGTTCTTCGTACGGAGTATATAATATAAAGAAACTTGAAATTCATAATCATGCCCAAATTCTTATAGTATACTGAATGACATGTTTAATCAAAATATTCTGTTAAAATATTTAATATAATGCTCCTAAAAAGAAGTTTAGGAATCTCTGTTCTCGCTATATAAAATTATCTTCATGGACATATCTGAAGAATGAAACATCTTGGACCCCTTATGTAAGCAAATATAAAAAAAAATATGGAATTGAATCAATATATGCAAAATAAAAGCGTTAAAATTGTATGGGACCCGTACTAATTATATACGCGAATATTAGAAAATATAACCTGTATTAGTAGATTACATGTATAAATTGAAAATACCAATAAACCCGTAATCTTTAAATCTGAAGACAGTCATTTATTCCAATATATGTCAAAATTAAAGTGCTAAAATTATATGGGAAGATATACACGTACTACTTATAATGTCCGATTATTAGTAGAAGATTACCCGTTTTGCAATATGAGTCTCAAATGTTTTTTGGTAAAATACAACAGACGACGTAATAAATTGAATATATAATTAATCCCCTTAATCTTCATACCAGAAGACTGTACTTGATTCCAATATATATGCCAATATATGTCAAAATATATGCCAATATACCTGTACTACTTATATTCTCGTAGGTTAGAAGATATACCCGTGCATTCCTAGAAGATTACTCGTACAACGTACAATATGCGTGTGTCAGCAATTTTTGCCGCAATAAAACAATGGCGTAATAACTTAAAAATATCAATAATCCCTGAATCAATAATTCCGGAAAATATCAATAATAATAATGTTTAAGCCTGAAGAGTATAATTGATATTATCCAGTCCAAAATAAAATGGCAATGAAATTTATTTTATATACATATCTTTATTATTCAAATCGGAAAGGATTTAATAAAAATCGTCTGCCGCATAAACACATTGGATTTAAATCCGTTGCTAAGCGACATGATATCATTTGCTTCAAATAAATTGGTAGAAAAAATATCGTCTAAATAGTTATATTTCTATGGAACATTTGGCGACAGTTTCGTCAAATTAGCGACATTTTAAAAAATCGCCAAATTTATCGCCAAGTGGGACTGTAGAACTGACAGTTCCACTTTGCGACAAATTGACGAAATATCATCACAATACTATCCCCTAACAAAAAACAATTAATATCATTTATGTAGCGCAATTTTATCAATTTCAAGATATTTTTATAGATTTTAAAACATTTTTATCAATTTGGTGACATTTTAAAAATTCGCTAAATGTATTACTAAGTAGGATGGTTGGTCTGAGAGACAAATGCTAACCAAACATCATTTCAGTACTCTCTTCTAACAAAACAAAAAAAAATTTCATTGATATGTAGAAGACCCAAGCCACACGACCAACCCGAAGGTTAATGGCAGCTGTTTGTGTGTCGTTTATATCAATTTGGCGACATTTTCGTCAATTTGGCAAAGTTTAAGAAAAGTTGTCAAATTAGCGATATCCCTCCAAATTCGTAGCTTTGAATTTGCAGATCTGAATGAAACATTCTTATCCCGTTTCAATATACTAAATGAAAACACTACAATTGTATTAGAAGATATACCCGCTCTACTCTTTTTCTGTTTCAACAATCGGCTATATGAATTTATTGGCTAAACACAATATATGAGTTTAGTAGCTAAATACGATATAAGCTTGAAAACTCTTTGCCAAAATAAATGAAATTGATGTACGCAGTCAGCAATTAATATAATTAAAAGAAAAATCAAACCGTCCATTCATAAGATATACTTTTATATCCATTTATCCATTTATTTATTATTTAAATCGAAAAAAATAATAAAAACATTAACAAACACATTTAATTTAATTGCGATGCCGAGCAACATGATATATCCTCCTAAAATGTTAAAATTTATTAACCACTAACAGCACACCCGTTATTCGTACGGAGTGTATAATTTAAAGAAACTTAAAGTTCTCAATCATGTGCAAATTCTGTTAAAATATTAAATTTATTGCTCCTAAAGAGAAGTTTAAGAATATATGTTCTCACTATGCAAAATTATCTTCACGATCAGATCTGAAAAATAAAACATCCTGCCCCCTTTTGCAGCAAATTTACAGAAGAAAAAATAGGAATTGAATGAATATATGCAACCCCGTACTAATTATATTGTCGCAGATCAGAAAATATGCCAATGTGTTAGTAGAAGATTACCCGTATTACAATATGCGTCTCAAAAATATTTGCCAAAATAAAAGAGATGACGTAATAAATTGAAAACATCAATAATATCCGTACTCTTTATACCAGAAGGTCGTAATTGATTCCAATATATGCCAATATATATCAAAACATATGTCAATATACCTGTACTACTTATATTCTCGTAGATTAAAAGATATACACGTGTATTGTAGAAGATTCGTACAACATACAATATATGAGTTTAAACAATTTTTGTCATAATAAAATAATTGCATAATAACTTGAAAATATCAATAATCCTTGAATCAATAATCCCCGAAAATATAAATAATAATAATTTTTAAACCTGAAGACCGTAATTGATATTATCCAGTCAAAAATGCTATAAGAAAAATCAAATCGTTCTTTTCTAAAATATATTTTTATATCCACTTATTTATTATTCAAATCGAAAAAATAATTATTAAAATTAACAGACAGATTTAATTTAATTGCGTTTCTGAGTAACATGATATAAGATAGAATCTTATATCATGTTAAATATGTCATGTCTTATAACATAAACTGCGAAATTAAATAACGATTTTGATTTCTCTATACTTCTCATTGTTCCGTAAAAGCTTGTTTTAAATAAACCATGAACCATGGAGAAAGATTTCCCCTTTAAATCATGTTTCAAACAATTCATGTTTTCAGAAAGTGACTAATTAACGCAAAAAATCTCCCATCAAACTCAGAGATTAAATTTTAATTCACTTTCAAACGATTTTCAAGCTTTTCGTTTGGATAAACCACGGAGTTAGGGAGTAGAACTCCTAGGAAAAAGTTCCGTTTTTCATTAATATCTCGACAACCCCAGGTCTTAGAAACTCGAAACATGGACAAAATTTATGGGGGGATATTTCAAGGCTATTCACCAAATTTCATTAAATTCGGTTTAGCCGTTTTTCCGTGATGATGAGACAAACGAAAATTTCGTTTTTCACTAATATCTCGAGAACCACTGGTCGTAGAAACTCAAAACACGGATATAATTTTAAGTGGGGCTATTTCTGGGCTACCCACAAAATTTCATCAAATTCGGTTCAGCCGTTCTCCCGTGATGGTGTGACAAACAGACAGACAGACAGACAGACAGACAGACAGACAGATTTTCATTTTTATTTATATAGATAAGTGAATATCATTTAGGATGTAAAGATGTTCCGTTCTTAAAAGATTGCACGTTTTTTGTTCTAAAATAAGAAGATCATATAATTAAATGATCAGTATTACACAATAAATGGATGTTTTTTAAATACTTTTGGTATTATAAAATAAGTTGATGCTTTTTAAGTACTTCGAACCAAAAATGAATTGAGATCAGAGCATTTCCGTCTCAATTTTAACTGGAAATAAACTGGGGTACATTGTGTTACTCCAATCAATCGATATATTTGTTTGGAACTTGAGACTAAAATTTTCTCCACTCCTATACAATGATCATATATATATGCTATATGCTTACAGTAGGAAACAAACTTTTCCAGAAAAGCATGTTTTATTTGGATATATTATGCAAAAATTGAGGTCACGTACATGTGACTCAGTCTTTTTAAAAATATTTTTCATATATGCCTCTGCCTGAGCTATCCTGACCGCATAACAAACACTTCAGAATATATTCCTACTAATTCGATGAAGATACTTCTTGACCTTAACAAATGAATACATTTTCTAAAAATTATCACATACTTGCACTTATATTCATTTAATATACCAGAGTCGACAATACCGAGCTTGAGTCTGTATGAAGTCTTGTACCGACTATGAAGATTTAGAACCCTA
Source organism: Amaurobius ferox (assembly GCA_951213105.1). Taxonomy (NCBI): domain Eukaryota; kingdom Metazoa; phylum Arthropoda; class Arachnida; order Araneae; family Amaurobiidae; genus Amaurobius; species Amaurobius ferox. The sequence goes on from OX578143.1 coordinate 11,791,747, forward strand.
GCCTGTTGATCTCGAGACAAGCACTCTAAACTATCAGGAGAATGTGCTTGTGTCAAATGTATGCAGTTTTATCATATTCGCTTGTCAGAAAGTAGTTTTTTGGTTAGTTGGTAGAATACTCATATAAATTATCGTGCAATAGGCAGTTCTACTCATACCGACTAACTTCTCAAACCTCAGCTATTTGCTCTATATACGTATTTCTATATTCTGTTCTATTGTGGACAGACAGGATTGCCATAACAAATTTGTACATATGGTGTCTTTAAATATCTATTCAGGGGAATTTAGCAATATTTGTACTTTTTCCGCATATTAAAACATATGTATTTTGCGTTTGGCGTTCTATATTTTGGCTTCCATTGTTAAAGCATAGATACTTTTAGAATTAAACGGATATGCAAACTTGTGGGAAGGGGCTCAACTCAGATGACATTAAAAGACTGTGCCCATTGGGTTTCTGTGGTTTTATTAGTATGGAGCATGAACGTGGTGCATATTCTCTTATTAAGTAATTTTTTCCTTATTAGTATGTCCATATCTAACCTTCCCTTCATTAAAATCAATTAATCCCATTTGACTATTTTTTTCTTTTTAGCACATAGAGTATAGGACTATATGTAAAAACAATTTTGATGAGTCAAAAATCAAATTCTTGTATTTATTTTGAAGGTTATAGGTTACACGCGTTTTGGAGCATCCCTGAATACGAATTAACCAATTTTAACCATCTGTCTATTTCTTTGTAGGTACAATAGTATCGAACAAGTTGATAATACAGAAAAAAAAATTGGTACGATTATTTCAATCGGTAAATGTTAGAAGCCTATTACCTGTTGGGGTAAACGGATCAAAGAATAGATCTTATTTTTTTATCTTGCTTTTTAAATTCGGAAAAATAAGTAAACTTAAACATATGAAAATGTTACAGAAATATTTATGTATTTATAATGTCAGCTTTTTAACACGAATGTCATCATTTACATGAGGTTTATATGCACTATTCTTGAGATAGTTTATGGTTTTGTTCAAAAATGGAACAATTCGGGAAAAAAAAATATAAATTCCCTATTATCAAATGAGTGAATGCTTTATAAACAAACAGCTTAAATCCGAAATGAATGGACATCATTATTTAGAAATCATCCCTATCTGCTCTCGAGATATTAAAACATTTATTCATCTATATTTTTTTTAATGTAGTGTCACATCTTTCGAACAAATTGAATAAATCGAATAAAGTTTGGTGAGTATTTTTCAATCGATGAACATCACTCAGATACCTATTAATTTTCGGAGAAAACAAACCAAATAGAAAGCAATCTAGTTCTGAATATTTATTTTAGAAAATCAAATAAATAATATAAAAACACAAGATGATAATATGCGCCCCACTCAAGATATATTTTTTTTTATCTTCTTTTGAAAAATAATTCACATTTAAAAGGTGTAAACGTATGGTCCGCGTTTTAAAAGTGTATATGCATTGTCCGCGTTTTAAAGGTATATACACATGGTCCGCGTTTTAAAGGTGTATACGCATGGTCCGCGTTTTAACGGTGTATATGCATCGTCCGCGTTTTAACGGTGTATATGCATCGTCCGCGTTTTAAAGGTGTATACGCATAGTCCGCGTTTTAACGGTGTATATGCATTGTCCGCGTTTTAAAGGTGTATACGCACGGTCCGCGTTTTAATGGTGTATATGCATCGTCCACGTTTCAAAGGTGTATTCGCATGGTCCGCGTTTTAAAGGTGTATATGCATAGTCCGTGTTTTAAAAGTGTATAAGCAAGTTTAAAAGTGTATGTATTAAAGTCAGAACAAAAATTTTGCTCTCATACTGCTTACATTTAAAATAAAGTACATCCATTTTCCCGATTTTATGAAGTCTTTTTAAAACTCGCATTAACAGCAACAATTAAACTGTTGAACCATCTCAGGAGAGATGTTTTTCTAACTCACTGAAGAGAAAATGCAGTGTCAAGAGTCTAAGGATTAAAATAAAATAAAAAAAAGTATATGAAATATAAGTTATAATTGAATTAAAAAAAAAAAAAAAGTACGCTTCGCGGTTTGAGTTTATCCGTGTTTTGAATTCCGAACCTGTGCTCCATTTATTACCAGGCAAATATTTACACAGATACAGAATATACATACAGAGAGAAAGACTGTATTTTACAATTACACACAACTCTCAAAAACTGAATCACACTGTATTTCTATAAATGCCATGCAAAAATATGCTGTGAAGATGGTTGTATATACCTTATTTCTAAACATGTTTAGCTTCCTGGACGGGAATATTATTTGACATATGGGAAATAATAAAAGACAGTCTAGCTAGAATCTGTTTCTTATAACATTAGCTCCCAAACTATAAATTGGAAATCAAAAGGAAAAAAATTACATTAGTTTCAGAAGTGTAATATTTTTCTGTTTTGGCGAGTTAGAAATATATTTCAAAATCAAAATTACAACAATTTGCGGAGGGGATTGTGCCTGCTAAAAAAATGTATGCATATCTCTTTGGGGGGGGGGTCTTTTAGGGGGGGGGGTCTCTAGTGTTTCTAGGGGCTCCCGAGAAGCTAATACCTCAATTTGATAGTTCTATGGGTTGTCCTCGGTTTCCCTCAAAGACCAACACGGGTGTTTCGCAGATTTAGCTAGAGGGCAGTTAACGCCTTCCTTCTGAAAACCAGTTCCGCATACACACAATATGTTGCAATTCTGATAAACCGCGGACGTGTTTTTTTGCAAGACACACACAGATATTCGCGAGCTATACACAGTTATACACAGACTATATACATATACCACCTAACTGGGGACCTATGCCAAAAGTCAACCAAACTTTTTTCAGAATATTATCTGTCATTAAATAGCACATTTCTGCAAAAATCCAAAGCGAGGACGTCCCCACTTGCCGGTGTGTCCCCACTTGGAAGGTGTGTAAACATATGAATGTCCCCACTTCCCACCATACGCCAACACACACATACTTTCACACACACACACACACACACACACACACACACACACATACACACACACAGACATCACTTCAAAAATGTTTGATTCGTGATTAGGAATGCTTGAAACGTGCTCTGCCGTCGAAAACTCGAATTCGAATTTTCGACCCCGTCACAATACTTTCCTTATACATTATGTATATAAGGAAAGTAAAAATGTGAGATTTTATAACCTTAAATTCCTAAGTCAAGTTTAGGTTATATGTCGAATCCCCGTGTTCTCATATCAGTACTTCCCTAATACATAAGTGAACACATGGATTTGTGAAATTTTTAGTTTTATACTATAGTATATAAAATACGATGAACTAAAAATCGAATTTCATCTCAACGAGATTGACGAAGATAGATGCTACAACAAGGTAGGTAATTTAATTTTATCGAAGTAGTGTAACCAATAATTGGAACCTACGTTACCTTGAAAAGTACTGTTAAGTGTAAAAGAAGTTTATATCTAATAAACTTTTGTCAAATAAATAAAATGGTATATGCCTTAAAGGTTATTTACTAAATTGCATGTATGTGAAGAAAATGAAAAAAAAAAGTTAAAACATCCTTCAATACAGTATATAGTTTTATTCATTAAAGAATGAAATTTATTAGATATTTAGTTACGAAATGTACTAATTAGCATCATATCTCGAAATAATTAGAACCACCAGGTTGATATAAAATGCATAATTAATGATTAATATCAAATAAACGCTCAAAAAATATGCTACAAAAATAACACGATAAAATAAAAATTTCTTAAATACAGCATACTCGTTTATACAAATATTAACTGGCCTGCCGGTTACAGAGACATAACACAGCATATTTCTTCAGGACTGACAAGAAGGGCCATTTCACTTGCTTAAGGCTGATTGACTGCTTGGCATCGGTTGTCGATCGGATTTGGTTCTTATTTGTTGATTTGACTCATTTGTCAATCTGAATTCAGTAAGTGTGATCCTTCTTGTCATCGATCCTGAAGAAGGTAGTTTGTGTCATTGAAATCCGTTAGAAACTCAGTGGTTGTCGACTTAGTTCTGATTGCCTGATTTGTTTCATTTGTCCATTTGATTTCAGTAAGTGGGAGTTTCATAGGCCAACCCGGGCTTATACCTCAAAGTGGTAGTTTGATTGGAAACTCTTCGGTTGCCTATTGGACTTGGTTCTGATTTGCCAAATTGGCTTATTTGTCGATCTGACTTCAGTAAGTTGAAGTCTGATTGGCAACTCATCGGTTGTCGATTTTACTTAGTTCTCAGTTGCCAATTTAACTCATTTGTCTATCTTCAATAACTGGGATTGCGCTTGTTGTCGATCCTGAAGAAAGTAGTTCGTGCCTTTGAAACCCGTAGAGAGTTTACATTTGTGTGTACTGTATGTACAAAAATTCCACTTTATCCTGTGACGATTAATATGTTAGGAGTCAGAGGTCTATGCTACTTTCCTTGCATCCATACTTAAATGCAATTGAAGAATTGAATATCAGTATGAAAAATATCAGTAATGGATGTTTCGTTATATTCAGCTATTCATTTTTAAACCACAATTAAAATACGTCTTTACATATTCAAATAGATAAATTAAGCACATTTTGGATAATAATAAACATAATTTGGCTTTTTTATTCCGCTTAAAAAGTCTAAATTATTTTTTTATTAATTAAATTTATAATACATCCTTCAACGTATTAATGTTAGTAATACCATTATTAACAGTGTTTATTTTAAATCATGAAATTATAAAATATTCTATATAGTTCAAACTTTTGCACAATACATCTAAGTATAAAGTATTTTTCATGGTTTCTTACTTCAGTTATCGTGTTCATACCTCAAATGCATAAAAAAACATACGCGGGAATTTTGTCCAAAAGTGTTTCACTCAGATTCAAGACTTTAAACGTTCATTTTTGCCAAAATCTCAAGAAAAATTTGTATGAACCGCTACGTCCTCTCTACTATAGGATAAAGTATTAATGAATTTATAGGAAATATTAATATATTTGTATTTAGAACAACTTGCAAGCCGATATGTTTGGTTTTAGTTTTATAAACCTTGCTTTTGGCATATAATGTTTCTTTGGTCTTTGTGGCATTGCGTGTTTATACTTTCTCCCTGCATACGAAAATATTCTGAATCTTACCCAGAACTTGCGCGTTGTTGAAATCACATTTCAACGCGGCAGCGTTCCGCTTCGCCAAGTTGCCAACTTCGAATCTGTAGTTAGCATGTTTATTTTATACGTGGCGTGAACTTAGATTTCCAGGTGTCTGTAGCTTAGCTCCCAAGATATCTAAATACTTGTTTAATTTTTGTCTGTTAAATGCTTACACATCTGAGAGGAAAAAAAAAACATCTATGTGCGGTAACATTTGAGGGAAAATCTGATGTGGGCAGAACAGGACTTTCCTTATATAATGCAATGAAATTACTCCTTTTACAGTGAAAAAATAAAGTATAAGATCGAAGGTACTGTGTTTTTAACGTTGAATTGTACATTTGACGATTTTCAGGAAGACAATATGTAAAATTATTTCAAAGTAACCAATTAACTTATATTTCGCGCAACTCTAAATAAGCAATTATCAATATTGATAGCATCCTCAATAAGCGTCCATATATTAAAATATTGTAATTATTAATTCAACAATTAGGCTTCATTTTCATTAATTTAGCGCCAATTTTACAATTTTGACGATATTTTCGTCAATATGGGGCGAAATATCTCCAAGTTGGCGATACTTTGCTAGATAATTCGCCAAACGCATTACCAAGTTCGCTAAAGGCATTACAGACTAAAGGTGCTAAAGGTGCTAAGGGTTCGCTAAAGGTGTTACAGACAAACGGAGAAAAGATAATGTTATTTCCAAGATATTGAACTTTCATTTATTAGTCGAAATTTCGTAGATTTAGCGCCGGTTTCATCAATTTGGCAAATTTTTATGAATTAGAAAATATTTTCGTCAATTTGGCAACATGTGAAAAGTCAGCAAGTTGGAAATATTCCGACAAATTTGGCGTCAAAATTTTGCTAAACGTTACGGACGGAAAAAAAGGTTATTATTATAGTAGATTGTAATATTCTTTCCAAGATATTGAATTTTCGTCAATTAGTTGACCTTTTCATTGATTTCGTCATTTTCGTTAATTTGGCAACATTTATAAAATGTGAAGTTAGCGACATTCAGCCAAATTTGTCGCCAAAATCTCGCCAAGCATTATGGACGGAGAAATACGTTATTCTTATAGCAGATAAATGACTATTGGCGTCCAAATACAAAAGTATCACCCAAAGTATTGTTTCTCATGAATGAAACGAGCTAGATCCTCGAAAATAATGTAACTATATTTATCGCACGATATTACATTTGCAAAGTGAACATACTTCACAATAGTTAATATTAGATTTTTATTTTATGTGATTTTTTGATAAATTTATTTTTAAAATGTGCAATATCTCGAGAACGGTCGATGCTAGTGTTCTATGGTTTATGGTAATCGTTTTCTAATGAAAAATTATATAAGAAATGGCTATTTGAACTTTATTAAAGGTTTTGATCTTTTGATGATTATTTCAAAATTTCACTCGAAAATTTAGGGGGTTCTGAACATTCAATTGAGTTCAAAAACAATAGACTTCCAGTATTTACAAATTGTAATTTTTGTTCCAAATTTCGTTCGAATCGCTCCATTCGTTCGTGAGATTTCTTCTCTACAGGCTCTCTCACACACACTCACAGGCATCACCTCAAAAACGTTTGATTCGTGTTCATGGATGCTTGCAACGTGCCCTCCCCTTCAAAAACTCGAATCGGAATTTTTGACCGCGTCACAAGACTTTCCTTATACATTATACTATGTATTAAAATGGCACTTTTTACAATTTGTACTCCGGCTGTTTTCTCTTCATTGTTGACATACATTAAATATCTAACTGATTTTAATCTACAATGGCTTATTGTGTGTGTTCTAGTGGGAGGTGCAGGCTTTTTAAAAATTTGAAGATAAATTTGATTTAGAATTATAAATATTAATGGAACACATGATTTTTCGGCCATTTTCTCAATCAGTGAAGTCAATTAAAAATGATTAGTCCTTTTAGTTAAGTCAAATATATACTATGACTTCAAAATGCAACGGGTGATTAAAAGGAGGGTTGAGATTCTTCATCAGGGTACCCAGGAGCTGTAAGTACAGTTTTGGCTTTCTGGAAACTTGACATCCACAATTTTGAAATTTCATAAATTTTTTAGAAGTATGTTTTTTTTTCACTTAGAGAGGAGGTTTTTTTTACAAGGAAGTAGTGCTTTGTAAAATTTTAATATATTTAAAGATTATTTAAATTTATTTATTGTTGTATCTGTCGTAAAACCTTATTATTTTTGCATATTATCTGCATATCTGAACGTGTGCCAACGCAGTGACAATATTTTTTATTTTTAATGATCACTAAACTTTGATTATTCCTAGAACGAATCTTGATTTATATAGCATGCAGAATGTAAATAAATCAAGCGATTGTAAGATGATAATTTGAAAGATATCGTGCTGAATGTATCTGTGGTACAGATGTAAAAATATATGGTTGGAGTTTAATTCCTTATAAGTAATAATTAAATCTTTTGGTTGACTTTAATTATCATTCTTAAATTGCCCGTAAATCGTATAGCCATACATTGAATTTTTGCCGCATTATAACCCACCACAAATTATTTGTGCGAGTCCCAACAATATAAGTATATTAACATAATACTACACAATTAATTTCACCCATTTTAAACTTCAGAATCAACATTATTTATTAAACATATACATTTAAGATTCACTTACATTACATATATAGATATACATTTAAGGAGGAGACTGGGTGTGTCAGACCAGGCATTTATTTGCCTAAAATCATTATGACCTTTTATAACAGCTGATGGGTATATGCCTCCTTTGTTGTCTTTAGACGTTTGTGGGTCGTTTATTGTTGCACCACCTTTCAATATTTAGTATAAGACTAAATATCGTCACACCATGTCTTTATCTGCATACAGACTGCTAAAACACACTCTTGACCTGAACGGCCTCTCAATTCTTAAAGTGAACATCTTCACACCATTTTTTAATATCAACTCTTCTACGAATGCATGTGTAACTTAATGAATGCATCTTCTCTATATCAATAATGACTCTTATCTCTTGAATCTTTTGCCTGCTGCCACATGGTTTTGCCTGAGGTCCAGATACGAACAACGTAAGTCATTGGTTGTTTTCAAGGCGATGCAGCAATACTTCTTCATTGGTTAATTCTTTAACCAATCGGCATGATTTCAGCTTTGGTTGCCATTAGATTTTCTGATCCAACCACAGCTGTAAGCGCCTTCCGTAATTTCTGCGCAGCTGTAATTTAAGCGCTGTAATTCATTGCTTTCATGACCTCCCGGGCCAGGGCTGTTTTAAACTGGTGCCTACGGGTCTGGGTCTTTATCTGGCTTGGTAGATATCATAAATCTACGTACATTAACACAGCCAAAACATCTCCTGGTGTCACATATACTCCCCCTCACACAATTAAGCAAAGAGAAACACTATAAAACTTGTATTCTTGGCAACCCTACAATTGCTATTTTTCATCACTGAAAGTTTGTCATGGATAGCTGATACAAGTCTAAAAATGTCTTATAGAAAACACATGAAAGTTTATCTTTACACCTTATACACTCATTGCCATAAAAATTTACTCACCAAGAAATAATTGTGGGATCGTAACGAAACTTGGCATGAAGATACATTCTAGGCAGATATGCAAATGATTATAAATACAGCTTGATTGCTCATTGCGTAATGCCACCAGAGGGCGTTGAACTTTACTCTTCCTGGCGCAAAAAAATGTATGCAGAGTATTTTGCCTGTACTTAATATGTTGCAGACGGACGCTTTTTCATGGGGTGCCTTTACGCCGTCATCGAAAACAATATGATTAGCTGTCAGAGTTCGAGAGGGGAAGAATTATCAGGATGATGAATGCCGGGTGGTCACCTTGACCAGTAGCCTGCCACCTAGAATGTTCTGACATTACTGCTAGATGGTTTCGGGGCTAGTGGTCGGCGAATTACACGACGGTCAATCTTAGGACGCAATCGGTAGACCAATAGACGAGATGACCGTCACATCACCCGACACGCACGCACAACGCCAACTGCATCATTGCCTACCATCCGGGCATAAGCAGTACCTTCACTACGGATCCTTGTGTCTGTCCGTACCATCACGAGGAGTCTAGCTGAAGGACACTTGGTATCGCGGGGCTCATACCGCGTGCTGCCAATGACACCCACCCACTCTTGCTTCCGTTTGGAGTGGTGTCGCGCTCGATAGGATTGGACCGAAGTCGAATGGAACCAGACCGTCTTCAGTGACGAATCGTGATTCAGTTTGTGCAGTGGTGACCACCGTGTACGTGTGTAGAAGCCCCGTGGTGAATGCCTCAAACCCGCCTTCGCTTTACAGCGGCAAACCGCTCCCACAACTTGTATGATGGTATGAGGTGCCGTCGCATACGACACCCGGTTATCTCTAATATTGATCCACGGTACCATGAGAGTTTAGCTGAACGTTCGTGGCATCCTTAAGCCACATGTGTTTTCACTCATGACAGGGCTCACAAGAAGCAGTTTTCAAAAGGAGAATGCGCGACCCCACACATCAAGAGTGTTACAGGAATGTATCCGCCATATTACTCCTCCTCTCGCTCTGGCCTGCTCGATCCCCAGATTTGTGACTGATCGAGCATGTCTGGGATAACTTGGGACGGCACGTTGGACAGCCAACGAGTTTGGTCGAACTAGAGGCGCACTTACAACAACTGTGGAATGAGATGACGCCATACTGTCCTGTATGCCCCAATGACCACTCGTATCGCATCGTGTATTCACGCTAGAGGTGGGCCAACAGGGTACTAAAACCTCCATTCATTTGTAGTTTTTCCTGTAACAAATGATCCTTTTGCTTTTATTTTGTAATCACCTACTCATATCAACGTTGCACTTATATACACGGTGCTCACTTATATCCGTTACACCCCCCTTAACTTCTAAACGGTGACAGCTTAGGCCATAAAGTTGGTGTCTAGGTATAGTAAAAAGGTTAAGCGCTACTCGATGAGACAACTTACAAAGCCAACTATCGGCAAATTTTGGAATTAGCGGTCTCATCTCGTAAACGGCGAAAGATCGTGAAAAAAGTCAATTAGAAAGTTGTAGAGCACTCTCGATTTAGTACGAAAATATACCTTGCGCACATTAATACTCAAAACAGAATGCAAAAAATGAACATTTGTTTGGTCACGATTTCGAAAATTGTCATGTCATAAAGAGTGAAAGAAAGAAACTGATATACTTCCCTATCTTCAGGATCATTTATTTACAATAGTATATTGCTCAAAATGCTCTCCTTCAGCCACTATATACATTTGCACTCTGGACTGGATTTCTCGCTGCACATTGTGCAACATGGCATTTGTTACGGACGCAAAAGCATCAGTAATGCGTCGTCGAAGATCCTGCAATTTTGGCGCAGGGGTGGCATATACCTGCCCTTTTATGTGTCCCCATAAGAAGAAGTCCAATGGGGTCAAGTCAGGTGAGCGCGCGGGCCACTCGACGGAACCACCATACCCGATGTCTTGATTCTGGAATGCCTCTATTAGGTGCTGCTGAACGTTTGAAATCATTTGCGGAGGTGCTCCATCATGTTGGAACCATACATTCAGGAATTGGTGCAGCGGTAGATTCTCAACAAAGTCGATTATTACATCCTGCAGAAGCTGCAAGTCCCGTTGTCCCGTTAACGTGCCCTCGTAAAATACTGGTCCAATGAGCCTGTCATTAAAAATTCCGCAACAAACATTAATCGATCTGCGTTGTTGATGTCGAACTTCGACGGCATATCTCGGATTTTCCAGCGACCAGGTATGAACGTTCTGCCTATTAAACATTCCGTTACTCAAATAACATGCCTTATCCGTCCATATTACGTCTGCCAGGAATGTTGGGTGGACCTCTAAGTTATTTATCACAAAGTTGCACCACGTGTAACGTCTCTCAGCATCTCTTGGCAGGAATCCCTGCACAGGTGTGTATCGGAATGAATGAGCACCTGATTCTTTCAGGATTTTCCAGACACGGCTTTTTGAGAGGCCACAATTTTCACTGATCATTCTTGTGCTGCTCTGAGGATGGGCGAGAGCGTATGCTAGCACATCTTCAGGTTGCACTTTGCGTTCTACATTACGAGGTGTACGAATTCGAGGTCGGCTGGTCACGCAACCCGTCTCCCTTAAACGTTTTACAACTTTTAAGATGGTCTGCCGTGTAGAATGCGGACCTTGAGGGACATGTTCACGATACAGCCTTGCAGCTGATTTTGCCTTACACCCACATTCACCGTAAATTAACAACATCTCGCAATACTCGTTACTGCCAAATTTCGCCATAACTCTCCGCTTTAGCGTACAACCCAGCAGAAACATCCTTTTTATAGTAGTAGTCTCTGGTGAACAGGTATGACGTTCCATCCTCATTTACATAATACATGAGATCCATGTGATTTTTATACCAGATACGGTTGAGTTGAGCTGTGTGTTTGGAGGGACGATTTTGCAAGATCAGCAGAAAGTTTTCATGGTTTGTAGAGACATTCAGTAAAACACGCAACCGGTGGGGACAGAACCATTGTCCTCATGAATGCGAATCACGTGCGTTTCCCCTGCGCCACAACACAGGCTCGTATTTAGTCCATAAGGTGGACATTTCTCGCTTCGCTTCACAATCAAACAAATGCTCATTTTTTGTATTATGTTTTGATTATTAATGTGGGCAATGTATCTTTTTGTACTAAATCGCGAGTGCTCTACAACTTTCAAATTGACTGTTTTCACGTACCTTTCACCGTTTACGAGATTGGACTACTAATTCCAAAATTTGCAAGTAGATGGCGTTGTAAGTTGTCTCATCAAGTAGCGCATAGCCTTTTTACTATACCTATACACCAACTTTGTGGCCAAAGCTGTTACCGTTTAGAAGTTAAGGGGGGGGGGGGGGGTAACGTAACGGATATAAGTAAGCACCCTGTATATAGAATTTCGTTCGATTCTGACAACTGATTCTTGGTGCTCAAATTTTTATGGCAATGAGTGTATATCAGTTATATGCACTAATCAACATTACATTAGGTCGAGCTTTAAAATAAAGTAAAATTTAAATTTTGACTAGTTTACTGTACTGTATATATGCATATGTTTATAATTGGATTTTGGATACAGCTTTGGCAAAAAAAAAAAAAAAAAAAAAAAGTATCTGTCAGAAGGAATTTTCTATTTTTAGTTTCTACATTGATATTTATTTTAAAAAAGCTGTTACAGTTTCCGAGTTCATTGTTGAAGAAGTATGAAAATTTTACGTTTATGATTACATCTTGAAAACTAAACTTAATAGCTATAAACGATAAGCAAGAATTTGTAGCTCTCTGAAAAACCTGTAATTGTAATCAGATTTTGAATCGAATTATTTTTTTATTATTACAAAAGTTTTGTTATTTTTTACAAAATGCTATTTATGAAAAATCGTTTCGTATACATCGGACTGCAGCCACTTCCCATTTGTCACTTTTTTACACCTTTAATATACTTTTCGAAATTAAATTTTTATTCTAATTTTTATATTTTGCTTACAGAATCATTATTTTGAAATGTGGCAGTAATGTCATTATGCATAATTTTTCTTAATTGTAATGTTTTGATCTAAATAACTGTTGTGGGTTAATCATCAAATTTCAAAAGTCATTAGTGGTCATTTTTGATTTTTTTTTTATCTAGAAAAGAACAAAACACGTAATTTTCCATTTATTGTTATCATCAGTTGGCAAGAGGATCGTTTTGCTTTACTTGCTTTTTGTTCTTGTTTATGTTCTTGAATATCTAATAAATTTAATGTAAATAGAAATGTAAATAAAAAAATTAAATATAAAACTGGTCTAAAGCGAAATTATTCTGTTGGAAATGTATTTTATATTTTTAAAACAGTATTAGCTAGTCCAGTTTTGAAAATTGCAACTAAATGACAACGTTAAAGCTCATTTTATCATTAACATGTTTAATTTATATAACTTCGGTTGTTTAAGCTTGTTACTTATATTCGCGCCGATCCGGTGGTCAAGTGGTCAGGAGCATGCGTTTCCGTCTGATCGCTGAATTGCCGGGTTGCGGGTTCGAATCCCGCCAGCGGGCATAGATGTTGTCATGTCGAGGCCAAGTCAGACTTCCGCCCTTCGGGGAGCCTCTATAAAAGTGAAGCTGCAATTCTCTTCCCCTTCGCCATGGGATACCCTAGGGGAGTCTTGTGGACGTGTGGTGCGTAGGCGCTCCTTCACCACGGGGGAATTAGTAACGAACGAACTTATATTCGCAATATGCAAGCTGTCCCACAAACATTGACCTCGCTTTTATTCTTTACATATTGATCTTAGACATATATAATAAATTACAAAGTTGCGTAAAGAAAGGTACAGAATTTTATGAAATCGATTAAAATTTTCAAGGGAATTAAATGTTAAGAAATACAAAATTTAAATGTTTATACGACCTCCGTACAAAAACCTTTCCAATGAGTAAAATGTGTCCCATACACTAATAAGGTGATGTACAAAATTTCAGCATTTTATCACAAAAAGTCCCAGAGATATGTTTAAACAAGAGGGAAAAAACATGTCGGCAGATTGGGTTTCAGAGGTCATACACAAACTACGAAAGAAAACAATGATTACATAAATAAATAATAATTTTGCTATTTATTGGTACAAAAATATCTACACTGTGTAGAAATAATAATTTTATACAAAGAATACAAAGCTTGTTCAACATGTTTTCCATCCATGCCAATACAGAGCTGCATTCGCCTGATAATAAGCCTATGATGCATTTCTGCGTTGCGTCATTTGCGCTCTCCCTGTAAACAATTACATTTTTAACACTTTACAACAAAGTTGAAAAGTGTTTATGACTTTGCTCATTCTGTCTGACTGTCTGTCTGTCTGTCCGTTAGAACGATAACTGCCGTAAAAATGACTTTATCAAAATGAAATTTTAGTATGTTGTTCAGACGGTCTGTGGGACCTATGGGAATATAAATAACTAATATCACCCAATTAGTTTTTTATTGAACCCGGGTTGAAAAAATGAAGTACATTGAACCGTATGGGACCTAATTTTTCAAACATTTTTTAAGCAAATTTAAAATTCACAAATTGCTTCGAAATTTTTAGGAAATATTCACATTATCCCATAAAATATATAAAAAAAATTCGGTAAAATATATAAAGTAGTTTTTTAATTAAAAATTATTTAATATAGGGAAAAAAACAAATTCAATTAAATTCTGACTTTTGGGATATCCTCCAGAAAGAAAAATGGGATATATTATATAATAAATATCTTTCCAAGAGTTTAATCGTTTTGTATATGAGAGAGGCTACACATTTTTAAATAAAGTTGGTAGATAACAATTTTTCAAATTTTTTTTTAATTTTATATAACTTCATGATATACTTATTTGATGGCATTTTTAATGCACTTTCCTACGTCCTAGAGAGTTAAAATTTGGTACACAGCTTAAATTTGTTGAACATTTTATTTTACAAAAAATTGGTGGATCTTTAAATATAGATCATACATTTTTTTCGAAATGGCCTGCAAATAATCCCCGTTCACTTCTATAAATCATTGTTGTAATGTTGTTAAAAATTCTGATGTGGGCAGCACATGTCTTTCCCTGCAGGCTCATATTCACATTATCTTTATTTCTTCAATAATAATTTGAGTTCATCTGCACAAGATAACAGCCATATGTATTTTAAATGACATTGAATTTGCACGTTAAACTTAAATTTGGTTCTTATTTGATAGCTAGACTTATTGCCAAAGGTGGCGTAGCGAAAACGCGAAAAAATTAGAATATCTCAAGAACGCCTAGTCCTAGAGTAATGGGGTTAGTCTTATTATTTTTGTTGTCAAAAATCACGTATAAAATAGGAATTTAATTGATATAATTGAGCACACGTAGTCTTTTATTTTTATATTTAACGATTCTTGCGGGCCATTTCGCAAAAATAGCCCGTTCCTTTTCCCCGAATCGTACTAGAATAACCTACAAATGATTTATATACCAAATTTTGTTAAATTTGGTATATAAATCACTTGTAAGTTATTGAAATATTATACACCAAATTCTGTTAAATTTGTTATATTGGTTTTTAGCTAGAGTGGATAAAGGCAATTTCTGCCGGCCATTTCTCAAAGAAGGCCGATTCTTTTATTACGAATCGTACTATAATCTAATGAACATCAGGATTTCCCACAAAAAACATACATACCAAATTTTATGTAATTCGGTCTATTAGTTTTTCAATAGAGTGGATGTAATATCCTCACAGACACACAGAAACATATACAGATACACCCTTACACACACAGACGTCTTCCTAAAAATGGTTTTTTCGTCTTCTAGAAGTCCCAAAACGTGTAGATCCTTCGAAAATTCGAGTTCCGATCTTCGGCACGATTCCAATACTTTGAATACATACACACACACACATATATATTTTCTGAGTATCTGTGTATTATCTGTGTATCTAAATTCCGTGCCTATGCAATTACAATAGTTGTGATTTTAAATGATCTCTAAACTTTTATTATTTCTTCAACGAAGCCTAATTTTAACTTATGCAGAATGCAAATATCTCAAGCGATTGTAAGGTGAGTTACGTAAGAATTGCTGAATTTTTTTCACACAAAATTATTTAGCTCTGGAGTCTGGAATAAAAGTTATATGAATGAAATATTCATTGATTTTGCATAGAGAATCAGAGATTTATATGTCGATGTAGTTTTAAATATTTACGTATAATAAATTACTATAGCACTGCGATAATGTAAAAGATATCACTACTGAATATATCACATTTTAGAAATTTTTAAATGAAATTGCATTTCAGTTGGAAAGTGTTTCATAATCAATGCTTATGCATGATTGATCTTTCTTGTTATTTGTTAAACCCTCACCAAGTTTGTTTAAACATATCTCTGGGACATTTTGTGATAAAATGCTGAAATTTTGTACATCACCTTATCAGTGTATGGGGCATATTTTACAGATTGGAAATGTTTTTGTAAGGGGGCCGTATAAAAATTTTAATTTTGTATTTCTTAAAATTTAATCACCTGAAAATTTTAATCTAGTTCATAAAATTTTGCACCTTTTTTACGCAACTTTGTAATTTATTATATATGTCTAAGATCAATATTTAAGGAATATTTAAGAATTAGTGGTTATGTAAGAATGAGCCGTTTATAAGAATGGATAGAATACATAAAAGTCTGATGTGGGCAGCCCATGCCTTTCCCTGTAGACTAATATTTATGTTCTCTTTATTTCTTCAATAATTCATTAAAGCGAGCTTAATTGCACAAAATAACAGTTATTATTATTTTAACTTACACTGAATTTGCACTTCCAATTCAATTTTCGTTTTCATTTGGTCACTGGAGGGTGTCACTTTCAAAGGTGGCGTAACGAAAATGCAAATATCTCGAAAAAGACTACTCCTAGAGTAATGGGGTTGGTCTTATTATTTTTATCGTCAAAAATTACTTGTAAAATAAGCATTTAATTGATGTATTTGAGCATACGTAGTCGTCTATTGTTTAACTTAACTATTTTTGCAGGCCATTTCGATAAAAATACAGGTTCTCTTTTTCCGAATCGTACCAAAATCCAATCAATACCAGGTTAACCTACATGCGCTTTATATACCAAAATTTGTGAAATTTGGTTTATTAGTTTTTCAGCTACAGTGTATATAGGCCATTCATTCTTACTCGGAGCGTTCATTAATTAAAAATAAATTCGAAATGCTTAGATAAACTAAAGATAAAAACCAGCGTGCTGTGCTATTGTATTTATTTTCCATTATTTTTGTTCTACAAGATATGATATTGCACAATTCAGTTTTACTTTATTGTATAATAATCTGAATAATACACTCTTTTGAAAAAAAAAAAAAAAATGAACCATGAAGAAAGTTACTGTTTTATTGAAATTAAATATGCGTGTAGCTCATACGAGTCGGGTGGCCTGGGCTTTCGACAGGTAATGACATAATTACAAAATCAAGGCCGCAGGACTCATCAATGGTTAGCAATTGCACATTGAATATTCAAATCAGTTATTGGTGAAACCCCCCTTCACGGCAATGTATGCTTGTATACGTCTAGGTAAAGAGTGATAAAGTTCCGTAATGTCATCCTGCGATACACTCTGCCAGGCATTCCTCAATTGTTGCTCCAGATCTGCTACGTTTCGGGGTGCCCGAATCTGGGGGCCTAGCATGTCCCATACATGCTCGATTGGCGAAAGGTCTTGTGGCCTTGCTGGCCAAAGAACAGTATCAACAGCACGGAGACTGTTCACAGATATGCGAGTCATATGTGGAGTGGCATTGTCTTGTTGAAAAATGGCCCTAGAATGACTTGGCATGAAGTGTAACGCAAACGGTCGCAAGATTCCATCACCATATCGTTGAGTTTTTAAAGTTGTACGCAGGATGACTAGGGGCGACCTGTTGTCGTTAGAGATAGCACCCCACACCATCACACCAGGGGTAGTGGATGTGTGCCTGTGTAAAACAAAGACTCATTGGGACCGCTGGCCATGGCTCCTCCACACACGTACCCGATGGTCATCTGTTAAAAGACTGAAGAGTGATTCATCGTTATACACTATGTGCTGTCAGTCTGCTGGCAGCCATGATGCTCGACTACGACACCACTCCAAACGACACTGCCAATACCATTAGTGGCGACACATCAAACTTTAAATCAATGAATCAACTAATTAACTAGCAAATCTTAAAAACCAGATTTAAAGGTCACTTTGTTAAAAACCATCCCACAGGCGTACAAAAAATAATTTTAAACCAGAGCGCTTTCGAACACCTTCATGCTCTTCCTCATTGGCGATAGAATCAGAACAGATGCCAACATGTCTAAATACAATCCAATGCCGTCAAGCAACATTTGCATATTACGAAAATTGCCATCTTACAAAATTGTGAATCCATAAAACAGATTTGAAATTATAAAATTTCAAATCCTAAAGATAAACATTTATTTATATATTTTTTAAAACATCAAATACTTTAGAACATTATTATAAATTAAGGTTACTGTGTTAATGTTTAACACGCACGGCATCGAGAACGAGTCGCTAGGCATAACTTAAGACCTGAACAGGGTCAAAATTATAAATAAAAGTACGATATAGATAAACAAAAAGTGATTCGTAAAGTAAAATAGAGGAGGGTTATTACAGCTGATCAAAAGAAAATAATTTTCAAAAGGGGCAAAAATTATCTTTAGTCACATATTGGGCAAGGACGGACGTTTGTTTGCCATTTTTTACGTCTTTAGCATGTTCAGCCAAGCGAATACCAGTCGTACGTTTAGTACTACCGATGTAAAAATTATAAGCATTATCCGGAGAAAGAAGGGGTACAACATATACCCCAGCAAGACTTTTAAAGTTAACATTATCCCTAAATTTATCAGTACGAATACGATTGAACATAGTAGTTACAGTTGAATGAGCGGGTTTAAGATTAAATTCGGTGCAAAAATTGGTAAGAGGACGAAAAATTTTAGGATAGTCAACTCAACTGAATAGTTTATTAATAATAATTTGAGTTCTAATTTGGTTCCTAATTGTACTCTTCACAGCATCGATGAGGTTTCTTTATTCTCATGTGTTCCCATTGATAAAGCTATTAATATTATAATTGTGAGTCCTCTTCCGTCACCGCAATAACCCTTGCATTGAATATTGTGGCGGAGACGAATTATTTTGGTTTCCGCGGCGATATTTATTTACGAAAGTCGGGTGTCTCTATGGGTAGCCCAGTTTCTACTATTTTTGCTGAAGCTGTTTTGCAGGAACTCGAGAACGAGGTTTTGCCTTTCTTACCCCATAAACCTATCCTTTGGCAACGTTATGTTGATGACGTCTTTATTACTTGGGATCCTAGTTTAAAAGACCTCCTTAATCTTCCAGATTTGGTCAATAAATTTTACCCCTCCATCAATTTTACTGTTGAGCATGGATCCAACTGCTCCTTACCTTTTTAGATGTTATTATTTCCCATATTTATTTTAATTTTCAAACTTAAGTTTTTCGCAAACCCACTTTTACTAACACGTGCATTCCGGCTAATTCTTTTCACCCCATTTCGTCTAAAAAGGCTTCCTTCAATGCATATTTTAATCGTCCAATCGTTTAAATTATTATTCTTTATTTTAATCGTCCAATCGTTTAATCCATCAATTTTACTGTTGAGCATGAATCCAACTGTTCCTTACCTTTTTTAGATGTTATTATTTCCCATATTTATTTTAATTTTCAATCTTCAGTTTTCCGCAAACCCACTTTTACTAACATGTGCATTCCGGCTAATTCTTTTCACCCCATTTCGTCTAAAAAGGCTTCCTTCAATGCATATTTTAATCGTCCAATCGTTTAAATTATTATTCTTTATTTTAATCGTCCAATCGTTTAATCCCATCAATTTTACTGTTGAGCATGAATCCAACTGTTCCTTACCTTTTTTAGATATTATTATTTCCCATATTTATTTTAATTTTCAATCTTCAGTTTTCCGCAAACCCACTTTTACTAACATGTGCATTCCGGCTAATACTTTTCACCCCATTTGGTCTAAAAAGGCTTCCTTCAATGCATGTTTTAATCGCGCCTATAATATTAGTTTCACTATTAAATCTTTAAACAGTGAAATTGATTTAATTTTTAAACTCGGTCAGGATGCCGGTTACCTTTATGAGTTTGTTTATAAAATCTTTGCTAATATGCCCCATAAGTTTTTACAACCCAATTCTAGTCTTATTCCTATCAATGAACGTTTACAATTTAAAGCTAGTTGTCTTTACCATCCTAAAAATTTTCGTCCTCTTATCAATTTCTGTACCGAATTTAATTTTAAACCTGCTCATTCAACTGTTCCTACTGTATCCAATCGTATTCGTAGTGATAAATTTAGGGATAATGTTAACTTTTAAAGTCTTGCTGGGGTATATGTTGTACCCTTTCTTTCTCCGGATAATGTTTATAAATTTTATATCGGTAGTACTAAACGTACGATCTATTCGTTTGGCTGAACATGCTAGAGACGCAAAAAATCGTAAACAAACGACCGCCTTTGCACAATTAGTGACTAAACACAATTTTCGTCCCCTTTTTGAAGATTATTTTCTTTTGATCAACTGTAATAACCCCCGCTGTATTTTATATTATGAATCCCTTTTTATTTATTTATATCTTACTTCTATTTGTAATTTTGACCATGCCTGGCGACACATTCTCGATGCCGTGCGTGTTAAACCTTTACGCAATTACCTTAATTTATAATGTTCTAAAGTATTTGATACTTCTTAAAAAATATTTTAAAATGTTTATCTTTGAGATTTGTAATTTTATAATTTTAAATCTGTTTTATGGGTTCACAATTTTGTATGATGGCAATTTTCTTAATATGAAAATTTTGATTGACAGCATTGGAATGTATTTTGGCATGTTGGCATCTGTTCTGATTCTATCGTCACTGAGGAAGAGCATGAAGGTGTTCGAAAGCGCTCTGGCTTAAAATTATTTGTTGTACGCCTGTAGGATGGTTTTTAATAAAGTGACCTTTAAATCTGGTTTTTAAGATTTGTCAATTAATTAGTTGATTTAATGACTCTGTCGATGTTGTGGGGTTATGGGCAGATGTCTTAATGGCTGCCGTTAGAGTAACCCCACCTCAGCCAAGCGGAGCGAGATGGTGGAAGGTGCTACGGGTGTTATGGGAGTGGCTGTAGCACGTTAGATGGCGGACAATGATGCCGTTGGGCCAGTTCGTGCTTGTCGTGCAATCATCCAATCTTGCCTCGCATTCGTGCACCTTGGCCTTCCAGATCCTTCATTCCTCCGATGAGTTCCTTGCAGCAACCATTGCTGCCAGAGCATTTGCACAACAGTGTCCGTTCGGTGCATGTGGCGGTGTATTGCTCGGTATGACCAGTCAGATTCACGGATCACGGCTATATGACCAGATTCGAACTTGTCTAATTTCTTACGGTCTTTGACAACGTCGTAACGGCATTATTAGTTGTGCCTCCACGGAACTGCAACGTCGATAACGAGCAAAGGTAACCCGTTCACATTTTTAACCTGCTTTATAGGATTCTAGTTGTGCAGTAGAAACGCGCGCTATGACCGAAGTTTACACTTATTTGCCTTGTAAATTTAATCATTTGCATACTTGGTATAAAGGAATTTGCATAAGAAATTTTGAGATGATCGGATTATATTTTAGGGCTGTTTCGTTTTTTTTTTTTACAAAAGAGTGTATTTTGCCGTAGCTTCAGTTGAAATATCCATCAGCTTAATTATTTTCATTCTGAAATGAAAAGTCGGGATAAATATGGGGTAAATATTGGATAAATATGAGAAAATGAAAACTAATACATTTTATATTTAATTAATATAAATTATTTAATATTATGTGCGCAGTCAAGTACTTAAGTGTACACTTTAAATCAACAGTAAAGTGACTATGTCCCTTCGAATAGGTATATTTGCAGTGCCCTTAGCGGAGAAGTTAGCAAGAACTCGACATCAAATAAATATAGAAGAAAAATGTGAATTACAAAGTTATATAGAATTGTCTAACTAGTACGAATCGGTATCAAGGTCGACGAAAATCGTACACAGAACACAATAAAAACCTATGATATTTCATCGGCTGTTAGATGGTGTAACCTTTGTGACATTTGCAGTGTTTGTCAAATTATATGTCAGTATTCTTTCTTGATTTCAAGTGTGAATTGTAGCTTAGGAAGGGTATTTTGAACCGCCAGTACATTGGAGTTCTATGCATATAAGTGTATATATTAGCACTTCTTAATATAACAGATACTCGCCAATAACAATATGGTGGAATATAAATGTATTCTATAACAGATATATTCTAATCTTCTGACTGATGAATAATAATAAAACATTGCTCTGAAACTTCGAAGTTGATTTTTCCGTGTATCTCGCTTTGTTGACGAGTTCATGATCTTAACTATTAAAATTACTCTCTAATTGCTATTTAGTACTTTTTATTCGATCGAACGTGGTCACCTTATTATTGATATACCTTACGTGCACACTCATTGACCTTTTCTTACAAAGTCATTAATGTGCTAAAGACTTTCCTTAATAAAACCTGTATATCTTTAGTATATAATATTCCTTTCACATGGAATAATACTGCTGCGCTACTTGAAGAAGAACAAGAAAGATCAATCATGCTTAAAGCATTGATTATGAAACACTTTCCAACTTCAATGCAATTTTATTTAAACATGTCTAAAATGCAATACATTCTTCGGTAATATTTTAAAATTTATCACAATACTACATTAATTTATTATATTTGAAAATTTAACCTTCATCGAAAAAAATGAACCTCATTCAAATGACGGCATTGAAATATAAATTGCCTGGTTTAAACATCTCTAAAATACGATACATGCCTCGGTAATAATTTTAGAATTATCATAATAATACGATAATTTATTATATTTGAAAACTTCACCGAAAACAACTGAAATTCAAAAAACAAGTCTGGCTCTCTCTATAAAAGCTGCATTTCAGGCATAAGCAATTTCACATTCATTTCGTTCATCGTAATACTATAATAATTTATTTTATTTAAAAATGAAGACCATGGAGCTACGAGTAATTAAACTCTATTCTTAAAACGTCATCGAAAAAAATCACCCTCCTCTTTGTAAAATCAATGAATATTTCATTCATATCTGCTATGCAGACTCCATGAGCTAAATAATTTTGTGTTAAAGAAATACAGCAATTCTAATACAACTCATTCTACATATTTTGCTGTTTACATTTTACATAAGTCAAAAATAGGCTTCGTTGTAGAAATAATCAAATTGCATGAGCATTTAAACTCAAATATATTGTAATTGTGTTGTTTCAGTATGTAGATGTACAGAATTTAAGCAAAATTAAAGTGGTTTTAGGACGGATACAACACCCAATATGAATTAAAAAGAACAGTAAAAATCACGATTTTGAGACAAGATGGATGCCATATATAATTTTGAAGTGGGTCACGTGATCTTTTCATATCATGGTCACGTGATCGCTTCATATAAGGGGTGTAATTATTATTTTAATTTTTATTTAAAAAACTACTAAATATATTTCGCTGAATTTTTTTTTATATATTTTGTGGAACAATTTGTATATTACCTAACATTTTCGAAGCAATTTGTGAATTTTAAATCCGCTTAAAAAATGTTTGAAAAATTAGGTCCCATAGGGTTCAATGTATTTCATTTTCTCAAACCGGGTTCAATCCTAAACTAATTGGGTGATATTATTCATTTATATTCCCATAGGTCCTAAAGACCGTCTGAACAACATACTAAAATTTCATTTTGATTAAGTCAGTTTTATGGCAGTTATCGTGCTAACGGACAGACAGACAGACAGATTGAACAAAGTCATAAACACTTTTCAACTTTGTTGTAAAGTGTTAAAAGCTGTACCTAGCGAATTAATTTACTTGCTAAACGGATAGTATAATTGGCAAAGGAGTTAAACGAATTTTGCCACTGTTTTAAATGTTATATTCTTATGTAAAAGTCGTTGGTGACAAAAATTTCTCCATAATATTGAATTTCGGAAAACTTTTGTTTAAAATATCATTTTCTTGGGATCCGCCATAGATAGAGTTTGGATGATGACTGATATGGATTTAGCATTACATTCTGGATTGGATAGGCATAACTTTTAATGGATGCAAATTCCAGTTTATTTTCCATTTCCAAAATTTCCATCTTACTTGAATCATATTTTTCTCAATGCATTGCCAACTGTTAAAATCGAGATGATAAATGATATGGATTTATCATCGAATTCTGGAGGATATACGGTGGTTCACTAAGAATTGTCACTCGTATTTCTTTTTCACTTCCAGGTCAAAAATATACCTTAAATTATATATTTCTCAGAATTTGCTATAGACGGTGTTTAGATAATTACTGATATGGATTCAACATATTATTTTGGAGAGAGGACTCAATAAGGATTTTTACTTCCGGTTCTGAGAATGTCATTTCCGATTTAAAAATTTATATTTTTCCTACTTACACGTTTCTTTATAATACAGCTTATTGTAGTTAATTTTTTTTCACTTATCGGCAGAATATAGAACTAAACTGAAGTTAAAACTTACCTTTGTCAAATCAAGATATTGATCACTAGCGTTTTGAGTAGAATCATATTACTCTCCCGTGAGATGTTCTACGGTATTACCGGGAATATTCTGTCAGGAAGAAAGTATTATTATTTAGAGCGTTATTAAAAGAATAATCCAATAAAAATAACACACACACATACATTTCTTTTTGTACTTTTATGCTTTTGTACTTTTGTGCTTTTATTGTAATGACACTGCAGCATATAGAAGAGAGCAGAATTGTCACTAACATTTTTTAAAATCCAATTAGTAATCATCAACTTTTAAATTATGATAAGTATATTTTCCTGGAACCGATTTAGTAGCAATATCAGGAGTAGCCTGTAGGAAGTAACATGTTGCTATTAGATTGATATTTATTTGTATAAAATGGAATAAAGCCCATTTTTATGTGTTGTACGAATTAGTGAATTGTAAAGATAACTATTGATTTGAAGTTAAGCTATGCTAAAATTTAATATGAATTATAATAATTATTAAAATTGTGTTGGAGCAAAATTAATGTTTGTTTATTGGATAACTAAAATCAATTTTATGTTTATTAATGAAATTACTTTTCAGAAACACCGGCCAACATAGAAAAAATAACTAAGTGGGTTTCACGTCGGCTATGTAGAGGGAGACCTGGTCTAAAAGTAACAGGGTTTAGTTGTAACAAAGCGAATAATTTTCTTTGTAATCCCCAGATGTCGCCAGACTCCGCATTCTCAGACGCATCTCTCGTGGGGAAGAAGTCGACAAAATTTGAAACACAAGTATGAAACGCAATTCAAAATTTTGAACTCTACAGGTTTTTTTACGAGGAAAGTAATTTTTGGATCCTTCAGAACTTTCGCAATTGCATGAAGATTATTAAAATTAATAGCACATATACAATACCATTTCAAAAGGCCGTTTTTCAATATGGCATGCAACGTATTACAGGGAAATCAGGGTAAACGAATCTCGTGGTATAGCGTTTAACTCCTTTTCAGGAAAATCTTATATTTTTATATTCTCATCCGACATCCGTATTACATGCCACCCACCGAGTCTTTTCTGCTATTAAATAATGATATTTAGATTGGATTTAATATTTTAACATTGAAAGAGCAAATTACCGGGCTATTTTGCAAAAAGAACAGTCCTGCTAATTGGTTTGGGTCATTTCTCCTTGAAATTGTCCCGAAATCAAGCTTTTTGTTTGTAAAAAAATAATTAATTAATAATTAATCAACTAGGTCAATGGTTCCCAAACTGTAGAGATCAACCCCCAAGAGGTGAGCGGACTAGGACGTATTTTGAGGGGGACAGCTTTGTTATTGTAATTAATATTTTAATTAAAAAATACTTTAGTACTATGGCGAGTGGGGCGCGTCGTTGTCATATGACTGTAAAGGGGGAGTAAGAGTGAAAAGTTTGGGAACCACCGATTTAGGTATTTTTTACAAAAATTTACTAGGTGGCCTACATTATTTATTCAATAAAACTTTTCAATATTTCTTTCCAGATTCCCAAGTCTCGTGTATAATTTTCCTAAAAGGTAACCTACTGTTATATAATTAGTGACCTACCCAGATGTCTTCTTTTCGTTTGTTTTTAGTCCTTTACTTTATTGTTTTCTATTTCTTTCTATGTGTTTTTTTAATGCAAAGCGTATTTCAATAATTGCTTTATTTATGCAATTATCTTATATTCATAGATGCCAAGAAAATATACTCATAAATCTGACCTGGGCAAGACTCCTCCAGACATCATGTTGCAAGTCACAACTCAAGTCATTGACGACAAAAG
Source organism: Amaurobius ferox (assembly GCA_951213105.1). Taxonomy (NCBI): domain Eukaryota; kingdom Metazoa; phylum Arthropoda; class Arachnida; order Araneae; family Amaurobiidae; genus Amaurobius; species Amaurobius ferox. The sequence continues at coordinate 11,817,966 of OX578143.1, forward strand.
AAGCATTCGGCCTGTGTCTACTGCATTTTCGATATGTAAAAAAATTGAAAAAAAGAGAGAGAAAATGAAAATAGGCTTACTCTGCCATTGACTGTTGTATAGGGCAAAGTTCGGCAAGTATTTAGTGACGAACAAGAGAAATCTTTGGTGGACGACCTGCAAAGGGCAGTAGATATTTACTTTGGTTTAACACCAACAGAAGTTCGCAAGCTGGCTTATGAATGTGCAATTGCATTTAACGTCAAAATGCCAGAAACCTGGAATGTCCAAAAGAGCCCTGGACCTTACTGGTTACTCAAAATTCCCAAAAAGATAAAATCAAGAACAAAGCGTTTTAAGAAACGAAAGGTCTTTTATTTAACACATCCTAAAAGACGTACAAAATATATATTAAAAACTGCCAGAGGGCTTTCTGACGTATATACGCCCTTCATCAGTGGCTACATGAATAGTAATAACATGGAATGTTTATATGTAGAGAGACCAGTTTAAAGCAAATTTGCATAAAATATAAAATGGTAAATGAAGTTTCTAAAAATAATACAAGAAATATTCACGAAATTACAAATAAATTTTTACAAATAAATTAAAATATTACAAGAAAAGAACTAATGCAAATTTTAGAAAAACGTCAAGCATGATATTCCTGAGAATGACGTTACAAATAACTTTTAAGAGGTTTGAATTGCATAGAGTCGAGAATGAGTCGCCAAGCATAACTTAAAATTTGAACAGGATCAAAATTACAAATTGACTCACGGCAAATAAAAATAAAAAGGGATTCATAAAATGTGGATTGTTAAAACGAACCAAAAGGAAAGTTTTTCAAAAAAGGGAATACATTTATCATTAACCACATATTGAGCAATAACCGTAGAAAGTTTACAAGATTTGACATCGCGAACATGTTCTGCTAAATGGATGCCAACAGTACGTTTTATATTACCAATGTAAAATTTACCTTTTGTGGGACACTCAATATATTTTTTATTAAATAGCGTAAATTTCAAAACATATATTTTTTAATTGCACGATTTTATAGGAATTGTAATAGAGTTTGCCTATTGGTTTTCATCTATTTACAGCTGCTTACTATATATCAAAGAATAAAAACTGCCCGCAATAAACTAAAATGTTAGGACATTTCTATAATGACAGTTTGGAAGGCATTTGAAGGAAATAAATCGCAAGAGTTCTATTTAAATTCGATATGCATTGAATCCATAATGTGAAATATATGATATAAATAATGCAAAAAATTGTCATTGGAAAAATAATGATTTGAACTGGAAATCTTTATTTTGAACAGGGCAGAATCTCTTTCAAAACACTTAAATGTTTATTATAAATTTCGAATGTTTATGTTTTGTGTATCGATTCAGTTTTTATGTACAGTAAAATATTGGTTCAAGATGTTCTTAATTCCAATAAAATCATTTTTTAAAATGTGCCAAAAGTTTTCAAAACAAGTTTTATATTCAGTTATGACATAAAATAACTTACAATGCTATCAAGGGATATGAACACGTTTGTAAAATATAGCTTTTGCTTACGATGCGTTTTTGGTTCAATGTCCAATTTAAATTTTTTGGCGTGTGCTCGGGAGACATCAAGGGAGCGTATTTCTTCTTAATTTGTATTCAGAATTTGTATTAAGATAAATACACTTTCTAATCTAAGACATTTTTCTTAAATATTTGATGTAAATATTGTATTTATTGAATTAAAAACAGATTTTTAAATCACTTATGAGTGAATATGATAATAATGATAATAATTGATAATACTTCCCAAATTTTGCTAAATTTCCAATGTATGATAATAATTTCTAAAGCTATCAAGAAAACTTAATGTCCCCGTTTATGAAACTTTGTTTTTGGTTTCGAGGATTTTGTTTATAGATATTTATATAATTTTTAAAGACTTTTCTTTAAGGATTATGGAAAAATAATTCATATTATTTTATATTAGTGTAAATCAACATTGACATTAAGAATCCAAGATATTTTTCACAAAATTTTGTTTATACGTATAAATAATTTTATATAATAAAAATTTGATGCTTTATTTATAGGTATAATGCAAAACTAAGTTGCAAAGTATTAATATATTTAACATTTATTTTACTCCAAATAATTATTATGGCTAAATTCGAATGCATAAAAAATCATTGACATATTTTATTCAGCTATTATATTTTTCCTTAAAATTAAAATATTTTTCTACATTGTATATAAAGAAATAATGTTTGATGTTCAAAATTCAACTGTAGGATTTCGATTGTTTTTGACAGACGTTAATTTGAATTAGGCTATATAGTCAATCATGCTTTACGTTAAATTACATTTGAACGAAAATGACACTGCCCTTAGAACTCTGACGTAGACTTTTTTTGACTAAGTTTGAATAAGGCTCATAAATATATACGTTGGTGCAATAGCAGCCATCTTGACTCCCGTTTAAAACGATGAAGTATGTGTATTTATGTATAAACTTATGCCCTGAGATTTTCTTCGTGAATTCTTAAAATAGCGAAAACAGGATTACTTTATAGGGAAACTTATTAGGGAAAATCAAAGCATTCTAGACAACTTTTTTGCAATTTTTTTAAAAGCAGAAGCACCTGTTTTACAGCAAATTTCCGTGTTAAAAATTAGACACGTAATATGCAAGCGCCTTTGAAATAGTACAGGCAGACGATAACTGACTAAACTGGCTGGAATTAAAATGGCGGTTATGTCAACATATATATATATATATATATATATATATATATATATATATATATATATATATATATATATATATATATATATATTTATATATATATATATATATATATATATATATTTATATATATATATATATATATATATATATATATTTTATAATGGCCAGGCAGTTTGACCTTCGTCATTCGCCTTTATTACAGCGGCCAGAGTGTGAACCATTTAGCCGTCCATTGACGTTGCCCCAGGCGCACCAGAGGGGGGCGGATCACATTGCGCCCACAACACAAACATCCATGCCTTACGTGGGGCTCGAACCCACAACGTGGCGGTCGAGCGATTGCTACGGAAACGCTTGCCTTGACCACTCGACAACCACGTTGGCCATGTATATATATAGGAGCCTTATGTTTGAAAGTTTTTTGAAATAAAATTTCAAAGCAGTCTTATAAAACTTAAAATATATTTGACCCAATCGTCCATGCTGTTGCTTTAGTCTAAACCGTCGAGTAAGATGAATGGCCTTGGTTGTAAAAATGCATATTTGATATAAAGTAACTTAAATCATTAAAATCATTATCGTATTTATATATATATATATGCATGTGCATTTATACATAAACTTATACTTTGAGGTTTTCTTCAAGAATTCTTAACATAATGATATTGATTTTGAAATTAAATTATGTTGCAGACCCGTAGTTGAACGAGTTTTTCAAAACATAAATAAAGGAGTGCAATTTTCAAATTTCTATAAAATGACAAGAACTACTCAGGTTAAAAAATGGTTTTTGTTTGATTTGAGGACACCAGAGTTATGGAAGACATCGAAATTAAATTTTAATCGTTAGATATTTTGTTGGAATATTTTTTTTCGTAGTTCGTAGAAAAATATTAAGTAGCAGTAATTTCTAAGCACTTGTTGAGTGCTCGGATACATTGGGAGGAACCACAAAAATGAGTTGTACGAAGAAAGGCTATTACAGTAAAGTTGCTCGATGGTTTAATTTTTATATCTGTTTTTCTTTTTGATTACATATAATATTTGACTGTGATTTACTAAACGTTTTATGTGAATTTTATCTGACTCATATTATTGTTAATTCATTAGAAATCAGTTGACCAGTGACAGTTGAACCGAGTATTTTGTGACCCTTAGTTTGAATAAAAAAATGAATCTATTACTTAATGATCCGAACAAGGTCACCGTACCTAGTAAAGCAAAATATGGTAAATTCTAATGCGAAATATAAATACGGCTCACGAATAAATGAGCAGACTCTGAACAGTTCTAATATCAGTACCAAGGAATTTAGAAATTCGTAGATTAAACTAATTATAATTTTAATTAAGTGTTTTCACACAGATAGTTTAGAGTAATAGACATAATTATAGTAGAAAAATTACAATCAAGGTATCTGAGATCAAACGCGAGTTGCCTAGATGTTGCAAAAACGTGCTGCCCACTATAATACTCTTTAAAAAATCTGATGTGGGCAGCACATGACTTTCCTTATATAATACAATGAATTTACTACTTTTACAGTTAAAAAAATGTTATTCTTATAGTAGATACTTATATTCTATATTCATTCCAAGATATTGAATTTTCTTCAATTAGTTGTCATTTTCATGGATTTAGCGCCATTTTTATCCATTTGGCGAGATTTTCGTTAATTTGGCAACATTTTAAAATGTCGCCAAGTTGGCGACATTTCTCTACATTTGTCGCCAAAATCTCGCCAAGCGTTATGGAAGGAGAAACAGGTTAGTCTTATAGCAGATAAATGACTATTGGCATTGAAATACAAAAGTATTACTCAAAATATCTTTTCTCATGAATGGAACGAACTAGATCCACTAGAATGATGTCATCAAATTTATCGCATGATATTACATATGAAAATTGAACATGTTTCTCAACAGTTAGTATATTTTTTTTTAATTTATGGGATTTTTGATAAATTTGTTTGAAAAATGTGCAATATCTCAAGAACGGTCCTTGCGAGCTTTCTAAAGTTTATGTCAATCGTTTTTTAAGGAAAAATTACATAAGAAATGTCTATTTGCGTAACTTTATTAAAGGTTTTGATTTTTTGATGATTTTTCAAAATTTCACTTGAAAATTTAGAGGGTTCTGAGCATTCGATTACGTAAAAACAATAGGCTTCCAGTATTCACGGCTTGTGATTTTTGTACCAAATGTCATTCGAATCGCTCCATTCGTTCGTGAGATATGGTCTCCACAGACTCACTGACACACACACACACACACACACACACACACACACACACACACACACACACACACACACACACACATACGCACACACACACACATACGCACACACACACACACACACTTACTTTCACACACACATACTTTCACACACATACACACACACACATACACACGCACACACAAACATCACTTCAAAAATGTTTTATTCGTGATTAGGAATGCTTGAAACGTGCTCTGCCGTCGAAAACTCGAATTCGAATTTTCGACCCCGTCACAATACTTTTCTTATACATTATGTATATAAGGAAAGTAAAAACTACTATAATTAGATTCCACTAGCTTTTATAAAAATACAACATGCCGTATTAATTGAGATCAATGATTAATGTTTGCTGTTAGGGATTTTGATAAAATAAAGTATGCAATAATGTTGGATTTAACGATAACAAACTGCCAAATTCATTTCAAACGATTTTAACTGTCAGATAGTTTGATTACAATTTTTAATGTGAATTTATATATACTGTTTTCAGTCAAAAAAGTCGCCAAATTTCAATATATGTTGACTTAAATGAATAGATAAAAATTACGTATTGCAATAATGTAGTTGATATAATTAGCTATAGTATTTTCAGTGACAAATTTAATAAAATGTAAAAGTGATACTCGCATGCTGGTGATTGCAATCGAAGCTTTTAAACACCCCCTATCTTCAGCTTCTGTAACTAGAAACTTATACATCGCAGTCTGATACAATATCAGTTTAATTTTTAAATTTGAAACCGGACTCGTGTTATGGCTAACTGCATTCACCTTATATATTCACAAATCAGTTACTACATTTATCATTAGTCCGAGTTGACGGTAGCTAAAACTCGCAAAACTGGTTCATCAATGTGTGGACTCTTCCTTAGAAGCGTGATTCCAAACTTGCGTAACACTCGCTATATACAGTTTTTGTTGCCATTGTTCTACGTGTTTTGATTGTAGATATAGATTTATGGATATAAGGGATTCACTAAATTCTCCATAGATCCAGTACACTTTTGAAGCTGTTAAAATCTGTCTGCATAAAAGTTTTCTTAAATAATATTTTAGCAAATATTATCCAAAATACTATTCGATTAATTGCGGTGCAAAAACTATGATGACATTCTAAGGCACTGCTAGGTGGTTCGATTTTGTCTGCCAGCAAATATACCTAGCTAAAAAGTTTTATTCCTAAATTTAAACAAATGGTTAAACACTTCTTACTCCCTTGTTTATTCTCTTTAAAATCTTTTTTACGATGTTCTGAGCAGATCACGTTGATCTCTGGGGAAATATATCTGTCAACGGCAGTTGCAGGATTTTAGAAAGCCCATATTTTCTTGAAAGGTGACCAATACCTATTCCGGGTGCAATGATTTGTAAAAATATATCTGTTAGAGCATTTTTATAAGTTGTCTGAAACGAAAAGGATTTTATTTTCATAGACGGGAAATGCAATAATGTAATGTGAAGTAAATTATTATTAAAAAAATATTTGATAAGAAATTTCCTCCGTATTTAAAGTTTTTAACATTTACTAGAAACTAGACGTAGCCATCATATAACGGGGATGATAAAATTGTGGTATATAAACGGTTTTATGGCTGGTATTGCAGGTATCTGCTATTCCATTGCAGAGTCCATTTCATAGTATATTCCATTGAAGAATCCAAAAGGGGCGAACCTTGTCCATAGACGATGTGACGTATCAAGGAAGAGCTTCTTGTAGTGAGAATACGAAATTACCAAATTGGCAATGCCGAGGTTTAATCGCGGGGCCTAAAGTGTGGTAAGTCAGGATCATAGCGTTGAGTAAAAGACGTCTCCAGCTGAAGGGATTTAATAGTGCATTTTAACCCTTTCGCGACGGTTGCCACGTCCGCGCGTCGGCTGCGAACTTGCATTTAAGGAGATGCCGCTACGCATTCGTGGCCGAGAAAACTGTATCCTAAAAGACAGGTGACACGCACGCACATTTTTATGTCGAACGTTATGTCGAAGTCTTCTATAGTCTCTAAATCTTCTCGTAGCATCAGTTATTTTATAATTGAGTTCCCGTTCTCGTGTTGATTTCAGCTTAATGATTTCGTTTTTCAATCATAGGAATATAAGAGAGTATTTTTTTTTGTTTGGGTTTTAGAGACAGTGAAATCAGTCGTTTATTTTGGATAAAAGAATGGGAGCAACTAACGAGTATTTTGTATTCAGATTTGTATGAAAAATATACATCAAATAGAAAATAAATATTTCTTTTATTCATGAAAAAAGTATATTTCTGTGCTGAATAGGTGATTTTTAGTGAATTTTTTTCGCGAGTTACGCTTAGCGCAAAAAAATTTGCCGTCCTTTGGGAACAGTTCGGAAGCAAAGCGCTCCGTCCTTTGGGCCGCAGCAGTTCCGGAATGCCGCCGTCGCGAAAGGGATAAGCGTTCGCTGCAATACTCCTTCTAGGGAGTTTCGCCTAAACCGAACAAAGTTGTGTTGTTACTGTTGTTCTTAAACTTCATGGTCTAGGAATATCCTAGGCCAACTCCATAAGACCATTGCAAAGGATTGGCTCAGTCACCAGTCCTAATATCTCGGCAAATTTTATCAATGATATAAAGTCAGTATTTAAAGTGTTGTATTGAACTTCTACTATAATCCAAGCAAAAAATTTATTGTTGATGAGTTTCAGATAGGTATACAATCTGTAAATTTAAAGGAAGATACGTCCATGGTGTCCTTAGGCGGAGGCATGCTGTAGGAATTGTGTAGATAATCATGAAGAAAGTGCTACAGACTTTCAATCCTTTGTTCAACTGCTCTCTGACACCATCTCAAGGGGAAATAAAGAAAGTGAAATGTTAGAAAGCCTATACTATAATAGTCAAAAAGCTAAATAGAGGAAAATAATAAAGCGAAGGAAAATCGTGCTCGTCCAAGGTCATCAATAAAATCAGAATGGGGAACCACCAACTTGGCAGTGATGTGTTTGATTTCGCCCAAATTGTGCTTGGCCAGCATCATTGCGTTGATCTAAAGACCCATCGCAAGGCATAATATTGCCCCATGAGTATTCACTACAATCACCTTGAGAAGGTTATGTGAGTATCGATGGCATTGTAAGTTTGGGGAGCATAAATTTATGTAAAGTATTCCCTCTTCGTGAATATTTTGCATATGAGTAAATCTCATCTTGTGCGTATCCAGGGATTCTAAAATTTTCGGACACTTGCAGACCAAGCGCCTGTCCTAATGATTAATTATCTCAATTAACTATCCAAAATCAACGGTCACACAATACGCAAATTCCGAACAATGTGATTTTTTTAATAATTAAATATTTTCAGTGGGTCTTTCTGAATTGTTTGCACATGAACCCCATTCAAAATATCTATCGCATTTAAGACAGCGCATATTTCTTGAATCAATCGAATATTTGGGTGTGCTCCCCGTTAATGTACCAAATATTGCAACATAGTAATTGCTTTCTTTATATTATACGGCTTAAACTGCTACCAAAATTCAAGTTTTTGTCGTATTGCTAAGTGCATTTTCCAAGCAGAACATATTTAGAACGTTTCGGTAGGTGGATACTTGTTTCATTAAATTTCAATTTTAGAAAAAAAATGCTTTTTCCAGTGTGTTTTACCGAATTTTTGATGCGCTCGCAAAAATTCAAATTTCTAGCTCACTTAAGACAGAGTATGTCTCAATAATTTGCCCAATCGAGTATTTCAATGCGAAACACTCACCAATTACCAAATACTGCAGATAGTAATTTGCTTCCTATTTTCAACTATATGGTTACCAAAATTTAAGTTTCTATGGATCTGCTAAGTGATTTTTCCATGAAGTCTATATTTCGAACGTTTTATAGTAGAGCATCTTCTACTTTTCAAATTTCAACATTAGAAAAACATATTTTTCCAGTGTGACTTATCGTATTTATCAAATGGTGCGTCTTTACTTCACTTAAAAGGTGTTTCTCATTTATTCTACAAGTCGATCACTTTGGTGTTCGGTACTCCTAAATTAGTAAATATTAAAATGTGAAATTATACACCTGCTTTCAATCAAACGATCTTCTTTTAAACCAAATTTCTTGTTTCTGTTCTATCGCAAAATTTGTTTTTGCTATCAATTCGCGTTTTTAACGTTTATGTGCGGAGTACTCCTTCCCTCTAAAATGAACATTTTTTTGAAAAAATGTGTTTTTTCTAGGGAATTAAATTGAACTAGTAAATCTTGTATCGTATTTCAAGTTTCTATCTTACCTAAATATGCTTTTCTGATTTATTGGTAAAATCAAACATTGCGATGTGAGGAACTTTCTTTCGAACAGTCTACCAATACCCCAAATTCAAAGTACTTATCTCATTGCAAAGTTTGTTTTTCTATCACTTCACACTTCAAACGTTTTTGCGTAGAGTAAATCTTCTGCTGAAAATTTTTGAAAAATTCGATATGTCTATGCAGTTTATTCATGCTATGGACACTTGAAACAACTTATAAGTGTCAATCTTATTTAAAAAATGGAATAACTGAACATTTGTGAAATGCACGCATAGTTCATGAGTTGTATTAGTTAATGCAGGCCATAAACCGACTTTAAATACACTTAAAAAATGAAAATAAGCTAGGATCTTACGAATGGAATGTATAGAAATTTGATCGAGTAGAACGCTAAATAGATGCAATCAACGCCACCTTCCCTACACTGTGCAAAACAATGTGATATTGGATAGATTGTGTAGTGCATATCAGTGATCTGAGGTAGTAAAAATTAATACTGGTCATTAACTTACTTTTTATAAACTTTTTATTGCTTTACAACATAGTTGGAAAGTGTTTATGACTTTCTGCATTCTGTCTGTCTGTCTGTCCGTCCGTCCGTCTGTCCGTTCATACTATAACTGCTGTAAAATGACTTTATCAAAATGGAATTTTAGTATGTTGCTGAGACTGTCTGTGAAACATATGGGAATATAAATGAATAATATCACCCAATTAATTTTGGATTGAATCCGAGTTGAAGAAATAAAATACATTGAACCCTATGGAACCTAATATATCAAACATTTTTTAAGTGAAGTTAAAATTCATCTTTAGATTGTCCAAGAAATATATATTATCTCCCATTCTCCAGAAATTAATCTTAAGCAAAATAAATCATGCTGGTACTGGCGAAATATGACTGAAGAGATATTCATGGTACTTTCTGCTTAAGAAGTTATTCAGATGCTTTAAAATTTTGAGTCATAAGTTAATTGAACTCTTATCCACTATTATCAAAATCGACAGAATTAGTGCAGAATTCTTGAAAGTTATAAAAGTAGAAATTGAGCTTAAATTTAGAAGAGTAGAAATTGAGCTATAAGACAGGGGTTTATATTAAAGTTAAATATTCAAAATATTATCTGTTTCTGAAATTGAAAAAAAAATGTATATTTAGTGTCGCTCTGAATAAATTGATAATAACTGTATTTCAAGGTGTATCTGTTGGTTCAATGATTTCCATTAGATTTCTAAAAGAATAAATGTAACACATGGTGCAGTGTAGTCAACGTGTAGATAATTATTACTTTTAAATAATATAAATTTTATATACAAATAAATAAACATGTAACCAATTAAGTGCCAAATAATGACTAATATACAATATCACATCAAAACTACTAATATTATATATTTATAATTAACTAGCAGCATACCCGTTCTTCGTACGGAGTATATAATATAAAGAAACTTGAAATTCATAATCATGCCCAAATTCTTATAGTATACTAAATGACATGTTTAATCAAAATATTCTGTTAAAATATTTAATATAATGCTCCTAAAAAGAAGTTTAAGAATATCTGTTCTCGCTATATAAAATTATCTTCATGGACATATCTGAAGAATAAAACATCTTGGACCCCTTATGTAAGCAAATATAAAAAAAAATATGGAATTGAATCAATATATGCAAAATAAATATTAGAAAATATAACCTGTATTAGTAGATTACATGTATAAATTGAAATTACCAATAAACCCGTAATCTTTAAATCTGAAGACAGTCATTTATTCCAATATATGTCAAAATTAAAGTGCTAAAATTATATGGGAAGATATACACGTACTACTTATAATGTCCGATTATTAGTAGAAGATTACCCGTTTTGCAATATGAGTCACAAATGTTTTTTGGTAAAATACAACAGACGACGTAATAAATTGAATATATAATTAATCCCCTTAATCTTCATACCAGAAGACTGTACTTGATTCCAATGTATATGCCAATATATGTCAAAATATATGCCAATATACCTGTACTACTTATATTCTCGTAGGTTAGAAGATATACCCGTGCATTCCTAGAAGATTACTCGTACAACGTACAATATGCGTGTGTCAGCAATTTTTGCCGCAATAAAACAATGGCGTAATAACTTAAAAATATCAATAATCCCTGAATCAATAATTCCGGAAAATATCAATAATAATAATGTTTAAACCTGAAGAGTATAATTGATATTATGCAGTCCAAAATGAAATGGCAATGAAATTTATTTTATATACATACCTTCATTATTCAAATCGGAAAGGATTTAATAAAAATCGTCTGCCGCATAAACACATTGGATTTAAATCCGTTGCTAAGCGACATGATATCATTTGCTTCAAATAAATTGGTAGAAAAAATATCGTCTAAATAGTTATATTTCTATGGAACATTTGGCGACAGTTTCGTCAAATTAGCGACATTTTAAAAAATCGCCAAATTTATCGCCAAGTGGGACTGTAGAACTGACAGTTCCACTTCGCGACAAATTGACGAAATATCATCACAATACTATCCCCTAACAAAAAACAATTAATATCATTTATGTAGCGCAATTTTATCAATTTCAAGATATTTTTATAAATTTGAAAACATTTTTATCAATTTGGTGACATTTTAAAAATTCGCTAAATGTATTACTAAGTAGGATGGTTGGTCTGACAGATAAATGCTAATCAAACATCATTTCAGTACTCTATTCTAACAAAACAAAAAAAAATTTCATTGATATGTAGAAGACCCAAGCCACACGACCAACCCGAAGGTTTATGGCAGCTGTTTGTGTGTCGTTTATATCAATTTGGCGACATTTCCGTCAATTTGGCAAAGTTTAAGAAAAGTTGTCAAATTAGCGATATCCCTCCAAATTCGTAGCTTTGAATTTGCTGATCTGAATGAAACATTCTTATCCCGTTTCAATATACTAAATGAAAACACTACAATTGTATTAGAAGATATACCCGCTCTACTCTTTTTCTGTTTCAACAATCGGCTATATGAATTTATTGGCTAAACACAATATATGAGTTTAGTAGCTAAATACGATATAAGCTTGAAAACTCTTTGCCAAAATAAATGCAATTGATGTACGCAATCAGCAATTAATATAATTAAAAGAAAAATCAAACCGTCCATTCATAAGATATACTTTTATATCCATTTATCCATTTATTTATTATTTAAATCGAAAAAAAATAATAAAAACATTAACAAACACATTTAATTTAATTCCGATGCCGAGCAACATGATATATCCTCCTAAAATGTTAAAATTTATTAACCACTAACAGCACACCCGTTATTCGTACGGAGTGTATAATTTAAAGAAACTTAAAGTTCGCAATCATGTGCAAATTCTGTTAAAATATTAAATTTATTGCTCCTAAAGAGAAGTTTAAGAATATATGTTCTCACTATGCAAAATTATCTTCACGATCAGATCTGAAGAATAAAACATCCTGCCCCCTTTTGTAAGCAAATTTACAGAAGAAAAAATAGGAATTGAATGAATATATGGAACCCCGTACTAATTATATTGTCGCAGATCAGAAAATATGCCCATATAAAATCAGAATATAATGTGTTAGTAGAAGATTACCCGTATTACAATATGCGTCTCAAAAATATTTGCCAAAATAAAAGAGATGACGTAATAAATTGAAAACATCATTAATATCCGTACTCTTTATACCAGAAGGTCGTAATTGATTCCAATATATGCCAATATATATCAAAACATATGTCAATATACCTGTACTACTTATATTCTCGTAGATTAAAAGATATACACGTGTATTTGTAGAAGATTCGTACAACATACAATATATGAGTTTAAACAATTTTTGTCATAATAAAATAATTGCATAATAACTTGAAAATATCAATAATCCTTGAATCAATAATCCCCGAAAATATAAATAATAATAATTTTTAAACCTGAAGACCGTAATTGATATTATCCAGTCAAAAATGCTATAAGAAAAATCAAATCGTTCTTTTCTAAAATATATTTTTATATCCATTTATTTATTATTCAAATCGAAAAAATAATTATTAAAATTAACAGACAGATTTAATTTAATTGCGTTTCTGAGTAACATGATATAAGATAGAATCTTATAACATGTTAAATATGTCATGTCTTATAACATAAACTGCGAAATTAAATAACGATTTTGATTTCTCTATACTTCTCATTGTTCCGTAAAAGCTTGTTTTAAATAAACCATGAACCATGGAGATAGATTTCCCCTTTAAATCATGTTTCAAACAATTCATGTTTTCAGAAAGTGACTAATTAACGCAAAAAATCTCCCATCGAACTCAGAGATTAAATTTTAATTCACTTTCAAACGATTTTCAAGCTTTTCGTTTGGATAAACCACGGAGTTAGGGAGTAGAACTCCTAGGAAAAAGTTCCGTTTTTCATTAATATCTCGACAACCTCAGGTCTTAGAAACTCGAAACTTGGACAAAATTTATGGGGGGATATTTCAAGGCTATTCACCAAATTTAATTAAATTCGGTTCAGCCGTTTTTCCGTGACGATGAGACAAACGAAAATTTCGTTTTTTACTAATATCTCGAGAACCACTGGTCGTAGGAACTCAAAACACGGATATAATTTTAAGTGGGGCTATTTTTGGGCTACCCACAAAATTTCATCAAATTCGGTTCAGCCGTTTTCCCGTGATGGTGTGACAAACAGACAGACAGACAGACAGACAGATTTTCATTTTTATTTATATAGATAAAGGTAATACCAAATGGTATTAAATTTCAAGTAAAGTTCTAAATTAAAATCAAGGTTTCAATTGCGACTGGAAGACATATATCTTGCCTGTAAAACAGCCCATATTTCTGCACATGTATGTGTATGGAGTTGTTGAAGTGAAAGTTTCAACACTAGAATTCCTTTCCACAACCTTAATGTGAGTCTAATTGCTTTTAAATTGTCTATACTTTTTCGACTGCCTGCAAGTACTTTATCCTGAATACCGTTAATTATGTAGTAACTCACAAAGTAAACTTTGCAGACGATTTCACACCAACTTACTTCCTAATAATTCATCGTAGATATTTAAGAATTTTTCTGAATAAGTGAGCTTTCATCAACGAGAATAAAATAAAAAAAAATACAAGCGTTTAGTAATTTCAAAAGAAAAATTTAAAATCAGAATACTGATTATTAATTTTACTTGCTAATTATTCACGAGCTTTACATACGAGGAGGTAGGTTTAAGTAGAGTCATAATTTTTCACTTCAGAGAGATTGTGAAGAAAATGTATTATGTTTTATGTTCTGCTGAGAACACTAATAATTACTATAAGTAATCCTATTGCAAAAATTATTTAAATTTAGATATGTGTAAAGTATTGCAATATTTTGAAAGTTATTGCAAATAGGAGAAGTGAGAGTTTATAAGGCATAAGCTAAAAAATTACATGCTATCAAAACATTGATGCGCTTTGGTGAGGTCTTTTGAGTTTTTAGTATGCTTACCTGAAATTAGAAACATCTATTATTCAATTAAAAACAAATATAGTGTTATTTTATTTGTGCTTAAATATGTTTAATAATTACTGATTCATAAATGATTCAACATATATCCTCATGCATCCGATAGCTTTTGAATATTATAACCTCTTTGACACTTACAACACAGTTGAAATGTGTTTATGGCTTTGTTCATTCTGTCTGTCTATTCACACAATACAATAACTGCCGTAAAAATAACTTTATCAAAACGAAATATATTTTAGTATTTTGTCGAGACAGTCTGTGTAACATATGGGTATGTAAATAAATAATTTCACCCAATTAGTTTTGGGTTGAACCCGAGTTGAAGAAATGGAATACATTTAACCCTATGGAACCTAATTTTTAAAACATTTTTTAAGGGAAATTAAAATTCACAAATTGCTCCTTTGGTGCTCCTTAGTAAAATAGAAATTTGTGTTATATTTTAGACTTATTAAATTATTCATAATTAACATGGCCATAAATCGTATGTCGTAAAACACTGCGTTGTGCCGCTTTAAAACCCACCATATTATTTTTAGTGAGAGTCCTGGATTAAAATATATATTAACATAATGCTACTCACAATTAACTGCACCATTTTCGACTTTAAAATAACATTATTATTTAAAAGATTTGGTTAATTATTAAATTGTTTACAACAATTATCATACTATTTGCGGAAGAGATTGGACATGTGAGACCAGGAAACTTAAAATCTTATCAAAATGGTTTAGAACTGCGATAAGCTGACTTGCACATACCTTCTGATTTTCTTTAGACGTTGATACACAGCCGGATACCTTTCACATCGGCACTCGCACAACTTGTTATTGCACATGGCCACACTGGAAAAGTGTGCTGCGACTCTATCCTGCAGCAACCACATGGCTCTCTGTGTGGTGAGCGGAACATCAGCTGCAACTGTCACCAATCACCTGCGACTGTCACCAATCAGCTGCAACTGTCACCAATCAGCTGCAACTGTCACCAATCAGCTGCAACTGTTACCAATCAGCTGCAACTGTCGCTGCTGCTTCTTGTGACTGGAAATTTGCATACAGTACTTGTTTAACGTGTTTCGAAGTTACTATTTTCTGACACTCAGAGTGGGATCGGATTAGGTGAAAGAAGAAGTTCATGTTTAAAGTTAATTGAGGCGGAACAAAGGTCTGTGTTTATAAAGTGAAATACCCATGAAATATAGTTAGTTTTGATGTAGGTGATGACGAAACAAACAAAAGAAATGGAAGTGGTGGTTTGTAATAAAAGTATTTTATTATCAAAAATGTTTAACATATGTGTAGATTCAAATTCATTTCTAATTGTGGATGACGTTGGAGACTAGAAAGAATAAAATTGTCCCTGTATGCCATTTATATAAAACATGTGTAAATTTATGTACATTTGTTATACTTCACAATTATTTCTAGGAGACGGTCTAAGGTCTACTTCTTGACCCATTGTTAACTAAGTTAAAAGATCAATTTGTCCTGTGTTAAAACAGTTTTTCTTCCTTGGATTATTCTAAAATTTAAGAAATGTTCGCATGGGGACTTTAAGCAAAGACGAAAAGATCGATTTCTCAGAGTGGCTATGGAAGAAGTTAATACCCATCTTAGATTTGCCACTCTGCTTTGTAAAACTAAAGTGGTGATAATTAGGGTCCGACAGTCAAATCTCACGCCGATATGAAATAAGCGAAACGGAGTCGGAGATGTACGAAGTTGGGTTTTGACTGTCGAGGAATGGGACAATTTGAGACAATTTTGCACGGTCGAACCCGTTTAGAGGGATCTCGCGGGCAAAATTTTATGTTGGTTGGGTCGAGTGTGAGATCTAAATAACCTTTCAATTATTATTTAATTCAGTGTGTATTATAATTCACGTTTACTTAAACTAACAATTCTAACTGGTTCAGTTGTTAGACGAATCACAGACCTTATCAGCATTTTATGCGTTCCTACGTTAGAGTAGGAATATATTTCAGATCGTGAGAATTTTAGTGGCTTCTTGAGTAATAGCTGCATGAGTAATAAGCTCTTGAGTAGAGTGTTCGTGCTTATAGGGTTCTTGGAATAAATGAATGCTTCTTGAGTAGACGATGAAGGATTCGAGTAGTGAGTGGAAGGAAACTCCATTCGATACAACGATAACTAGGAAGAGTCTAGTATTCGGGGTGTAGCCGCAATACGGCTCGAAGTAACATAATACAGGGGTAAGCATATAAACCGTGTAAATGCATAACTATGTAAGCATAATCACCAGCCAAGTGTACTGTAGTAGCTTGTATAATTGTCATCTAATCTGGGCGTGTGCAATAGCAATTATTATGCCTGTTACCAGTTGCTTTAAACAGCAAGATGCTGTAATTTCTGTGAAGTCCCCAATAAATTGATATATATTTAAACAGTGCCCTTGAACCGAAAGGTAAAAATATCAAGTACTCTAAGTTTGAGTTTAAGTAGTCTAAGTACTCTAAGTCACTTTTAACAGATTAAATAAAAATCCTCTATGAAGGCATCTAAAGGGGATAAGGATACATTTAAACTTTACAAACTTATTAACTGAAGCATCAAATCTGTATGTGAGTATAACAAAACATTTCTTTTCCCAATATGAAAGTTGGGAACATTTTTTACGCAGTGCATATATTGTCTATGCCTAAAGTATCTGACACATAACTAAGATAACATAATTAATAAAAAAAAATTCCACTCAACTCGATTTTATTATTAGTAAACTAAAACAATTGAATAAACTCTTAAAATATAGGCAATTTCTGAAGCGATGCTGTATACGATTATTGCCATATAAAATAACTCCATATTTTCTCTGCATGTTTCAAGGTATAATAGCAATACAATTTGCCACATCTTAAGTTATATGATATAGATCATTTATGCATACTATAGCTGGAATAATAATGCAGACCTCCTTTTGTTGTAAAGATGAAATTAACAAGGATCCGTTGTATATGTAGTAATTATTTTTTGAAAAGGTATTTAATATTTGAAAATCAATCATGATTAAACCATGATCAAAATGAAATATTAGATGTTGCAAAATAATTTAATTCTACCCTGAGAAAATATATGATTTTCTGATAGTATTGACCTATTAGAAAATACAAGATTTTAAATCTAGTTTTTCTAAAACATTTCTGCTTAAAATTAATAAAGTTGTGCTATCATAAAATGTGATTAGAGAAGACAGTGTAAGAACCTATTTTGTTCTGTATAACCACTTTATAAATCAGTAATAATTTCACATCACTGAAGCATAGGAGATTTATATAAGTTTCTGTAAGTTTTTGCACTTTTTAGTTATATATTTTTTATTAGTATTATTACATATATGCTTGTTCTTTTACCTAGAATATATGATATATTTTAATATTTCATTACAGAACTTTAGACATTTTGATCACTTGCCTTGAATAAAATGCACACCAAAATAAAATAACAAAAAATTGTTTATTTACCAATATTTGAATTCGAAATTATACAAGGTTCCTTGATAAATATTTTCAAATATCGGATGACTAAAATAAACTATAACCACAAATATTCATTCCATTTGCCTTAAACTCTTTCATTACTACCATTTTAGTGAATCATTTAATTAGCATATTCAAAAAAGTAACTAAATTAAAACAATTGTATCAACGAAAAGGGAAATTATTCATTGAAATGAAAATTGATAGAGCACATTTTGTTAGAAAAAGGCTAAACTTCATTACACAAAATGTTAGTGTGGCTGTTAAATGAATACGAGAGTAAAACAAACCCCGTTCTTAAAATCCTTTGCAGTAAAAATATAATTATTTTTATTGTACTTGTTAAAGATGACTCTTTGTTTGGAAAAGTGTTTCACAAATAGAATGAAATACTGAAAATAAATTAATTCAGGCTGAAAATTATTCTGAACTGTATTTTTGGAGTTTAAGCGTTAATTAATCGTTTTCATTGATATTCAGTAATCGACTCCTGCTTTAATAGAAACATGAAATATGTTTAAATAATGCACAAAATAAATGTTGCTTTTTACTAATAATTTTATATTTGATAAAATATTAATTATTTTGATTATTGAATTTTCATTTTTATATAATTTAGATATTGCAGAAAGAAACATTAAAATTTGAAATTCGTCTCTCAATGTACTAAAACTAAATAATTCATAATTTGAAATTACGTTATTGTCCAGTCTGAATGGAAGTTGAAAGACCGGAATATGTGACTGACATATTCATATTTTCAGACCTTCCTGCAACACATAAAAAATCAGATTGAAAAACACAGAAAGTCAGACATAATTGAACTTTTAAGTCTCATTAATACATTTATATGGCAAAAATATGGGTAGCCTAGAAAAAGCTAGACGCAACAGATAAAAAAATCTGATGTGGGCAACACATGACTTTCCTTATATAATGCAATGAATTTACTACTTTTACAGTTAAAAAAATGATATTGTTATAGTAGATACTTATATTCTTTCCAAGATATTGAATGAATTTTCTTCAATTAGTTGTCATTTTGATTGATTTAGCGTCATTTTTATCCAATTGGCGAGATTTTTGTTAATTTGGCAACAATTGAAAAAGTCGCCAAGTTGGCGACATTTCGCCAAATTCGTCGCCAAAATTTCGCCAAGCGTTATGGACGAAGAAATAAGTTATTCTTACAGAAGATAAAACTATTGGCGTTCAAATACAAAAGTATTACTCAAAGTATCTTTTCTCATGACTGGAACGAACTAGATCCACCAGAATGATGTCATCCAATTTATCGCATGGTGTTACACATGAAAAGTGAACATGCTTCTCAATAGGAATTTTTTTTTTATTTTATGACTTTTTGATATTTTTTTGAAACATGTACAATATCTCGAGAACAGTTTATGTTAGCGTTCTAAAATTTATGGCTATCGCTTTCTAATGAAAAATTACATAA
Organism: Amaurobius ferox; assembly: GCA_951213105.1. Classification (NCBI taxonomy): domain Eukaryota; kingdom Metazoa; phylum Arthropoda; class Arachnida; order Araneae; family Amaurobiidae; genus Amaurobius; species Amaurobius ferox. Next base: position 11,837,761 of record OX578143.1, read on the forward strand.
GAAATGTCTATTTGCGTAACTTTACTAGCGGTTTTAATTTTTTGATGAATTTTTCAAAATTTCACTCAGAAATTTAGGGGGGTTCTGGACATTCGATTGCGTATAAAAACAATAGGCTTCCAGTGTTTACGGATTGTGATTTTCGTACCAAATTTCGTTCGAATCGGCCCATTCGTTCGTCAGTTATCGTTTCCACAGTCTCACTGACACACACACACATACTTTCACACACACACACACACACACACACACACACACACAGAGACATCACTTCAAAACTGTTTGATTCGTCATCAGGGATGCTTGAAACGTGCTCTGCCGTCGAAAACTCGAATTCGAATTTTCGACCCCGTCACAATACTTTCCTTATACATTATGTATATAAGGAAAGTAAAAATGTGGTGAAAATACGAATTATTTATTATTATTTTAGTAGTAGTATAGCAGTATAGTGATAGTAAAATGGCATTGTAGCTGGACATATAACCAACCTTTTTCTGCAGTACGAGGTCCACCATTAAAAAACATACATCATAAAAGTTAAAACAGTAAAATATACGCAACGTAATTGATGATATTTGGTTTTTGGCAACTTAATTATGTATTTACAAATATCCCTTTTATTTAATTTTTCAAATGAAATTTTGCAATTCTTATTACTTAGATTTCAATTTAACGTAGAAGTGAAGTTTGATGACAGCTATGTATCTTTAAAATACATTGATTATTAAACAAGAATTCCTCATGAAGAACAAAAAATCTGATGTGAGCAGCACATGACTTTCCCTGCAAACTTATATTAACGCTCTCTTTATTTTAATTAAATTTATTTCACTTTTATTCAATTTTCGTTCTCATTCGGTAATCGGGCTTATTTTCAAAGGTGGTGCAGGGAAAGTACGAAAAACTAAAATATCTCGAGAACGGCTAGTCCTAGTGTAATGGGGTTGATTTTATTATTTTCTTCGTTAAAAATTACGCATTAAACACGCATTTAATGGATATATTTGACCATACGTAGCTTTTTAGTTTAGATTTTGACAATTTTTGCGGGCCATTCTGCAAAAAAAGGCAGGTTATTTTTTTCTGAATCGTTCCAAAATCTAATCAGCACCAAGGTGCCCTATACGTGGCTCATCTACCGAATTTTGTGAAATTCGGTCCATTAGTTTTTCAGCTAGAGTGGATACAAGCTTTTGCGGGCCATTTCGGAAAAAAAGGCGGGTTCTTTTATCCCGAATCGTACCCAAAAGTAATCAGTACCAGTCCCGCCCACAAGTGACTTACCTACAAAATTTAGTGAAATTCGGTCAATTAGTTTTTTAGTTAGAGTGGATACAAAATCTGCACAGACAGACAGACACACAGGCACACAGACACACACACAGACGTCACGCTAAAAATGGTTTTTTCCTATTCTAGAGGTCTCGAAACGTGTAGATCCGTCGAAAACTCGAGTTGTGATTTTCGGCATGATTCCAATACTTTCCCTATACATTACCATGTATTGCAGGGAAAGTAAAAATCTGATGTGGGCAGCACATGACTTTCCCTGCAGACTTATATCCACGTTCTATTTATTTCAATTAAATGTAATTCACTTTTAATTCAATTTTCGTTCTCATTTGAAAACTGGACTTATTTTCAAAGGTGGGGTGGAAAAATACGACAAAAACTAATATATCTCGAGAACGGCTAGTCCTAGTGTAATGGGGTTGATCTTATTCTTTTCTTCGTTAAAAGTTACGCACTAAACAAGCATTTAATGGATATATTTGAGCATACGTAGCTCTTTAGTTTAGATTTTGGAAATTTTTGCGGGCCATTCTACAAAAAAAGGCAGGTTATTATTTTCTGAATCATACCAAAATCTAATCAGCACCAGGGTGACCTATAAGTGACTTATCTACCGAATTTTGTGAAATTCGGTTCATTAGTTTTTCAGCTAGAGTGGATAATGGGTTTGATGTTTTAAATGTTGTACTAAAAATGTTTTTTTCGTATTCTAGAGGTCTCGAAACGTGTAGATCCGTCGAAAACTCGAGTTGTGATTTTCGGCATGATTCCAATACTTTCCCTATACATTACCATGTATTGCAGGGAAAGTAAAAAGGCACCTGTTGCATTTGCTGTACGGGTTGATGGGTTATTTGTAGAAGTCATCTGGTTCAGGATCATTATTCGGCGTCTGTCTTCCTTCTATATATAGAATTCATACTGCTTCTGATCAAAAAATTATGAGGATTCATAATGAATTTTCAAACAACACTTTCCTTTTTTCTTTCACCATTTACTTATCGACGATCATCATTGACTCTTATGCGATCATTATTGATTCAAATATTTATGTGTTGCTATGTAACTGATATGATGGTTCCTCTTTCATTACTCCCTTTTGTATATATTTGGTCCATTGGGGTGTGGTACAACTGTGTATCCCCAAAACTGGGATCTCATTGGACGGCGGCAAGCTGGTGCGAGAGAGTTGTCACTGGCCGAAGATACATTGGGTGTAACTGTCTGTGGTCCCGCAAGGATCACGTGACATTTCAATGCTTGTGAGACATTATTGCCCACGAATAAATTTATTTGCATTGCGTGTCAACCACTGACGACCCTCTGGCTGAGTCCATTGTTTGTCAAAATTTATTACCAGCTCCTGGTACTTGTTGTCTTGTGTCATAAAACATCACTCAAACTGGAAAATCTCGCATTTTTTTCTTCCCAATATATTTTAAAAGTTTGACAAAAATTATAAAGGCAAAATGATAAAATAGATGCATTGAAGAGTATTAGTCTTAGTATACACGGTTACTATGAAATCCCTTAAGTAAATGCGTTACATCTTTATTTTCTAAAGTCAATATACCCTATCAAAAATGTTATTGCAGCTGGGAATTGAAAATGTTAGGGTAACAAATGCATCAACAAAGCGAGGTAGAAGAAAAATGCCAAATACAAATGTGCACAGGATTATTATGGACGAGCGAAGCGCTTGTTTACGCTTGCACAGTTAATGAGTGATTAGGATTATCTCACGGCATATTCTCAAACATTTTAAAGCGTATTCCCAAGGAGTAGGCGTACCACACATTGAGAACCACTATGATAGGGTATAATCAATTTACTATAGATGGATCTAACGTATACACTCACAGAACTTTTCTTACGAAGTTGTTAGGAGGGTGGGTCATAAAGATCATTCTAGGAATCCTGTTTATTATTTAAATGCTCATATAATAAAGAATATATTATCATTTTATAATGTAAATCTTAGATCACTAAACATGATAAAACTCTTACGCTTCTAATAACTTTTTTTGAACAGTTTTAGATTCTGACGAAGAGATAAAGTTATAAAACGCAAAACTACTGAGTAACGTTAATTCTAATCAGGAAAAATACGTGATATTTATGTATTGTTAGTTTTTTACATAAGGCATTGAAGTATAAATTTGTTTTGTAATGTACATTATTTCTTGAATTATTATGTCCACGTTACGCAGATGTGAAATATTTACACCCTGAGACATATTATTATAAAATGGCTTAAAAAGTATTTAGAAGATATTCAAGTATGAATTTCTGTAAAAATATCGAGTTCAAATTTTGTAGAAGATAATTTTCTGTGTTATTGTTTGAGGAAGAGGAACTTGGAATCATTTTATTATTATTATACATAATTTATATTTGTAAGAATATATTCTATAAATTTTACACAGAATAATTAAAACATTTTAAATTTCTACTTCAAAAATACATTGAAATATGTAATTACTATACTTTAACTATAATTTTTATGATTTAATGATAATTTTATAAAAATGATAGATAAACGTATAATATATTTTTATCCAAACGTGCATAAACTTCACAAAGAATAATTCCAAATATCCCGATAAATTTTTAAAAGCTTATTTCTACAATGAATTTACAATAGCGTTGGTTTAAACTATCTCATTAACAAAGCGTTAATTAAACATTTAGTTTACAAATTCTCAGAATTAACTTAATTAAAACAACAGCGACTACCAGAAATAAAGCATTTCTTCGAGTAAATTCTCGAATACAATAATCTGAGAAAGTATGAACTGCACCAGGTAAAGCGCAAATAAGAATGTAAAATTCATACGTTTAAAAAATAATACTAGCATACTTAAAATTCCAACCATTTTAAAATAACAATCATTTTTTCGTATTTCTTAATGAGGTTACTTTGGTTAATGAAGTGTTCCTCGGATTTTTTAAAATACTGGGAATATTTTGGAGCAGAATGTGTTTATTGTCTATGAAAGGATATTTTAATAGTGGAAGTGTTAACATTTTCTTGTACAAGATTTAAAAGAAATGGTTTATTTTGCACAGTCCACTTTGACAATAAGAGATTGCAACTTCCTCCCAGTAGCTCAAAGGTAGAGAGTCGGCTGACCATTTAGGGCAGCAAAGTTCTTTACAATGGCGCACGAGAAAATCAACCCTGTAATTCAGTGCAAATATGCCGGAGGTCTGAAAGTGACCCTAATATATGACTAGGACATATTCCGTGGATCCTGGGATATTAGGCGCTGATTTCAAATCGTGAGGATAACGATCACGCAAGAAGCTGACCTGGAAGATAAAGATAGCATCAGGAGGCTAACCTGAGGTAAAAGTAGCAGGAGGTGATCCGTCAGATTGTCATTCGCACACCAATCTCACACTAGAGAGTAAGACCAACGGCCCTACCGCGCCGAAAACACTGGTTCCCGTTAGATCACCGAAGTCAAGCAGCATCGGGCGCGGTTAGTACTTGGGTGGGTGACCACCTGGGAACACCGCGTGCTGTTGGAACATTTCGGACGCGATAGCCCGGTGGTTTGCACGCTGGATTTCCACGCTGCCAAAACTGCCGCCTTGTTCATGCGGAGTACGATCACGTTAAGCATGTATGTCCGAAAGTCCTTCCGAGAGGTTGGTGGTAGGAGAAGGAGGATACGGTCCCTGTGGATGTCTCCCCCACTGGGTTCCGGTCTAAATTGAGTGGCACGTTCCGTTCGTACAAACGGTTACCTTACACCTTTCTGGTAGGCCGGACGGTCTGGGTCTCAACAACAACAACACTATAGAGTGAAGGATGTAAAGTTCACTTTGATAATAGAAACTTGCAATTTCGTCCCAGCAGATCAACTGCAGAGCGTCGGCTAGCCACTTCGAATATGCAGGATTCGATTCCCGGTTAGGACATTAAGGATCTTTGCAGTTTAACCATGGCACAAAAACATGTACATTTAATCCGTTTGAAAATTGTGAAGACTTGAGGCAATATTTACTTGCCTCAAGTCTTCACAAGTCTTTGCTCAATTTTAATAGTATGGTTGATTTTAGCATTTTGAATTTTAGGATCATTCTCCCTTTGCACATTGCAACATCCATAGACAGGGACCTAGATTATTATATGTGCTCTGCAGTATAGAATGACTGATATCTGCAATGGCAGCAAGAAAATGTATAGCACATAGCAAGATGATTGTAGCGCATAGCAAAAGAATTGTAGCACATACCTAGTTTGATTGAAGCTGTTTTGAGATATCAGGTAGCATTCGTTGATGAGTGCATAACATGCCTGAAACTGGTGTGCGAATGCTGTAAGATACAATGCGATACTGATCCTAATTTTGGGCAATCCAAACTGTATAAACTTTCCTGTAAACTGTGAATTTATTTGAAAACTTTTCAGGAACGTTGATCTAAAAAATTATAATTACTTCTTGTAATTGACATAACATAAAATCGGATCAATTTTATAAATGTTTCTCGTGATGTAATAATTAAGTTTGTCAATTGTCAAAATATCTGTAAACTAGTAAATCGACTATTTTGAAAGGTATTTCATCTTAGTCAAACTGAACACAAGTTGATTGCGCCGAGAGAATATTATAATAGTGAAAGTAAAACAAGATGTCACAACCCGACGGTTTTCACCCAGAGGTATTGGTTTCTTTTCTTTTTGGGGGGTAGATGAGGTGGGGTGTGGTTATATTTTAAAGTTCAAACGACTAGAAATCATCTCATTCCGTTCAAAGAACCAGTCCTGAACTAATAACATATATAACCAAATTGGATCGAAAATATGTTAAATCGTCCATTATAATTTAAAGGTAGAAAATGATTGTTTTTGTTAACACTTTACAACAAAGTTGAAAAGTGTTTATAACTTTGTTCATTTTGTCTGTCTGTCTGTCTGTCAGTCTGTCTGTCCGTTAGCACGATAACTGCCGTAAAAATGACTTAATCAAAATGAAATTTTAGTATGTTGTTCAGACGGTCTGTAGAACCTATGGGAATATAAATAAATAATATTACCCAATTAGTTTTGAATTGAACCCGGGTCGAAAACATGAAATACATTGAGCCCTATGGGACCTAATTTTTTAAACAATTTTTAAGCGGATTTAAAATTCACAAATTGCTTCGAAAACTTTAGGTAACATTCAAATTGTTCCATAAAATATATAAAAAAAAATCAGCGAAATATATTCAGTAGTTTTTAAAATAAAAATTAAAATAATAATTACACCTCTTATATGAAACGGTCACGTGACCATGATATGAAACGATCACATGACCCAATTCAAAATGATATATGGCATCCATCTTGTTTCAAAATCGTGATTTTTTTAAGTTCTTTTTAATTCATATTGAGTGTTGTATCCGTCCTAAAACTACTTTATTTTTGCTTAAATTCTGTGCATCTACATACTGAAACAACGCAATGACAATATATTTGAGTTTAAATGCTCATCTAAATTTGATTATTTCTACAACTAAGCCTATTTTTCACCTATGTAAAATGTAAACAGCAAAATATATAGAATGAGCTGTATTAGAATTCCTGTATTTTTTTAACACAAAATAATTTAGTCCATGGAGTCTGCATGGCTGATATGAATGAAATATTAATTGATTTCATAAAGAGAAGGACGATTTTTTTCGATGAAGTTTCAAGCATAGAGTTTAATTTTTTGTAGTTCCATGGTCTTAAACAAAATGTTTAAATAAAATAAATTATTATAGTATTGTGATGAATGAAATGAATGGGAGAAAGTTATGAATGAAATCCTGTTTTTATAGAGAGATCCAGGCGTGTTATTTTTTCTATGACGTCATTTGAATTAATTTCAGTTATTTTCGATGAAGTTTTCAAATATAATAAATTATCGTAGTATTATGATAATTCTAAAACTATTACCGAGGAATGTATAACATTTTAGAGATGTTTAAACCAGGCAATTAATATTTCAATGCCGTCATTTGAATGAAGTTCATTTTTTTCGATGAAGGTTTAAGTTTTCAAATATAATAAATTAATGCAGTATTGTGATAAGTTTCAAAATATTACCGAGGAATGTATTGCATTTTAGACTTGTTTAAATAAAATTGCATTGAAGTTGGAAAGTGTTTCATAATCAATGCTTTAAGCATGATTGATCTTTCTTGTTTCCTTAAATTACATTACAAACTAAATTTGTAAAAGAGCATTGAAAATGGTAATTGCTAAACATAGTTAACAGTTATAACTTTTAATAGTTATAATTGTAGTTAAGTCTCTACCGTTATTAATATAAGCCATGGTTTGTAATTAATATTTCCGTTAAATATCGTTCTTTCGTCTGAACCTGAAGATGATATTAGTGATGTAGTAGGTTATTGTTAAATATATTGTTTTAATTGGTCCTTATTATCCTAAATATGCTATCCAAACAGAATAAAACCCTACGTACATAAGATTTACTCCAGCTGAATAACGCATTTAAGTGTTTTGGAAGATTTAACTTAAGATTCCCGTAAACTGCTTTTGTTGAAATGGCAGTTTTAAAAATGTTTGCTCTATTTTAAGTGCTCTAGGTTGCTTAGCAATTAATTTAATCTAGCCTGAAAAAGGAAGTTGATTTTATTCTTGAGTATTGTAGAGATTTGTGTATACATATATGAAAATGTAAGGTGGCGTCTAGAATGCAATTTATTATTAAGCTTTTCGTTTTACGGGGTGTCCCATAAAGATTGAAACGCGGTTTAATTCTTTACCTGTTGGAGATAAGTGGGAAATGTAAATTGAAAAAGTGTTGAAAGTAAGATAGAAAATAAGACTATGTTAATGAAATAGTCCTGCCATTAATTTCCAAAATGTTACACTTTTTAAATTTTTAGACCCCTTTAGACAAATTGGGTCAATCAGAAAATTTTTATTTTTAATGCACAAAGAACGTTAAAAAACCGTATATCTGTATCTTTAAAATTGAGCGAGTTATATATAATTGAAAATTGAACATTGTGAATGGGGACCATATACCAAATTAGAAATGTAAATTTGTGACATATCACAAAAAAGATAAAACTGGATTATTATACATTGGATATCCAACGGCGTAGTGAGTACCACTACTTTATATGATCTCTGTCTATGTAATGCTTTATTTAGGTGCATTTGTGATAAAAATTGTTGATACATATTAACGTATTTTTGAGCTAAACAATTTCCATCGTCAATTTGTTTATGATCCCTATTTTCACAGTTGAAACACCCTTTCACATGATACGGAAAAGTGGCATAAGTCAGATTTTTTTCTTTTATCATAATTCAGTTGATTTCAAAGATACAGATATACGGTTTTTTTAATGATCTTGTTGCATTAAAAATAAAAATTTTCTAATTGACCAAATTTGTCTAAGGGGGCCGTATAAAAATTTAAAAAGTGTAACTTTTTGAAAATTAATGGGAGGACTATTTCATTAACTTAGTCTTATTTCCTACCTTACTTTCAACATTTTTGCAGTTTAAATTGTTCACTTATCTCCAACAGGTAAAGAATTAAAGCGCGTTTCAATCTTTGTGGGGCACCCTATTTACTGCTTTCAGCGTATGGTTTAATCGAAATCCGTGTTTAAACTGTCTTATTTGCTAGATGACAAACACATATGTTGTCTAGTTTTCGAAAGTTGGTTTTACTAGCTATTAAAATGGAATTATTAATTATAAATCTCTGAAAAATAAATAAAAAAATGTTGTATTCAAAGTTCAATGTTGTATTCAAAAAGATTTCAAACCTACAAGATTAAGATTTTCTAAAGTGCATTCTTATGCTTACCAACTAACTATTGTCTCGATATATTGTGGGATATATGATGTTGTGGTATCCATTTACACATCTGTCCCGCTGAATATTAATTACTATAAGTCTCTTAACAAAATGCAATTACTTTACTTTCCTCTAGAACTCTAGCAAATCGCAATTTTTAATTAGTCCCCTAGCAAAACTTATCAATCCCTATAGCAGAGAAACTCGTTATACAGAGGGTGTTCACACATTTTTGCAACGATTTTGACTTTCTCCATGAATTAAATTTAAATAAAAAAAACCTGGCTGGCATCAAGTCCGAATAGGGTTTAATTATCGTCTGCATCATTAAAAATATTCTTTGCTCTAAAGCTTCGGTAGAAAATAAACAATGGATCGAATGCTTTATTTTTGCTGTCTCTGAAAGGAAATACTTTTATTAAATTATAATACTCTTATTCGATTATTAAAAAAAATTTGTGAAAATCATGGTTTTAATATTTCTATACGTAAATTTAGTGACATAATTAATAAAAAAGGAAAGAAACGTCAAAGTTTACATGTGACTGGGAAAAAGGCAAAAAATGCATACCCAATAAAGGTTGGTTCAGTGAAAACAAGAAAAGTTTTGTTAAAGGTTTTATGGTTATTGCTGGATGTTCTAATAACGGAAAACTTAAAATAAGAAAAGTAGAAAAAATGTCAAAATTAATTCTGATTACTAGCATAAATATGTTTTAACACATGTTTTCAAAAAAGACATTCCATCACTTTACCCAAACAATCTTCCCTGTGTTAAGTTCCATCAGGATATGGCTGCCAGCCATACCTCTAAATCTACTACTATATTTTTTTGAAAACGGAGAAATGAAACTGGAATTGAGGATATTCCATTTAAATGCATCCCACCCAAGTCTGCGACATGTCTCCTATGGATTACTGTGCATTTGGACTTCTAAAACAAGATCTTTATAAGCACCATCCCAAAACATTGGATGGACTCTGGAAGATTGTAGAGGAGGAGTGGAACAAAACCAACCTTGATATTTTAAGAAAAGCTCTTTTATCTTGGAAATCAAAAAGTAATATGATAGTTCAACAAAAGGGCTATCAGATTGAACATATTAGAAAACAAAATTCTAATTTTTGTTTATATATATATATATTTTCAAAACTGTTACAAAAGTGTGTGTACCCTCTGTATTTTTTATTGAAAATAGTACATTATCCATAATAACTATCAGGCAATAATTATCAAATCATTTAAATTTAACTTTCATTTATATTGAGTTATCGCGAACTTCATATTTCACAGTAAACTCCCCCAAAATTTCCAAATTCGCCAATTTGGCTTTATTTCTCTAATGTTAACAAATTCGCCAAATTTCTAACCATGTTTGCCAGATCTGTCGTCAGGTTTGCCAGATATGTTGCTAAGCGTAACAGATAGACCTATATATTAGCTTTTTTATGTATATTAAAATACTTATCCACATTTTCCTCTGAATTACTTAATTTTTTTAGATGTATGGCAGACAATCCCTTAGATTTACTGACAAAAATACCCAAATAATAATTACATACAGACCACATGACACGCACCATTTTTACTTTCCTTATATACATAATGTATAAGGAATGTATTGTGACGGGGTCGAAAATTCGAATTCTTATTTTCGACGGCAGAGCACGTTTCAAGCATTCCTGATCACGAATCCAACATTTCATCATCCAACAAAAGTGTGTGTGTGTGTGTGAGAGTCAGTGAGCCTGTGGAGACGATAACTGACGAACGAATGGACCGATTCGAAAGAAATTTGGTACAAAAATCACAATCCGTAAACACTGGAAGCCTATTGTTTTTATACGCAATCGAAAATTCAGAACCCCCCTAAATTTTCGAGTGAAATTTTGAAAAAATCGTCAAAAAATCAAAACCACTAATAAAGTTACGCAAATAGGCATCCTTTATGTAATTTTTCATTAGTAAACGATTGATATAAATTTTTGAACGCTAACATGAGCCGTTTTCGAGATATTGCACATTTTTCAAAAAAAATTATCAAAAGTAATATAAAATAAAAAAAAATATTTCCTATTGATAAACACGTTCATTTTTCATATGTAATACTATGCGATAAATTGGGTGACATCATTCTCGTGAATCTAGCTCGTTCCATTCAAGAAAAAAGATACTTTGAGTAATACATTTGTATTTGAACGCCAATAGTCATTTATCTGCTGTAAGAATAACTTATTTATCCGTCCATAAAGCTTAGCGAGATTTTGGAGACGAAGTTGGCGGAATGTCGCCAACTTGGCGACATTTTTATTTGTTGCCAAATTAACAAAAATCTCACCAAATTGATAAAAATGACGACTAATTGAAGAAAATTCAATATCTTGGAAAGCACATAAGTATCTAATATAAGAATAACATTTTTTTAACTGTAAAAGTAGTAAATTCATTGCATTATATAAGGAAAGTCATGTGTTGCCCACATCAGATTTCTTAATTTTCATAACGATACCCACAACATGTAGCTGCATAAAAATTTGGTCAATCGAATTTTTTCTTCTCACAATTATATGCATACAACTACAATTTAAGTGTGTCAATGACAGGGACTGACACTCTTAAAATATTTTTGTATCTTTTTCTCAGCAATGCATGGCGCTGAGCGTCATAAAGAATTATCTTAATAGAAAATTGGCTCAGATATGCCAGTCGATATAGGTTTAAAAACTAAAGACAACCAAAAATTAGCTATTAAAAATCTTAATTATAATCGCCATCTACGGCGTACAAAATTTCACAACCATAGCGCTTTCGGGCATTATTTAATGAGGCAAAGTGAAAATAGGTGGCAAACACGAGCTTAATTTCACTGGCCACAATCTCGAGATAAAATTTGCATATTAAGTACCATACATTTAAAAACATCATTTAATTATAAAATACAAAGAGACAATTTTCATAAATTTCAGGGTAACCGCAATAGACATGTCGCGTTAAAAGCAAAAATAAAGCAGCTACAAAATATCTAGAAAATCATGCAATGGTTTAACACTTAGTGAGTCGAGAACGAGACGCGAAGCATAACTGAGGGTCTGAACGGGATAAAAATTGCAAATAGAATCCCTGAAAAGGTAAATGAAAAGGGATTCATAAAGTAAGAAAAGTCTTATCGAACATTGGATGAAAATTATCTTTGAAACAATGTGAGCAAGAACCGTGGGCAGTTTTCGATTTTTTACATCGCGAGCATGCTCAGTTAAACGAATACCTGCAGTACGTTTTGCACTACCAATGTAGAATTTTAAAGTATTTTCGGGAAATTAAAGGGGGAGAAAGTACATCCAAGCCTAACACATGAAGTTATTATTAAAAATAACTCTCGACTCAGTACGTGTTAAACCATTGAATGATTTTCTAGATATTTAGCAGCTGCTTTATTTTTGCTTTAGACGACAGGCCTATTGGTTACCCTGTAATTCATGAACTTTTTCTGTTTGTATTTTATAATTAAATGATGTTTTAAAATCTATCATACTCAATATGCAAATTTTATCTCGAGGTTGTGCCCCTTAATTAATTAAGCTCATGTTTGCCACCTATTTTCACTTTTCCACTGAAGGGCATAATAATTCCCGAAAGCGCTATGGTTGTGAATTTTTCTACGTCGTGGATGGTGATTTTTTTAAGACTTTTAATAGACAAATTTGGTCTTTCCTTATTACTTTCCTTATATGCATAATGTATAAGGAAAGTATTGTGAAGGGGTCGAAAATCGAATTCGAGTTTTCGACGGGAGAGCACGCTTCAAGCACACCTGATCACGAATCAAACATTTTTGAAGTGATGTCTGTATGTATTTTTGTGTTTGTGTGTGTGAAAATATATGTGCGTGTGTGCGTGTGTGTGTGTGTGTGTGTCAGTGAGTCTGTGGAAACGATAACTGACGAACGAATGGACCGTTTCCAACGAAATTCTGTACAAAATTCACAATCCGTAAACACTGGAAGTCTATTGTTTTTATACGTAACCGAATGTTCAGAACCCCGCTAAATTTTCGAGTGAAATTTTGTAAACATCGTCAAAAAATCAAAAACACTAATAAAGTTATGCAAATAGACATTTATTATGTAAATTTTCATTAGAAAACGATTGACATAAATTTTAGAACGCTAACATGAACCGTTCACGAGATATTGCACATTTTTCAAAAAAATATCAAAAAGTCATATAAAATAAAAGAAATGTATTTCCTATTGAGAAACATGTTCACTTTTCATATATAATACCATGCGATAAAATTGGGTGACATCATTCTCGTGGATCTAGCTCGCTCCATTCATGAAAAAATATACTTTGGGTAATACTTTTGTATTTGAACGCCAATAGTCATTTATCTGCTGTAAGAATAACTTATTTCTTCGTCCATAACGCTTAGCGAGAGTTTGGCGACGAATTTGGTGGAATGTCGCCAACTTGTCGACTTTTTAAATGTAGCTAAATTAAAACTCGTTGAATGGATAAAAATGACGCTAAGTTAATGACGACTCATTGGTGATGACGACATGGAAAATGACGATTTATTGACGAAGATTCAATATCTTGGAAATAATATAAATAACTACTATAAAAATAATCAATTTTTTCTTTTACTGTAAAAGTAGTAAATTCATTGCATTATATAAGGAAAGCCATGTACTGCCCACATCAGATTTTTTTTTAAGTGTTGAAGATTTGACGTGTTTTCCATACAATTTTATTAAGATGCTATGGGTGTTCAAAGTTTTAGCATTCTGTGTCATTGAGGGTTTTCTGGAATGTATGTAAATACTTTTTGACCCCATCCAGGGGAGATATCAAAAATCATTTTTCTTAGGTTCCGTTAAACTCTCTATCAGAAGGTAAAGTGGAAGAGGCAGAAATATTAATTATTGAAAATATAAGCTTTACCCTTGGTCATCAGTTAAAATTCAGATTCATTAAAACATTTGAAACATGGCCTATAGTATAGTGGACTGCCTAAAAATATATCTCACACTTACCTCTGATATCTAAAAGGTAAAAATAAAACAATACACACTGGGCAGAGAATATAGATTCAAAATGAGGGTATAACATTTTATTAATAATCAAATATTTTTGTGCATGGTATTCTTGCATTTTCTAATATCAGATTTCTAAGGCACTTCACTTATTTTTAACATTATCATATTCATCAACTTAATCATATATTTTAATCAATTATTTATATTTGTATTTGTACACACTCTATAAACTTTTGAAATTCAATCCTTTACATTCCACACCATTCAATATACTTGCATTTCTAATTCATTCTTATATTCATACAACTTCAAATTCAATTTTGTATTTAATATTCATATCAATCCTAACATATCGTTCTCGTAATCATTCGCATATAAATCATCAATTCTTTCCACAACTCTGATAAATTCACATGTGTATATTAAAACTCAAAACACTTCAAGAAATTATAACATTTAGTATTTCAAATTAAAATGGGATTCAATTGGTAAGCTTAGCTAATTTTCCAAATTATAATTAATTTCTATAATTTATAACCACTGTTAGGAATTCTACCTAAGATGAGGCTGTGCTCACATCAGCGGTGGAAAGTGTTCTGCTTGCCTTACCAAATTTCTCTCAATATAAATTATATATATATATCTCCATGTTATCTTATTCATTTTCAATTTGTAAATCCTTGTATCTTTCTTTGTTTATTATTCTAAATCTTATATAGTTTAGGAAACACTCTTCAGGTGTAATTATGAACTTCTATCAACTAACAATTACAAACAATGGTAAATTAAAGCATAAATCTAAAGTTGTCGGTGACATGGGTCTATATTCATTGAAATATAGACCCATGTCATTCATGGAAATATATTCATTATAAAATTAGTTGCTTCTATTTAGCTATTACTTATTATAATAATTCTTTTAAGAGAGTATCCAGTGAATTCATATTTTGGAAGTAAGCAAAATGTGTAGCTTGTGAGGCTATTTAAAATATGCGAAAGTTGACCACCCTTCTGCATATAAAATTAATCTGCACCAGGCAGGTTAAATGTGTCACTCCAATTTATTTCATCACTAGCACTTCACCTTGAGTCATAAATAATAAAGCATTTTGTAAATTATTAAATGATAAATTTCATTAATTAATGTGATTCTATATCTGTATTTCATTCAATTGATTATATGTCTATTCTTCACTTATTCACTATTCTTAGAATTCCTTTAAGTTTTAAAAATACAATAAAATGCCAAAAGAAACTCATGTCACGAATATTATTTTATACTCATTTGCACTCTTACTGTAATTCTGCTTCTAATATTAATATTTTCATTCTCATGAATTTATGCAGTACTATATTATAACTATTTATAATCTACTCTAATCTTAATTTGTATATTAAATCATATTTCAAATTATACTTATATATACATTTCAAATACAGTAACATTATTCTTTACGTTGTATATTCGATCAAAATAGAGATCATACATTTTATAATCTTGATTCGTATTCTCTGCCCATACCGAGGCATTAATTAACCAATGAGCTTTTATATATTATTGGAGCATTTAGTTAAACTCCCTTGCGAAATATCATAATGAATTAAACTTTAACTCACCCAAAACCTTCAGACAGTCAATCTTTGGTCGGCATGTGCATAATTATCCAAATGTTACACTATAGTTTATTTGAGACCGTGGATTATTCCCTATTTACGGGATGTTGGCTTCGGGAATTGTCCAAACGTCACTATGGGTTAGAAACATATCAGTCAACAACAATGGATTCCTATGGCAGACTCCTCAGTCACCGTTGGTATCGGCGCTCTCTGCATGTAGGCCTTGTAGGCAAATTGTTTTTCATCCGGCATGTAGCTGGCATGTAGCTGGCATGTAGAGATGGGGGCATGAAATGATTGTAGTTTTGATCAGATGAAATATTCTTAGTCCTCATTTGCATTCTCATTTTTGCAATCCAGCGTCGATGTGAGGAGGCTCTCGCGCCATTTCAGCTCGTGGCTCAGGGTCCCTGCCCAGCAATCGCGCACTCCTTTATACGTTTTTCCTTTTCTTTTTTTTTGTAATTCTCAGTGCACAATTTCCTATTGAAGCGTGGTAAATATATCTTTATTGTTCACAATGGTCTTGCAGATTAATAGAGGAAATAATATAAATCATGCGCAAAATGAGTTCGCGCCATTTTGACGCTCCGGCCGAAGCCAAGCTCTTAGAGCAAAGGTTTTCACTACATCATTCGCGTGAAGTCCAGCATCGAGAGAGCGATCTTCGTCGCACCTTTCGCGCCTAGAAACAAGGGGGTCCGAGCATCCTCTACGATTGGTCAGGCGGTCGCTTCCCTCTTCTCCTTTTTAACACTTTACAACAAAGTTGAAAAGTGTTTATGACTTTGTTCATTCTGTCTGTCTGTCTGTCTGTCTGTCTGTCTGTCTGTCTGTCTGTCCGTTAGCACGATAACTGCCGTAAAAATGAGTTTATCAAAATGAAATTTTAGTATGTTGTTCAGACGGTCTGTAGGACCTATGGGAATATAAATAAATAATATCACCCAATTAGTTTTTTATTGAACCCGGGTTGAAAAAATGAAATACATTGAACCCTATGGGACCTAATTTTTCAAACATTTTTTAAGTAAATTTAAAATTCACGAATTGCTTCGAAATTTTTAGGAAATATTCACATTATCCCATAGAATATATAAAAAAAAATTCAGTAAAATATGTTAAGTAGTTTTTTAATTAAAAAAATTATTTAATATAGGGAAAAAAACAAATTCAATTAAATTCTGACTTTGGGATATCTTCCAGAAAGAAAAGAGAGAGATATTATATAATAAATATCTCTCCATTTGTTAAAACATTTTGCATATGGGAGTGGCTTCATATTTTAAAATAATTTGGTAGATAACAATTTTTCATTTTTTTTAAATTTTATATAACTCTTCATGATAAGTTTAATTGATGGCATTTTAAATGCACTTTCCTACGTCCTAGAGAGTTAAAATTTGGTACACAGCTTAAATTTGTAGAACATTTTATTCTACAGCAATTTGGTGGATCTTTAAATATAGATCATACATTTTTTTCGAAATGACCCGCAATTAATCCCCGTTCACTTTTATAAATCATTGTTGTAATATTGTTAAAAATTCTGATGTGGACAGCACATGTCTTTCCCTGCAGACTCATATTCGTTCTCTTTATTTATTCAATGATAATTTGAGTTTATCTGCACAACATAAGTATTTTAAATGACATTGAATTTATACGTTAAACTTAAATTTGGTTCTCATTTGATAACTGGACTTATTGTCAAAGGTGGCGTAGCGAAAACGCGAAAAAACTAGAATATCTCAAGAACGGCTAGTCCTAGAGTAATGGGGTTAGTCTTATTCTTTTTGTTGTCAAAAATCACATATAAAATAGGAATTTAATTGATATAATTGAGCACACGTAGTCTTTTATTTTTATATATAACGATTTTTGCTGGCCATTTCGCCAAAATAACCAGTTCCTTTTCCCCGAATCGTAGTAGAATAACCTACAAATGATTTATATACCAAATTTTGTTAAATTTGGTATATAAATCACTTGTAGGTTATTGAAATATTATACTCCAAATTTTGTTAAATTTGGTTCATTAGTTTTTAGCTAGAGTGGATAAAGGCAATTTCTACGGCCATTTCGCAAAGAAGGCAGATTCTTTTATTACGAATCGTACTATAATCTAATGAACATCAGGATTTCCCACAAAAAACATACCTACCAAATTGTATGAAATTCAGTCCATTAGTTTTTCAATTAGAGTGGATGTAATATCCACACAGACACACAGAAACATACACAGATACACCCTTACACACACAGACGTCTTCCTAAAAGTAGTTTTTTCGTGTTCTAGAAATCCCCAAGTTTGTAGATACTTTGAAAATTCGAGTTCCGATCTTCGGCACGATTCCAATACTTTGAGTACATACACATACACATATATATTATCTGTGTATCTAAATTCCGTGCCTATGCAATTACAATAGTTGTGATTTTAAATGATCCCTAAACTTTTATTATTTCTTCAAGGAAGGCTAATTTTAACATATGCAGAATGCAAATATCTCAAGCGATTGTAAGATGAATTACATAAGAATTGCTGAATTTTTTTCACACAAAATTATTTAGCTCTGGAGTCTGGAATACAAGTTATATGAATGAAATATTCATTGATTTTGCATAAAGAATCAGATGATTTATATTTCGATACAGTTTTAAATATTTAAGTATAATAAATTACTGTAGTACTGTGATAATGTAAAAGATATTACCACTGAATGAATCGCATTTTAGAAATTCTTAAATGAAATTACATTTCAGTTGGAAAGTGTTTCATAATCAATGCTTATGCATGATTGATCTTTCTTGTTATATTTTGTTTTACTCCGATGTCGCGAACACCTGCAAGTCTATTTTTAGCTACTGCTGGCCAATTCAGCATAGCAATGCCTCTTAAAAATAACACTTGTTTTCGGTACCAGGGAATTGCTGAAGTTCTATTCTGGGATGTAATAATTCCATTTTAAAATCGTTATTTTTTGTAAAAAAAAAACATGTCTGATCCCTTGGATCAAGACACTCTCCACTTCCGTAGTCGGTTAAGTTCCATTCTGTAGTATCTACTTCGGTATTCCATTAGGTTCCGTACCGTAAACCATCCCGTTTTCTCTAAATATAAGTTTATAAATATTGGGCCACCTAAGTCACCTTCATCAGAGGATTCGGAAAAACTTTATTCGAAAAATGTTATTTTTTCTGACTCCGGGAAACGAATCGAAAATCCAGCGTCATTAGCATTTGTCCATTGCAAGGTAAATATTATAAATCTTCATAGATTCAATATTCAAGTCACTGGGGATCTTTTGAAGAGGAGGGTTTGGAAAGCATTTTCGAAAAAAAAAATCTTTCTCCACTCAGGAACCGAATAATCGAAAATCCAGCATCATTAGGGTCTGTCCTGTGGTGGGACTTAGACATGTATAAAGATAGAAACAAGTTTAATTTTATAGACACTTACATTTTATATTTATTATCTGTGGTTGGAAAAATAAAACTCATGATTTATTCGCTTGTAAATTGAAGTTTGTTCCCAACATATTTCAAGCGGAATGCAAACTAAAATCTCAATATGTTCAAAACTAAATTTCTTCTTAAATATCAGAAAAATAAATGTGTTTAAGCAAAAATCCATTGATCTTTCATATTTTCCTGAAAGTTCCGAAGCGGATGCAACTATAACTCCATCAAAATCCCTTAATTTTTTTTTCGAACTCAAATATTGACTGATCTGCTTTCACTTTGTTATTATACGATAAGAAAACTATCGGTTTATTATTTTTTCATTTTATTGGATAAAGTTTGAATTGAGGTTATTTGGGAAAACTTCACTGTTGCATCTTACATACATTTCATGCATGAGTAAAAATGCGACAACTAAATCATGTATTCAACATTTCCCGTATTATAAAAAAAAATGAATTATGTTTTTACGCCAGGAACAATATACATGTGTATATTCCTTTAAAGTGTTATATCAATATGCTTTGTTTTCATGTTACAGTGTTTTTAAATAAATTATGAACATACTCTTATACATATCGCAATAGCCGAATATTCTAATGTTTCCCTTCCAATATGCAAACCATCTAGGATCGGCAATGAGCATTTTGGTCTCAGGGTTCATCTGTGTTAGGATATAGAGTCGAGTACGTGATGATAACGTAAGAATAACTTAAGGATAACATAAGAATAACGTAAGGATAACATAAGAATAACGTATGGATAACATAAGAATAACGTATGGATAACATAAGGGTAACGTAAGGATAACATAAGAATAACGTAAGGATACGTGAGGATAAGTGGATCGGAATGACCTTTAAATTGTAGGTCTTTGTAAATTAAATTCATAAATAGAGTGTTGTATAACAAATACAAGCACAGAAATAATGATAAGCTACCTATTTTGCAGTTAGCAGTTTATAAAGCTATGTTGAACAAGTTTTAAAATGAAAAATGTGAACTGCTTGATGAAGTTTAAGGCGTAAGAGTGTAAATGCTTATTTTATGGTGTTTTATTAGTTTTCTAGAAGTATAACGTTTTGAAATGCATTTATCTATATTGCTGTTTTTTTCACATTTTAACAACAAGCCTAACGTTATATGTTATATTCGAATATCAGACTCACAAAATGGGTTTAAGTTTAGTTGTCTAGGTCTGAATTGTGCTATCATGCGGATAGCAGCATTCATGGATAAATTTCTAGCTTTGTTGCGTTTTTCAAGCATGCAATCGATACCTGTAAGAACAGAGTTAGGCATGAAACATCTAATTGAGAGATATACAAGAGTATATACTGTGACTGCATCCTTTAACTGCATACTATAACTGTATCCATGAACCGGGTTTCTAACTGTTTGCGTATTGATTAGTTTGGAATAAACGGTACATGCAAACATAGCAAGAGAACATGCTATATTCTACAAGTTTGTGAACTTTTATGTAGACTTGCAAATTATATTTCTAACAGCTTTAAATGTCATAAAGTTTAGGCTCAGGCTGTACAAGTTGAACTGACCAAGGTCATACTTACAAAACCCGTCTAAACGTATCTACTTTTATACCTTTGAAAATCAAATATTACGAATTGAAAATGGAATTTAAACTCGACGAGAATAGTAAAAACATTTGAGCAGTGAAAGTAACTTAATATGAAAGAAAGAGTTTCCCTGGTAATTGGAATTTGCGATATTTTGGAAATAAATCGATGTCAAAAAGAAGTCAATGTCAAATAAGCTTTTATTAAATATATAAAATTGTAGGTGCATCTGATACAGACGAATTCTTCAATAAATCTTGATTCTGTGGAGAATAGGAAATAGTCGATTGAAATATTATTTATATATTAATTAATGTTTTTAAAACATTATTTAAGGAAGATAAGTATACAGTAGATATTTACAAATAAGACTTGAAAGTTAGAAAAACATATTACACCTTGGACATGGAAAGCAAATGATGATAGCATATCTTGAAATAGTTATGCGCATAAAGCTGGTCTAAATATGCATAAATAGTATTTAATAGTTCAAGAATCTGCGGATTTATTCTATTTTCTTAGCATTCATATATACTACATAATGTTAAGCATAACTTTCACTATTAACCATTAGACTGACGAAATGATATCTTGATAGTCACTTTTGTTTTTAAGACAATTAATTTTAAATAAACAAGTATAGTCTTTCATGTTGACAACGACTGAGAGAAGTCGTTGATAACATTCATATAAACTGATCGGTGTTATCGAACGTATTTAAATATTTATAGTGAAGTGTAAACTTGAATACAAATACACTAAAATAAACTGATCCATTTTTACGAAAAAAATCTGCATCCTCTGTAGAGAATTTTATCAACATTATAAGATCCAAATAAAACTTTTATATAAAATTTATCCAGACATTTCATCCCTTCATCTAATTTCTACATAAATAGTATAACTGTAGCTATTAATTATATATGGTGCTTTGTGTCTTAGAGAAGCATATAACCCGGGTGAATAACTCAATTGCAGTCATATACACTACTCTCTTACACTCCAATAAATTCTATGTTATCCGGAAGCGAGCACTTTTGCCAAAATAAATACTTGCTCATTCCCCGCATATGAATACTGTAAGAGGCGGATAGGAATTAGGATTCCCCCGGTTTACTAGCATTCAATTAGAAGCGAATAGATTAATCAAAACAAGAAATATCAATCACAGTTAAATCATTGATTATGAAACACTTTCCAACTGAAATGCAAAATTTTAAACAATTCTAAAATGCGATACATTCAGCGGTGATATTTTAAAATTATCAGAGTATAATTATTTATTTTACTTGGAAACTTCATCAAAAAAGGCAGTGCTATAAAATCGTCTGGTTCTCTATGTAAAATCAGTGAATATTTTATCCATACACTTTTATTTCAGACCACAGATTTAAATAATTTTGCATTAAAGAAATTCAGCAATTGTTATACAACTCATCCTACATCTTCATCTGTTTACATTCTCGATCAGTGAAAATTAGGCTTCGTTGCAGAAATAATTGATGAGTAATTGATGAATAGTTTGATGATCATTTATACTAAAAAATATTGTAATTGAGTTGGAGCAGATTATAGATGCACAGAATATACGGAAAAATGAAGCAGAATTAGGACGGATGCAACTTTACATATAAATTTAAAACAACTTTAAACATTACGATTTTTACACTGTGAAAAAGATGGATGCCATATTTTATTTTGAAGGGGGTCACGTGATTTCTGCATATTATATGGGTGTAGTTATTATAGTAATTTTTATTTAAAAAACTACCTAACATATTTTGCTGAAATTTTTTTATATATTTTATAGCATAATTTGTTTATTTGAATAAAACGGTTTTAGGACGGGTTCAACACTAAATATAAATTTATAACAACATCAAAAATCACGATTTTTACACTGGGAAAAGAAGATGAATGCCATATTTTATTTTGAAGTGGGTCACGTGATCTCTTCATATTATATATTTTAATTACATTTTTTTAATACATTACATTTTTTTATATTCTAATTACATTTTTTTAATACATATTTCCTAAAATTTTCGAAGCAATTTGTGAATTCGAACTTTGCTTAAAGTATATTTGAAAAATTAGATCCCATATTGTTCAATGGATTTCATTTTTCCACCTCGGGTTCAATCCAAAACTAATTGGATGATATTACTCATTTGCATTCCCATAAGTCCCACAGCCTATCTCAACAACATACTAAAATTTAATTTTGACAAACTCATTTTTACTGCAGTAATCGTGCGAACGGACAGACAGACAAGCAGACAGAATGAACAATGTCATATTGCAAAGTGTGAACAAGAAAGATCAATCATGCATAATGCATTGGTTAAGAAACACTTTACAACAGAAATGCAATTTTATTTTACCATTTTTAAAATGTTATACATTCAGCACTGATATATATTTTTTAAATTATTGCACTATCACAAAACTTTATTATATTTGAAAACTTAAAACTTCATAGAAAAAAATTAACTTTATTCAAATGACGTCATCGATATATAAATCGTCTGGCTCTCTATGTAAAATCAGTGAATATTTCATTCATACAGTTTTATTACAAACTCCAGAGTTAAATAATTTCGCGTAAAAAAAAAAATCAGCAATTCTTATACTCATTCCCGGCATTAGGCGTAAGGAACCCTGTGCCATTCGTGGCGGGCGCCAAGGCCTTGGTTTACAGCAATTCTTATACAAGTCATGTCACAATCCATTGCTCACACTCTACATCCTTTAAAATCAGGCTTCGTTGTGGAAATAATCATAATTTGATGATCATTTAAACTCAAAAATATTGCAATTGTAGCACAGAACCCTTGATGCACAGAAAATACGAAAGAATAAAGCGGTTTTAGGACGGGTGCAACACTAAATATAAATTTATAACAACTTTAAAAATCACGATTTTTACGCGGGGAAAAGAAGATGGATGCTATATTTCATTTTGAAGTGGGTTACGTGATCTCTTCATAGTATATGGGCGTAATTAATATTTTAATTTTTATTTAAAGAACTACCGAACATATTTTGCTGAATTTTTTTTATATATTTTATGTAATAATTTGAATATTTCTTAAAATTTTTGATGCAATTTGCGAATTTGAACTTTGCTTGGAAAATGTTTGAAAAATTAGGTCCCATGCTGTTCAATGTATTTCATTTTTTATACTTGGGTTCAATCCAAAACTAATGGGGTGATATTATTCATTTACATTCCCGTATGTCCTACAGAACTTCTCAACAACGTACTAAAATTTTATTTTGATAAAGTCAATTTTGCGGCAGTTAGCGTGCGAACGGACAGACAGACGGTATGAACAAAGTCATAAACAATTTTCAACTATGTTGTAAAGTGTTAAAAATGTTATATTATTCGAAATCCGTCGAATATGTTATAATATCTGTTGAGTCAAATATAAATCAGTTATTATTAAACGTATTTAAGCACAAATAAAGTAATGATATTTTTGTTTTTAATTGAACAATACATGTTTCACATTTCAGGTAAGCATTTTAAAAATTCAAATGACCTTAACAAAGCGCATCAATGTTTTGGCAGCATGTGCTTTCGTAGCTTCTGCCTTAGAAAGTCTCACTTCTCGTATTTTCATTAACTTTTAAAATGTTTCAATAATTTACAAATATCTAGATTTTTAGGAAAATGATTTTGGTAGTAGGATTACCTATAGCAATTATTAGTGTTCTCATCAGGACATAAAATCTATATAAATAAAATTGAAAATCTGTCTGTCTGTCTGTCTGTCTGTCTGTCTGTCTGTCTGTTTGTCCCGTCATCACGGGAGAACGGCTGAACCGAATTTGATGAAATTTTGTGGGTAGCCTAGAAATAGCCCCACTTAAAATTTAGTCTATGGTTGGAATTTCTACGACCAGTGGTTCTCGAAATATTAGTAAAAAACGAAACTTTCGTTTGTCTCATCATCACGAGAGAACGGCTGAACCGAATTTAATGAAATTTTGTGGGTTGCCTTGAAATAGCCCCCCATAAATTTTGCCCAAGTTTCAAGTTTCTAAGACCAGGGGTTGTCGAGATATTAATGAAAAACGGAACTTTTTTTATAGGAGTTCTACTCTCCAACTCCGTGGTTTATCCAAACGGAAAGGATAAAAATCGTTTGTTTAAAGCGTCAAAGGGAATTAAAACTTTATTTTTGAGTTTGATGCAGGATTTTTGCATTAAATAGTCACTATCTGGAAGCATGAATTGTTTGAAATATGAATTTAAATGGAAAAATCTACCTCCATGTTTTTACATGCATTAACCTCCATGTATTTCACAAGCTTTTACTCAACGATTAGAAGTATAAAGAAATTAAAATGGTTATTTAATTTCGCATTTTATGAGGAAGATTCTATCTTATATCATGTTGCTCGGCAAAGGAATGGAATTAAATGTGTTTGTTAATGATTATTATTATTTTTTCTATTTGTATAATAAATAAATGGATGTAAAAATATATTTTATAAATAAACGGTTTAATTGTTCTTTTAATTATATATATTGCGGACTGCGTACATTACTTTTATTTATTTTAGCAAAGAGGTTTCAAGCTCATATATTGTGTTTAGCTAATAAACTCATAATAAATGAACGGTTGGATTGTTCTTTTAATTATATATATTGCGAACTGCGTACATCACACTTTTATTTATTTTAGCAAAGAGGTTTCAAAGCTCATATATTGTGTTTAGCTAATAAACTCATATATTGTGTTTACCCAATAAATTCATTTAGCCGATTGTTGAAGCAGAAAAAGAGTAGAACGGATGTATGTATCTTCTAATACAATTTTAGTGTTTTCATTTAGTATATATACAGACTGGATATGGATATTTTATTCTTCAGATCTGCAAATTTAGAGCTACGAATTTAGCGGAATATCTCTAAATAACTTGGTAACTTTTCTTAAACTTTACCAAATTAGAGGAAACATCTCCAAATTAATAAAAATGACCCAAATCAATGAAATTAAATTTGTTTTCTTAGAATAGAGTACTGAAATGATGTTTCTGTAGCATTTGTCGGTCAGTCTATCCATCCTACTTAGTAACGCATTTAACTAATTTTTTAATATCACTAAATTGATAAAAATATTTGTAAATCCATAAAAATATCATGGAGACGAAAATGTCGCCAAACCTTCCATGGAGATCACATTATTCAGACGACATGATTTCCATCAATTTATTTGAAGCAGATGATATCATGTCGCTTAGCAACGGATCCAATGTGTTATGTGTCATACGATTTTTATTAAATCTAATAAAAATATGTATATAAAATAAATTTCATTGACATTGCATTTTTGACTGGATAATATCAATTACGGTCTTCAGGTTTAAACATCATTATTATTGATATTTCGGGGACATTTGATTCAGGAATTATTGATATTTTCAAATTATTATGCCATTGTTTCATTATGACGAAAATTGTTGAAGCTCATATATAGTACGTTGTACAAGTAATCTTCTACAAATGCACGGGTATATCTTCTAATCTACGACAATATAAGTAGTACAGGTATATTGGCAAAATTTTTATATATATTGGCATATATTGGAATCAATTACGACCTTCTGGTATTAAGATTACGGGGATTTTTGATACTTTCAATTTATTACGTCATCTTTTTTATTTTGGAAAATATTTTTAAGACTCATATTACAATATGTTTAAGCTTCTACTAACACACTGGCATATTTTCTAATTTGCGACAATATAAGTAGTACGTGGTTGCATATATTGATTCAATTCTTTTTTTTGTGTGTGAATTTGTTTACAAAAGGGGCCAGGATATTTTATTCTTCAGATTTGCCCGTGAAGATAATTTTGCATAGTGAGAACATATATTCTTAAACTTCTCTTTAGGAGCAATAAATTTAATATTTTATCAGAATTTGCACATGATTGCGAATTATAAGTTTTTTTATATTATATACTCCGTACGAAGGACGGGTATGCTGCTAGTATAACATATTTTCTTCACAATTTTAAGTGAAAAATTATTTCTCTACTTAAACCTACCTCCTCGTGCGTAACACTCGTGCGTAATTAGCAAGTAAAATTAATAGTCGCTTCTAATTTTAAATCTTTCTCTTGAAGTTGATAAACGTTTGTAATATTTTCTAATTTTATTCACGTTGATGTTAGCTTACTTATACAGAAACATCCTTAAATATCTACGATGAGTTGTTAAGAGGAAATTGGTGTGAAAACGTCTGCATAGCTTACTTCGTGAGTTACTACATAATTAACTATATTCAGGATAAAGTACTTGCACACAGTAGAAAAATTCTAGATGATCTAAAAGTAATTAGACTCACATTAAGACTGAGGTCGGAAATTCTAGTGTTGAAACTTTCACTTCCACAACTCCATACAGATATATTTCTATAAAAATGGACTGTTTTATAGGTAAGTTTAAATTCTATGTCTTCCAATAGAAGTTAAAACTTTGATTTAAACGTAAACTTCTACTTGAATTTCATTACAATTTGGTATTACTTTTATTACTTATAAATATATCATATTAGTAGTTTCGGTGGGATATTGCATATTAGTCATTAACTGGCACTTAAGTGAATATTTATTACATGCTTATTTATTTGTATATTAGGCTTATATTATTTGAAAGTAAAAATTTTCTACACGTTGTGTTAAGTTAACACCGCACCATGTGTTACATTTGTTCTTTTAGAAATCTAATGGAACTCTTTGAACCAACAGATTCACCTTGAAATACAGTTATTATCAATTGAATCAGAGCGACACTAATTATACATATGTTTTGTCAATTTCAGACGCGGATGATTTTTAGAATATTTGATATTTATATAAACTCCTGTTTTACAGTTGAAAAACAAATTTAAGCTTGATTTATTCCTTTATAACTTTCGAGAATTCCACACTGATTCCGTCGAATTTGCCAGCAGTGGATAAGAGTCCAATTAATTTATGTAACAGAATTTTAAAGCAGCTCGATAACTTCTTAAGCAGAAAGTGCCGAGAATATTTCTTCAATCATATTCTGCCAGTAACAGTATGATTTATTGTGTTTAAGATAATTTTCTGGCCAATGGAAGATAATATACAGGGTGATCGGAAAAAGTCTGGCAAAATTTGAAAGGGGGTTAGAGGGGACGAATATAAAAAGATTCGCAGTACAATGCGTGTCCGGAAGCGCCGCGTAAAAGCCCTGGAGTGTAAAGAAAGTGGAAAGGTAAAAGGATAGAGACACAAACAAATGTAACAAGCCCTTTATTAAATCAACGTGTCACAGCAAATGCTCGAAAGAGCGACCACCAACCATTATACAAGCTTCATATCGCAGCCGCATAGAACTGCGTACCTTAGCAAAAACACCAGCCATGCCCTGCACATCTCCAGAAGCAACAGCCAATCTGGCGACGAGATCATCGGCAGAGTCCACAGGGGTATCGTAGATGATGATTTTCAAGTGGCCCCATAGAAATAAATCCAAGCAGGATAGATCTGGTGATCGTGGCGGCCAGGGAACAGGTCCAACTCGGCCAATCCAGTGATGTCGATAAGTAGCGTCCAGGTAAATCCTGACATCACGACTAAAGTGTGACGGCACTCCATCGTGCTGGAACCAGTTAGTCTCCGCATGCACAAGAGGCACAACGGCCAGCAGTTCGGGCAAGACCTGTTGCAAGAAGATGGGGGTACTTCTGGCCGTCCAAGTGATGACGTAGGATGTACGGCCCAATCATGCCCATCTACAACCTGCACGCGGCGTTTCCGGGCACGTATTGGACTGGGAATCCTTTTATATTCGTCCCCTCTAACCCCCTTTAAAATTTGGCCAGACATTTTCCGATCACCCTGTATATTTCTTGGACAATCTAAAATAAAATTAGGTTTACTTTCTGAAAGTTTTAAAGGATACTGAGACTTTTCTTTAAATACAATGATTTGGGTGTACACGAATATATAGAAATTGAGTAGAAAATTGCTTTATTTTAATTCTTCGAATATAGCTAAATTTGTATAAGAAAAATATTGTTTATAAATAATAATATTTTATGTAACAAAATTACAATGTAATAATGCTCAACTTATATATTCGACTAGGGTTTTTCTACATGGAACTGTTAAAAGGATATACATTATATTTATTTGTAATCACAAATTCTTCATTTTCATCGGAATGGAATTTTTTTCTTATGTCTTGATGTCGATGAGAATTTCGTAGATTTCTGTGTCAAATATATTCACTGTGGTTATCATTCGAGAGAATGCAGTACCTTTAATCAAAATCTGACCAATAATTAATTAAATAACATTAAAACCAAGATATATTATACGAGAAATTCTTTAATATTCGATACCGTTCCTGATTGATTCTAAGCATGCATTCCGTGTTAGCAGATTTTTATCAAACCAGAAGCTTTGATTTCAGATTTTACGCTAGTCTATATCGCCAAATTTTGATTATTTATAATTAAAGCGGATGCAACGGTATTTGTTAATTAATATATTATTTGCATAGTATAAAAATGTTTCATGAAATCTGGTTCAGCAGTTGTAGTGTTTTTTTAAAGATAGTTATTGATTTTTACGAGACGTGTAAAAAACCTTGCTGCCCCAACCGAGAATCGAAATCTGGATCTTAGAACTGTCAAGTCGATGGTCTACTTTTGAACTATTGAAACATAATTAATTGCAAGCTCTAAGTTTTAAAGTGGACTCTGGTTTCCCCACTCTTTAATGATGTCAGAGTGGCGTGCAACTGACAATCTGACTAATAAACTCCTATTATTACTTTCCTTATATACATAATATATAAGCAAAGTATTGTGACTGGGTCGAAAATTAGAATTCGAATTTTCGACGAGAGAGCACGTTTCAAGCATCCCCGATTACATCACGAATCAAACATTTTGAACTGAAGTCTGTGTGTGTGTGTGTGTGTAAAAGTATGTGTGTTTGTGTGTGTGTGTGTGTGTGTGTGTGTGTGTATGTGTGTGTGTGTGTCAGTGAGTCTGTGGAGACGATAACTTACGAACGAATGGACCGATTGGAACGAAATTTGGTACAAAATTTACAATCCGTAAACACTGGAAGCCTATTGTTTTTACACGCAATCCAATGTTCAGAACCCCCCTAAATATTCGAGTGAAATTTTGAAAAAATCGTCAAAGAATCAAAACCTCTAAGTTACGCAAATAGATATTTCTTATGTAATTTTTCATTAGAAAACGATTGACATAAGTTTTAGAACGCTACCACGGACCGTTCTCGAGAAATCACACATTTTAAAAATAAATTTATCAAAAATTCTCATAAATTAATAAAAATATATTAACTGTTGAGAAAAATGTTCACTTTTCATATGTAATATCATGCGATAAATTTGGTGGCATCATTCTCGTGGATCTAGCTCGTTTTATTTATGAAAAAAGATACTTTGAGTAGTACTTTTGTATTTGAACGCCAATAGTCATTTATCTGCTATAAGAATAACTTATTTCTCGGACCACAATGCTTTCTGAGACTTTGGCGCCGAATTTGAGAGAATGTCGCCAACTTGGCGACTTTTTAAAATGTTGCCAAATTAAAGAAAATCTCGCCAAATGGATAAAAATGACGACTCATTGACGAAAATTCAATATCTTGGAAAGATTATAAGTATCTACTAGAAGTGAAACCAATTTTTTTACGGTAAAAATAGTAAATCCAATGCATTATATAAGGAAAGCTTTGTGTTTCCCACATCAGATTTTGTTTATCTCAGGTTAGACTCGTGATGCTATTTTTATCTTTCAAGTTATCTTCCTACGTGGCGGCTATTCTTTTGATTTGAATTCAATGCTCAATATCCCACACTTACGACATCCTTGAATCAACCTACAGGGCTGATTTGTTTGGTTTCATTATAAAGAACCTTGCTGTCCCAACCGGGAATCGAACCCTTGATTTCTTAACTGGCCGGCTGAAGTTCTACCATCATTGAGTTACTGGGACGGAATTGCAATTTCTTATTTTCAAAGTAGACTTCGCAAAACTATGTAGCAAATGTTATTGTTATGTTGATGATTAAAATTATTTTAAAAGTGGATAACTGTTGCTTCCAATATTTTAATGAAACTGTCTACGTGTTTTTCCCATTAATGAACAAAATTCACTTCTTTGAAAGTGTCTTTTAAACTTCAGAATTTCCACACAAATCCTACTGACTTTGTAAAAATCCTTTTACATTTTATTCTCATCAACAATCAGCTTCACTTATCCACCAGAAACATTTACATTTCTGTAATGTATAATTCCGGCGAGGAAGTTGTGATAGCTTTCTCGTCAGTTAACACATAATTAATGGTATTCAAGATATATTATTCACTATGTGCATGGAATTTAAGAATAATGTTTTAGCAAGCAATCTGAAGTTAATCAGACTCACTCCAAGACTAGAAATGATAATTCTATGGTTGAAATGTAAATTTCAACAATTCTGTTTAGCATGTGAAAAGGATATTTTATTCGGAATATATTGTTGAACAACTACTTTTCTAATTGTTCTTAAACCTTGTTGAGAAGTATTTTGAATTTTTTATACATATTCAAAGTAATTCGAATTTCAAACCAGGGATATATTTTAAAAATCTCCGTAGTCAAGCAATTTCCAAGAAACACGACCTTAACATTGCGTAAGAGTAAGAAATGATCTATGACCTATTCATATAAGATCACTGCCTTGAGATTTATAGAATATCACTTACTTGAGGTAATGGAAACCTATTTTCTGACAGAATATTTGAAAGTGTGGCATTTTATGTAATGCCTATTAACCTTAGTCATGTCAAACATTAAAACGGATGTGTTGAAATTTACTGTAATTATGAAACATCATATAATTACAAGCCAAAATTCAAGGAAATAATTAAAAAAAGTTCAATAGTATAAAACAAGCTGGATAGTTAACAGTTGATTAATCTAAAGTCTTTCTCTACATTGATAAATACATTGGCAATATTTGAGGGATTGCCAAGGAATCAGAATGGCCAATTTAAAGGGAATACAACATTGCAGTAAGCGGATAATACAAAACATGTTCGCTATATAATTTCTCGACGACATGAAAGGAGACACATGGGATGCAACAAAAGGATATGCTCGTTTTGCCCTTCAATGAAATATTTCTAATGAACGTTGTTTACAATAATTCTGGTACGATGAATGAAACCGCATACCTAAATAAGGACAACTATCTGTGTAAATTATTGCATGGTCCAACGCATAACCGCCGACTTGAAAAATTATTAGGGATTACGGAAATTGTAAATCGAATGACCCATATATTTTTAAAGACTAATTTAAATTTCATTCAGTCATATTATCCGGTACAAATACATCTGAAATGCTAAAATGAAGCAAATTATATTTAAGTGCAGAAAAATATTTTTTGTCTACAGATAACAAGAAATTTAAGTAAAAATTAAAATAACAAGAAATTTAAAGTTTAATTTTAGGTAGTTTTACCAATGTTAAAAATGTCGAAAGATGTCTTCTCATTAAATCATTTCTGACTTAAAATCCTGCATTCAGAATACAATGAACAGTCAGAGAGGTAAAATTTTATACACGTGGCTTTATATATAGTAAACAGAGAATGAATAATGAAGAACTTGAAGACTTAATACCAAAAGATAAAATGTCCGCATGTATGCATACATTTTCCGCACTAAATATGCACGAAAAAGTAAGGGTTTCAAGAAACTCCCAACAAATTTATTGGGAGTTCAAAAAGTGTTTCGGACAAACGAAGTCGGCGCCGCTGGTCCATTGTTCGGAAAGATATGATGCAAGTTAAAGAACGTGCATTTTAGGATTTTAAAGGTTTTTAAAGTGGATTTTCGAGAACGTGAAGATAATGAACCAATCAGGAGTATAATGGATGGAAATAGTAAAATAGCATATTGGAATAAAACAGAAAATAAACGTTATCACACTGGAACCATGATTAAGCATAAAACCAAAGGATCTTATTATATAAAAACATATCTACTGTAATGAATTTTTCCGTATCATACATATTATATATATAAATATATCTTAAAA
Source organism: Amaurobius ferox (assembly GCA_951213105.1). Classification (NCBI taxonomy): domain Eukaryota; kingdom Metazoa; phylum Arthropoda; class Arachnida; order Araneae; family Amaurobiidae; genus Amaurobius; species Amaurobius ferox. Next base: position 11,870,700 of record OX578143.1, read on the forward strand.
TACGTGTAAAACACGCAAAAGAATGGGTTTACTGCCTCTAGAGTGACACTTTGAAGCATGTAAATTCCTAGTTACACACTTAGAAATGTAACTGCTATTTTATTAATTTATATGAGAATTGCACGGAATTATGGGTGTATTTTATTTTACGTTGAAAATACCATTTTAAACAGGTAAAGATTTAAGATGGGATGTTCATTTTACGTACAAGTTTATATGCTTAAATGGGGTCCTTCTTAAAGTATCCTTTTATGCCTATAAGCAAGTGGGTAGCAGATAAACTGGGTGCGTAAAATGACCTGTTTAAAACTGTCTTTTAAGAGTTAAATGAAATATATTCATTATTCTGTGAAATTCTCATATAAAAGAGTAAAAGAGCATATTCATACTTAGAAATGTAACTGCTATTTTATTAATTTATATGAGAATTGCACGGAATTATGGGTGTATTTTATTTTACGTTGAAAATACCATTTTAAACAGGTAAAGATATAAGATGGGATGTTCATTTTACGTACAAGTTTATATGCTTAAATAGAGTCCTTCTTAAAGTATCCTTTTATGCCTATAAGCAAGTGGGTAGCAGATAAACTGGGAGCGTAAAATGACCTGTTTAAAACTGTCTTTTAAGAGTTAAATGAAATATATTCATTATTCTGTGAAATTCTCATATAAAAGAGTAAAAGAGCATATTCATACTTAGAAATGTAACTGCTATTTTATTAATTTATATGAGAATTGCACGGAATTATGGGTGTATTTTATTTTACGTTGAAAATACCATTTTAAACAGGTAAAGATTTAAGATGGGATGTTCATTTTACGTACAAGTTTATATGCTTAAATAGGGTCCTTCTTAAAGTATCCTTTTATGCCTATAAGCAAGTGGGTAGCAGATAAACTGGGTGCGTAAAATGACCTGTTTAAAACTGTCTTTTAAGAGTTAAATGAAATATATTCATTATTCTGTGAAATTCTCATATAAAAGAGTAAAATAGCATATTCATACTATAGTTTTAGTTATCTTTTAAGAGTGTAACAGAAAGTTACATGTTTAATAGAATCAATCTAGTGGCAATAAAATCAATTTTTCTTTGTGCTTTGCCCACATTGTAATTAGTGTGTATGAATTGATCTGTTTACAACAAATGATTCACAAAAACCACCTCGCAAGTAAGCATATCTCTCTGAACATATTGTAAAATATAATAGAAACTGTCAGTACTCTAGTATAAAAGCAATTTGACGGGGATCAAAATATAAATACAAATACCTTTATGTAATTTCATAAGTATGGCAAAAAATGTCTAAAATATTGTAAAATATATAAATGTTTTAATATATATTTTAATAATAATTTATAGACTACAAATATTGGAGACCGTTTTCCTTTAATACACCATCATGACGTAGATGAAAGAAAGTTTTCAAAATCCTGTAGCGCTTTCGGATAATATAGTGTCCATCATCAGAGACAACAATAAGGAATTGACAGATATGAGCTGTTATAGAAACAGAAATCGTGAATACAAATTTGCATGGACTAAATCGGATAAATCAATACTAAAATTAACTTAAAATTACGTTTTTAAAAATTGCAACATCATGAGAGAACCACACAATTGACCTGAAACTTGCAACAAATGAAAATTAGAGTGTGCTATGCAAATAATTAGAATTTCAGAGTTACTGCGCATGCTTGGGTGCGCCCTCTGAACTGCTGTTTCAGTCGTGTAAATAGAGAGCTGATTTGGGACGTTGAAAATAGTCTATGGTTGTCAACCAGCAGTAAACGTATCATGAGAATTCACTATGTCTCTACGATGACAGAGGGCGCCATATGAGCGAATTATGGAGTTTGAACGGGGACGAATGATTGTCCTCCATGAAGGGAATTTTTCTTAATCGTGCAGTAGCAGCCCGTATGGAGCGCGTAGTACCACGACAGCTATGCGAGTGTGGAAGCAATGGACTGCAGAGAACCAGACGAGTAGCAAATTCGGCAGTGGACGACGAAATGTTACGTCAGCACGGGATGATAAACAGCTCATCCGCATGGCAGTGATGGGCCGAAAAGCTTCAACTTGACAGTTGGCAAAACGTCCGATCACTTCTACAGGTGTGCCATTCCTTTCTGGTAGGTCGGACGGTCTGGGTCTCAACAGCAACAACAACAGGTGTGCCATTATCTGCTCCAACAATTCGTCGACGTCAGCTGCACCGTGGACTACGTTAGACGCTATAGCGGCGAACGCCATCTCCCGAAGTGCGTTATCCAACATCATACTCGACGAACGCCAGTCACGATGGTTTGGGGTGCCATTGGGTATTTTGAACGATCTCAGCTTCTAAGAATTGTGGGTATTCTCAACAACACCGGTATATCAGATTCATTCTGGAGCCCTAAGTCCTAATCTTTCTTCAACGCATTACTGGAACTGTATTTCAACTGAACAATGCCTTTCCACATGTTGCTAGGGATGTTCAAGGCTTCTTTTTAGCACAGTAGACATATATTCTTCTTTGGTCTGCCTATTCACTGGGCATGTCTCCTATTGAACATGTTTGGGATTTCGGCGGTAGGCGTCTCGCTGGTGACGCTCGTTCCGTAGTTAATACAAAAGAAATTTGTGTTCAGCTAGACGCAATCTGAAATGCTATTCCTCAAGTATAAATTCAAAATCTGTTTAATTTGATGCTACGTCATATAGAAGCACTTATTGTAGCGCGGGGTGACTTCATCAAATACAGATTTTCGATACGTATTATTGTTTTTTTTTTCTTTGTAAATTTAATCATTTATTTGTATTAATACAGGTCGTTTGTGGAATACATTTCATTCAATTATGATGATTCCTTCATGGTGTTGTAATTTTTACAAGAGTATATATTACAAATGATTTCAAGCAAAGTAATTCAATTTTATTCATTTTAAAATCCATGTACATAAATAAATCAGGCCAATTCATAAACATAACACTAGTGGTGACACACTAGATTTCCAGAAAATCATATAATTGTTTAACACGCATAGAGTCGTAATGAGACGCCAAGCAAAACTACGGGTTTGAAGGGGATCGAAGTTACAAATAGATTATCGATAAATATAAATAAAAAGGGATTCAAAAAGTAACATATTGCTGGGGTTACTGCAATTAATTAAGAGTAATATCAAAATTATTGATAAATGTATCGTTAATAATAAATTATGAAAAAGCAGTGGACAGTTTATTATTTTTAATATCACGAACATGTTCAGATAAACTAGTACGTTTTGTACTTCAAATATAAAAATTAAAATTATCATGACAACATACACCCCATCTTTACTCAATTACTTTTATCCTTAAATGTATTGGTAGGAATACGACTAAATAACGAAACAAACAGTATAATGGGCAGGTTTAAACTCACGGCAACATTGGAGATGAGGACGAAAAAACGCAGGTTGGAAAGGAATACTCTTTACCTTTATGTAAAATTATTAATATTTTATTTTGAAAATGGGCCCACAGAAATAGATGTGTATATAGAAATCTACTGAAAAATTTCAAAAATATTTTTACTAATAAACATTTACGTTTTCCTAATGTACTGTATGTATCTATAATCATTAACGTTAAAGTATTATTTTTTTCCTCGGCTTTCTTGGTTTTAATTTTTCTCTAGAAATATACATAAAAATGTATAATTCCCACATCTTTGTACTACATAAAAGAAAATCCATTTGCAATCCACAACTTTATTTGAAATGTCTTGAGTATTTAGTTTAGAACTTTTTTCATTAAATATGAACAATGTTATCACGAAATATTTGGTAAACACGAAGCTGACTTAAAAAACTCATTTCAACAACTTTTGCAATACCTAGGCAACATTGCGTGTATTACAGAGATCACGAGGAAAATTCAAAGCGTACAAGAAAGTAACTAAAATAAATTAAAGAACAAAAATTGTAACTTTATACTTTCAAAGTTGCTGATTATGTGCAGAGCAATAATTAAAAAGTGTTGTTTATGTAATATTTGAAATTATTTTCATTTTCTATTCAAATGGTAGAATGTTTTATTTACGGTTTTCATTTGTCCGTCATGTATACTATAAGACGAAAATTTATGGGTGGCAAAAATTATGCCATATTGTTTTTTGAAAATATATGCCTTGAAATATCTATTTTTTAGGATCTGCTATGGATTCAGTTTAGGTTATGAATGATATGGATTAAGCATCTAGTTTAGAGGACGTGGGAGTTATAGGTTTCAATAAGTATCCACTTCCTGCTCTTGTTTCATTTCCGATTAAAATATTATCGATTTAGTTGAAACATTTATTTTTCAATATTAGCTATAGTCAATATTGATAAATAATAGACATATCTTACCAAATAATTGATATGGATTCCGTATTAAGTGCAGAAGGACGTAGAGGCAGTTCACTAAGCATTTTTCCATTTCGATTCAAAATTGAACCTTGAAATATTTATTTCTAAGGATTAGTAATCTTTAGAAATTAGATAATGACTAATACAGACTCAGCATTAAACTCTGAAGGGGGAAAATATATTTACGAAGGATGTCTACTTGCGGTTCTGGTGATGTCACTTCCGATTCAAGAATTTGCATTTTCTTTGAAACTGATTATATGACCAAATACTTAAGACTCATAATTATAATACTCTTAAGCATTTGGTAATATTATCAGAAATTACTCATTATATATATATATATATATATATATACATGCACTACCAGATATTGAAAATGCAGCACCTTGAAATTCTAGTCATTTCTTTTTTTGTACATCCGCATTACACGTACTAAATTTTGTCTCATTTGGATAATTATTTCTTGGTGCGTCGATATATTTTGTCTTAGAGTATATATATATATATATATATATGTGTGTGTGTGTGTGTGTGTGTGTGTGTGTGTGTGTGTGTGTGTGTGTATGTGTTCGTTAAAACAAAATACCAACTACTAATCACCGATTTATTCTGTTTCAGCATTTCAGGATATTTTCTCTTGACACAATTAATAAAATTTTTGTCAGATAAAGTATTTATGTACGCATATGTACGCAAATAAGTTTCTTTTATTATCGCACAAAATTCCCTTGAACTACATTCAAATGATTTAAATTGGATATTTAATAATACCAAAACTATTTCATTTGAGCACACCACATACACGGAAAATTAACTTTGTTAAAAATATAAAACTTATTCATTATACGGGTAGCTGTGCGTGTTTTCTAATGTATCTCGACTGTAGTAATTTCTGTTTCAAATCTATTCAAAATTACATTCTGAATTTTCTCTTTTTCGGCTTAAAATTTGGAACATTCTAACATTATTTATTAAAGAATTTTGTATATTGTAAACCGCGTACAAGCTAAAAAAATTTTTTTTATGTAACTGATATATGTAAATCCTTCAAATAGGAACAGAAAGCTAACTTTTGCATTTTACAATATTTCAAAAGTTGTCACCCCTTGAAAACATAACTGCATTTTATATATCCTGTTTTAAATATATTCAAAATTATATTTTGAATTATCTATTTCTCGACATAAAATTTGGAACATTCTAATGTTATTTAAGAACGATTTTTATATATTGTAAACAACGTACAAGCTAAAAAAATGTATTTTTTTATGTAATCCATATATGTAAATCCTTCAAATAGGAACATAACAAAAATGAAAGCTAACTTTTGCATTTTACAATAATTCAAAAGTTGTCATCCCTTGAAAACTTAACTGCATTATATAAATCCTATTTCAAAGAGATTCAAATTTATATTTTGAATTTTCTCTTTTTCGGCTTAAAATTTGGAACATTCTATATTCGTTATTTATGAACGAGTTTTGTATATTGTAAACCGCGTACAAGCTAAATAAATGTATTTTTTTATGTAATCGATATATGCAAATCCTTCAAATAGGAACACAATAAACATAAAACAATAATCAACTTTTAAGCAATAATAACGTTTGATAACAATAATCAATTTCCACATAAGAACACCGTGGAATTTACCCTTTCCAAATTTTATTCTTAATACAAAAATGAATTGAACTTCACGTTTACCTTTGAGCTTTACTCAAAGAATGATCGTTAAATTTTTTATGTGAGACGTATGCATACACTTCACTTTTTAAAAATATCTTTATTATAAAAATACTTTTCCGCTCGTAAAATAATTCAATTTGGCTGTAAGCAAAGTGCTATGTTTTCGTCCAGCTTTAAAAAAATGGTTTTTTTTCAAAGTTACTTTTTAAAAATGTTTAATAAAATTATTAAAATTCGTCATATTCTGCTTGTTGTAGATGTTATGTGTTCTTTTTTCATATAAATTTGAATCCTAAATATGGTATAAAAATATAAAAGGATATTTAGTAATTTGATGTTTAAGAGGTTGATTTTAACCATTCAAAATAGATGGGATTAGATTTAATAGCCATTATTATGGCAAGATGTAGATTTTTCTTGCTGATGAAATAAACTCTATATATATTATTATTTATGTTTACTAAATTAAACCACAATCCATTACACACCAGCACGAAAAATCTACATGCGCCTCTCCCACTTGGTTCCGGTCTAAATTGGGTGGTACTTCCTGGCCGTCTAAACAGTTACCTTACACCTTTCTGGTAGGTCGGAAGGTCTGGATCTCAACAACATCAGTTAAAATGCGGCTGAGGCAAAAGTAGCTATTTAATCACTAATTTGAACATTCTGATTAGAATATGAACACGCAAAATAGCTCTAGTTTTCAAGGTAAGGGGTGGGATGTTTAAAAGTTTACAGGGTATTTTATTAACTTACCAAGGAGCAGCGCTACTGCAGACTAGGGTGCAACATGTATATGTTGAGCCCCCTCCCCCCCCCAAAAAAAAAATAGGCTGTTTAATTTTTACATATCCTTTCCATAAGTATTATTGTTTGTTTAATTGACTGATTCTAATGCATTTGGCACTTTCGCATATTAGCTCTTATTTTCAAGATACGTAAGGAGATGTTTAAAAATTAACACATTATTTTATTAACTTACCGGAGAGCTGCGCTACTGGAGACTAGGGTGCAATATGTATATGTTGCACCCCAAAAATATGTTACTTAATTTTTACATATCATTTCCATAAAGTATAATTACTTGTTTAATTAAGTGATTCTAACACATTTGACACTTTTATATTGAATCAATAAGCGAAAATATCATGCCTATTTATTTTCAGAGAAAATAAATAAATGGATAAAAATTCCAACTTGTTTGAAATATTGAATGCTTACATTGGAGGAAACGTAGAATGCCTTCATCGGTGACTCTTTCGAGGATCAGAGTGGAAAAGACACCTATACAAGCTGCCATTCCTATTACGTTAATGTACTGTTGACACAGTCGAGCTAAGGCGTCTATATACGGATACAGGTTGGCTTAACAGTGGCCATCTTAACTCTCAATTGAAGTGATGGCAGTGCATGGTGAACTGAAAGTTACTTTCTGATCCTTTTCTCAGAATCTCGAGAAAATCAAGACGCTCTAGATTACCTTGCCATTCAAGACATTCTTGAATATTTGGTATACTCTTTTACTTTCCCTGCAATACATGGTAATGTATAGGGAAAGTATTGGAATCATGTCGAAAATCGCAACTCGAGTTTTCGACGGATCTACACGTTTCAAGACCTCTAGAATACGAAAAACCATTTTAGCGTGACGTCTGTGTGTGTGTCTGTCTGTGTGTCTGTCTGTGCAGATTTTGTATCCACTCTAACTAAAAAACTAATTGACCGAATTTCATAAAATTTGGTTGGTAAGTCACTTGTGGGCGAGTCTGGAGCTGATTAGTTTTGGATACGATTCGGGATAAAAGAACCCGCCTTTTTTTGCGAAATGGCCCGCAAAATATTGTATCCACTGTAGCTGAAAATATAATGAACCGAATTCCACAAAATTCGGTAAATAAATCACTTATGGGACACCCTGGTGCTGATTAGATTTTGGTACGATTCGAAAAAAAATAACCTGCTTTTCTTTGCAAAATAGCTCGCAAAATTCGCCAAAATCTAAACTAAAAAACTACGTATGCTCAAATATATCCTTTAAATGCTTGTTTAATACGTATTTTTTAACGAAGAAAATAATAAGACCAACCCCATTACAGTGGGACTAGCCGTTCTCGAGATATTTGAGTTTTTTAGTATTATCTCCACGTCCTTTGAAAATAAGTCCAGTTATCAAATGAGAACGAAAATTAAATTAAAAGTGAATTAAATTTAATTAAAATAAAGGGAACGTGAATATAAGTCCGCAGGGAAAGTCATGTGCTGCCCACATCAGATTTTTTTTAAATCAGAAGCATCTATTTTACAGCTAAATTGCGTATCAAATATCAGACACGTAACACGCGCGTACCATTGAAATATCACAGACGATAACGGATTGGACAGGTTGGAGTCAAGCGCCAGCCTCTGGATATAGGAGCCCTAATTCGAACCTTTGCCAGATTTGGCGATTTATCGCCAATTCGGTGACTTTTTAAGGTGTGATACTTTTCTGGAAATAATGAATATTCTTGGAGACGCCAGCCTCCTTCTGGAAGTTTGTACGAGAGTACAAACTTGATTCAAAAGTTCGGTGATTCAAAAGCTCGGAGCAAAAGTAAAACCGCTATAAAAATATCTATGGGTCGGAGAGACATGCGGTTTGCAGATTATTATTCACCGTGGTGGGATGGCATGAAATAAAAAATAGTTCAAAATCTCGACACTGGGGGGAGCACTGCTGCGAAGAAAACAATGCGAGGTAATAATTGTGATATGAGATACTTTATTTCAGCATGATTTAGAGCTGCAAGTGCTCAATGTGTCCGCCACCACATTTCAGTACTGAGTGCAGTCGCGGTATTACGGCTGATACAGCACGAAACAGCGTATTAACAGGAACGGCTGTTACCTCCTGCCGTAAGGCGTCTTTCAGTGCTGGTAAGGACTAGAGGCTATCCTGTATAGAACCGTGATTGTAGGTATCTCCACAACGAGAAATCACAGGCCGTGAGATCTGGGGATCTAGCAGGCCAGCCATGCGTGCAATTACCTCCATGCATAAGTCATCTCCATGGCTATATCTGCAGCAGCTCCCCGAGTGTCGCGAGTTTGAACTAATTTTTTGTCATGCCACACAAAATCCCCCACGACGGTAAATATTAATCTGCAAGCCGCATGTTTCTCCGAAATATAGATATTTTTATAGCGTTTTACTTTTGCTCCGAACTTTTGAATCACCCGGTATACAAAATAAATCGCCGCTCCGTTGGGGGACAGCTGATGTGATACGAACTACATTGAATTGCGAGATATGTCAATATTTTGAAAATAGTATCCTCTGTTTTGAAAATCAGTGGAGCATTTAGTTGATACTTTACTGTACCTGACAGTTGTTTAGTTATCTTGTGAGATAGTTAGAGCTATTTGCTGTATATTATTCTTGTTTACTCTGTGTTTGTAAATAAATGTGTTAGTTATCCAGAAAGTCGGACTCATTTTTGTATCCTGAGAGTTGTTCTTGTATCCATTTTTGTACTCATTTTTGTATCCATTTTTGTATACGTCGCAACAATATGCTAAAGTTCCACAGATAGTGGCGTTACTATGTCCAATAGATGTTGAATATGACTTTGTCGTTTTAATTAATTTATCTCTTGATATTTTCTTGCTTGATCATGATGCATGTGGGAAAAAGGGATTTCTTTTCGCGTTTTTTTATATTAATTAAGTATGTAGCAGACCGCAAGAAGCTCTAAAAGAGTCATATGCAATATACAAAAAAAAGCTAGATAAGACCAATGACTACGGTTTTATTAGTTTGTACATAGCTTTAATAGTACCTATAGCAACTCAATGCATAACATACACGCAGGTCTTCTATAAAACTCAACTAAAATATATCCGAATATCCTAGTGTACTCTTTTATAAGTATAGATAATAAGTTTTGCACTATCTTTTCATTAAGCACTTTCACACACCTCTTGCAAAATTCACAGGTACTTGCTTATTATGTTTTAATATTATAGCATAAAATAATTTATGGAAAATGAAGACTCATAGTAGAAAAGATGAAAGATAATAAAACATATTCTTACTTACATATTCTTCTCAATTGAGTTTATAAATTGGGGCTTTTTTATAGTGGATATGAAAAGGTGTGACAAGCTTTTTAATAGTTTGAAAAAGCAAATGTTTTCGACGAATCCGCAGAAAGTTCTAGAATATATTTAAAGGGAATTAGATTAGACTTCCACATGCATAGTAAAAAATAGTTTCGTCCATTTAAAAAGCACCAATTCAATTATATATGGCATGCTTGAGATTGTGAGGGATATAAAATCGTGAAATGTCGTCTGTAGTTCATTTTTTGAGCTAATTTATATTTATCAAAATATGTGACTTGCAATGACGTATGTAGTTTTCAATATATATATATATAAAAATAATAGCTTATCTCTTATACTTTCTACATATTATAACATTAAAACTTAAAAATATTCTATTCATTATCCCAGTAGATTGTGCAAATAAAAAATAACAAAAATAATCTTACTTGCTTCTTCTTCTCTATTGACCTTATAAATGAGGATTTTCTTTTAATATGTGAAGTAAAGGTTATGTATCTAGCTCTTTTTTATTTTTCAATCAAGCAAGTGCTTTTGAGAGATCCACAGAGAGCAATCGAATTTTTTTAAAAAAGGAAATTAAATTACACTTTCTGAGGACTTATATTTTTTCATCCATTTAAAATGTGTGCATTCAATTATGTTCAACAGTCTAGAGGTTATGTGTGCTATAAACTAATTAAATATCGTATTTAATTCATTTTATCGCAATGCATTTATTTCATCTGTGCAAGCAGAAGTGTCCATCAGTCACATATGCAGTTTTAAATGTAAAAACACATAAAAACACCAGATGTTTAAATTGATAAATTAATGTTTAATTTCCTGGTTTTCTCTATTGCAAAATTTTCTCTTATATCTTAATAGAGAACATAGAGTAGTTAGAATGTTCGGTAGAAAAGTTGTATTTAATTGTTGGGTAGAAAAAGTGCATTTATGATACACTAAAAGCATTTCTAAATATTCCAAATTCTCAAAGTTTTTAAACCTAAACATCATCAAAATTATATATGAAAATGCACTATTTGACCAGTTTCTCCCTAAATTTACAAATATGTAACTCTACATGTAATTAAATGGAACTTTCCTAAAAATAAAAACATTAAAAGTAAAAGAAAGAACACAGATTTTTAGGTTTTCAAAATCTAACGTTTATTAAAATTTTAAACTTCACTTTTAAAATAATTTTCAAAATATTTTACATCTCATTAACTAACAAATCCAATAAACAACTTAAATAAATAAATAGAATGGCCGGTCGTATAGTGGTAGGAAAAAACGTTAGAATATTAAATTTTAAAGTTAACAATATTAAACTTATACAACTATTTATCAAAACTAAAATTTAAGATAAAAAAAACATCAGTTAGCCAAAAAGGGAATTTAGAACAAAATTTAAAAAGATAACCACAGGATTCGCAACTTAAAATATATAAGTCTAAAGGGGTCTTATTTCTGTGCTAACTCAAAACAATTGGAATAAAGACATATTTTAACTATTGAGAAATATTAGAATTTGGAGGAAAAGGAATAATATCACCAAGGCTCCAAGAAAAACGGCGGAAATCGGCGGGAGGCAGAATCACCAAACGTGCAGCAGATCCAGAGAACACCAGAAGAGGAAAATCCATGGCACAGGGTCACAATATGTCCAGCAGAAAATCCGGAAAAGGCCGTTCCACGGGATTCAACTCCAAAGAGATTCTCCACACCAGCTGGACGTCGAGTAATAAAAAAATCATTTCTCTCAACAGCCGCACCGGACTACTGACATCAAAATGGAGAACTTAACATGTGTCCGTCAATTGGGCTCGGAAATGCGAACTCCATTCATCATAAAATAGAACTGGCAGCTTGTCAAGATAAACATATTTCTAATTGGCCGGTAAGACTTCCTCGGCCGACATCACATAAATCGTGAAACATCTTGGATCATTATTTAAACGATATGAAACTAATTAGCATGGCTCTTCATTCCGTCGCAGCTTCCAGACATAAACAACATCAGAGAGCACAGCGGCAAAGGCCTGCTGATTGATTATAAACTAAACAAATCAAATTACATCTTGAAAAACAAAACACACATCACAACCGGGAATGAGACATTTCAAGCCGAATCCGAACTACGGCTCGCGCCGAAGCGCTGAAAACAACTTTGACAGATCACATCTTAGGTTCTAATCAATTGCAAAAGAGAAAGAACAAAAAAACGCGCGATTTTTGCTTATATACTGCCAAACATCGCTGCCACAGATTGTAAACAAAATTATCGATGAACGATAAAATAATTAATGACAGACGATTTTAATATTACGGTCAACCAATTAAAAACTCGAAACTTTAAAGAAGAGAAATGGAATTTTAGAGCAGACGAAAATTAAAAGGAAATGAAGTGAAACGATTTGGAAAATACGAATTCGGCAATAATTTAAATATGGACGATTCTGAAATATTTAAAAAGCTGAAAATAGAATAAAACTGTAAAATTGCGATGAATTAATCAATTTTTAACAGAGAGCAATAAATTTGGAATCAAATTAAAGGGAATAAAAAGGGCAATAAATGGAATCACAAATTAGCCAATTTAAATAAATTTAAATTGCTAAAACCTAAAAAGAACGAACTTTCGCCGTTTTTAAAACAAAACCTATGGAATAGAATATATTTGAACAAAGAATATCAAAAACCTAAACAATTGGAAAATGGATAACTAAAAGAGAATGACTATGTAAATAAGACCCCTGAACACATTTAAACTAAAAACAAAATACCTAAAATATTAAATATCCAAAAGTATAACCCAACAACTCCTTCGAACGTCCCAAAAAAATTTTTCATTTGAAAAATGAAAAATTTTAGCTAACACATTACAAAATTCCGCGAAACGAAGGAGAAAAAAAAAATCAAAATCTCAACTACAGCTGTAACATGAGCCATAAAAATCACATAAAAATCAAATTCCTTATAAATAAATCAAAAATCAAATAATCACTTCACTAAACACTTTCATAATATCAGATCATAAATTTCTTAACTCTAAAATAAACATGTAGATTCACCATTAAATCCTTCAACTTCATTATAACTCTATACTATGAAAATTCATCAATTCATTTTAAGATGCTCCAACAAATACGTCATCAAAGAGAAACAGTAGAAAAATAATAAACAGATCTCCATATCATTAGCTGTCATGAATAAACATAAATTTTAACGAAAACTTTGGACCAGCCAAAGAATTCCAATAATCTAAACAATAAATTTTGAAATGGTACCTTCAACATAACAACCAATAAATACAATCATCAAATTCATCACCATCTCCTCCTCTACAAAGAAAACAAATATTCGAAGCATAATTTTCAATTTAAATAATAATATCAAAGTTGGCTCAAGTTACAAACAAAAAAAATTGTGGAATATTTACCCCAAAATAACAAACTCAATTCCCTAACAATTTGGAACTGAACTCAAATTTAACCGACTTGTTTACAAATTATACTATAAACTGATTACTTGGCAAATTAGATCGTTCAAAATACAAATATACATTAAAATGACCTTATGCATCATTTTACACCAATATCAATAAACGCGATTCTACTAATTATTGTGCAACATCTTGCACTCTCAACAACAATAAACTCAAATATCATAACTGTATCTCTGATAATCTCAAACAATTCTCATAAAAATCAAAAAAAAATTAAGACAAGGGGCCGAGGGTTGTGAGTCCTCTCAAAGGTTGTGAATCTTTTTTGAACCCAAAAAAATAGCACAAAAATATCCATCAAGTATAAGTAGTACATTTAAATTCACTAACAGCCAAGTGTATCACATTACTTTAACCAAAATACCAAAGAAAAATCAAATTACAAATCCCCATTTAAATTTTTAAAACCAAAAGAACTCAAATTACATTGCACAATTTTAAATATTCCACTTAAAAAAAATTTAATTCTCCTATAATAAAATAAATTTATCCACTTTAACGACCAAAAAAAAAATTTTTAAAGACAGTATTAAAATATCAATATCAGATTCAGAATTAAGAACAAACAAACTGATTTTATCACCACTCTATTTGAGTGTGAAAACCAAACAAATGATCAATGTGAAGAACAAGATAACTCAAGTTGACATTTATGTCACACTCATTTTGGAGTGTAAAAAAAACACCTGCATTACCCAATTTTTCAATTAATCACCAGTATTTCATCATCTACATTCACATATCAGTGAGCATTTAA